>NW_020769317.1:10412275-10444700 GCF_900518735.1 Pseudonaja textilis | reverse complement strand
AGATAGATAGATAGATAGATAGATAGATAGATAGATAGATAGATAGACAGAGATATCACTATGAAAAGCTTCAAAAATAAATATAAGCCTAAAATAACTTAAATACTGTCACTCAAGACCTGTTAAATCAGATAGGATTTTTTTTGTGATACTCCAGAGCATAAAAGTTCATATTTATTTCTATAGAGCAATATATCCACAAACCCCAAATGAGCTGGTTTCTGACCGCAATATCAAAATGAGAAAACAATGTGGAAAATAATGCAAAAGGAGAAGTACTACTGAGTTATATTACACCATTTTTATCCTGTTATGAGAAAACAAATTCCATACAAAATACTACCTCAAAATTCTGATTTTACTACCTCTGAATTTCCAATTTTAATACTTAGAATTGGATGATTCTAAAAATGGAAATGATAAGGTGATGAAGAAGAAATGATAAATATTTCAAAGTGAACTCCGCAGGAAACTATCAATCTGCAATTCTAAGTATAATTTCCAGAGTTCATCTTTAGTAGAAGTAAAGTGCAACTTACTTCTGAGTAAACATGATTAGGAATAATCCGACAATTAAATTATCTGGTGGATGTTTAAATGCCCTTTACTTTTCATAAGCATGCTTGTCTACCATATAACAAACTACTTTTGCAATATGTTTTTATTTAAAAAAAATAGTTTCTATGATTGCTGTTGACGTAATCTACACTGGCTCTTTGAGATAATAAGATCACATATAACATTCCATATGATAAAAAAGATTAATGTATGTATGTATGTGTGTACGTGTGTATGTATCTATGTATCTATGTATCTATGTATGTATCTATGTTGTGGCCCCAATTCCCAAGCCTATGCTATCAGAGGACCTGGAAGATGGGGAGGAGGAACTGGGAATGTCTTCCTCCCCAGGACCTTCCTCTCTGGCAATGCCTTCCTCCCCAAGACCTTCCTCCCTGGTAATGCCTCAGGTTCCATCAGACAACCGAGAGGAACAGCCTGAGATTAATCAGGAGGAAGGCATATCAGAGCAGCCCCTGACAGGGAGTAAAGAGGAAGAGTGTTGGCTCGATCCGAAGCAGTGTCATAGGGAGAAACGTGAACAGCAACGTAGGAGGCATGGGAGGGTCAGAGAGTGAGCTGAGTCATTGAGCCACACCCCACAGGGGATAAAAGTGGGTTTGTTTTCTCCTGAAAATTTGTACAGGACAAAGTTTAACCTCAGATTTTCTTTGTGGACTGCCTTGTGATTTTCTGTGAGTAAAATTTTATTTGCTATCAGTTCAGACTTGGCAGGCAGGACATGTTGGAATGCCAAGAATATTATCAGTTCCAAAGAATTAACTCTGTGAAGTCCGAGCCAGCTTGCCTGCCTATGTTTGTGTGTGTGTGTATTCTTTCATCTTTTCGGAAAGAGGAAAGGCGAGACAGAACATAACTACGTATTTATGTATCTATGTACCTATGTATACTTGTAAAAAAAGGAAACAGACATCCTGCGATCTCTGGAGATATGTTACCGGGATGAAAAAACAATAATACTATCTATCAAGGTAACTATTTTTTGGTACAATCATAATTCCATTGCAAAATAAAGGAATAGCAATCAATCAACAGAACAAACACTATTATTCCTTTAGATATCTTGGTTATATGTTATTGGGAGATAATTAGAGAGGGAAAGAATCTAGCAACACATTTTTACACTTTCATCTTTATATAAAAGAAAATAAGTCACAATCTGTTTTTTGAGCTTCTCTATTCCTTTATTTAGAAATTGGAATTCTGTAGAACTCAAAAGTTCTCCATGAAGAAAAACATGTCTCTAACTATATTGATTGTCCTCACACTACATGGACATTGCAATTCTGTGTTGCAAGTTTTATATATTTACCATTTGCAAGAAGTATCAACAAAGCATTAAGATGAGCCAAGCCAGCATAACAAACTAAATAGCTCTGGTTTGTGTGCAGAACTCCTTTTCACTTAACAAACTGCTAAAAGCAATCACCAGAATGAAAACTGCCACATCCTTTGTTTAAAGATACTTTAGCTGTCTTTATACCCAGAAATATTTTAAAAATGTGCTTATGTGAATGCATTATTCAAGAGACATCTTAAAGAAGAAATAACAGATATGAAAACAAATAATTGGGAAGCATCTGCAAAATGACAGGATGAAGAAGTAAAACAAATTATATCTCATGCAGAAATACTGGAAAATAAAACAGAAGATATGGTCTGGAAGACAGAGATGAAAATTAGAGTGGAAATACAAATATTAAGCCAAGTGATGAAAAATGACCTGGTAAATGACCTATTACTGAACTTACAAAAGAAGATTAAGTCAGCCTTTTTCTCTTCATGACACTCTGTGGTAAGTTAGACTATTTCCACCCCCACCACCCCCACACACCTTTTTTTGTACAGACACAGTGCAGTTCCACATTCTCCCTGCTGACTGTCACCTTCTTGCCTTCTTCTTCCATTAGTGGACCAATAGTTATTATGCTAGTGGACCAACAATCCTTTACTTTTTTCCTTGTTCCTTATATATTGAAATAACTTTTGTTGTTGTTGTTCATTATGGCATTCGTTAGCTCATTCTGCACCTTAGCTTTTCTGATTCCTGATACCATTCTTGAAGAGTCAGGCTATTTATTGGTTATTCTTCTAGTTATGTAGTTATGATTCCATATTTTTAAAACTCATCTTTTTTGTTTCTCAGGCTGTTGGAAAGTTCCTCATGCAGACAGTTCTATATACTGTAAACTCTTCCCTGATGTTAAAAATGTATAGAAACTGTTATCCCTATAGATGGAACAGATCTGACTGAGTGTTAGTAATGTTAATGCTAGAAAAAAATAAGATTAACATTCATCTGGAATTTTTACAAAACTATCTTCTGGGAATTCTCATTACCACTTATCCACAGAAATTCTCACTTCTTCAATGTGTGTGTGTGTGTGTGTGTGTGTGTGTGCATGTGTGTGTGTGTGCGTGTGTGTGTATCCAGAATATGTATATGAAAGATAATTTAATGAAAAGTTGCAAACACTAAAGTAATTTAAAAAAAAGTAAGCAAAAGGGCTAAAAGAACAGTGCATGGAAATGTGCATATGGGAGAAATGTATTATGGGCTGTTATATAGATTATTGTGGAAATGGGAAGGAAGAAATTTACTATTGGAAATCAAATTTCCAGGCTGTATATCCTGATATAGTACACAAACACTGACACACTGTCAGAGTCCCAAGTAACACAACTCCAAATGAAAGAACTCTGAGGCACAATGTCTCCTCAAAGAACATTTCATTAGGGAATGTCAAATTGGCACAATGCTGATGAAAACCAGATCCAAGTTCGTTCCAGTTTTCCACACAATTAAAAGTAAAAGTTTGTCACTTCCCAGAGGTGTCAGTCACATGGTCCAATTAGCACACAATCCAGATGGGGTGACTTCAGTCTCCACCTCCCAAACACCTGGACACATGACCTTGGTTCCCAAGGGAAAGAATATTGTTTTGTTATAGCACCCCACCTATCTCTACACCCTCTCCATCCCTCATCTCCACTCTGTGTCAGCATTGATGCTTTGAAGAAAAGAAAACCCCCAGTAGAACAGAAAGATGGCCACCATCAAGCCAGTTTCTGGGTTGACACATACACGCACGTGCACACAGAGACACAGACATATCTGAATAGTTCTCTAGTGACTGATTGCTGTAATTAGTTTTAAGCAAACTATTCATAGTGAATAATTCATCTGCTAACTTTTAGTCCCTTCTCAGATAGGAATTATTTATGACCATATCTTAATTATTATGATCTGCTTCTTCATCTGTAACTAAGAACTTTACTCAGACTTATCCTATTCTATGTACTATTGAAACTTTAGGTATTATTCTGGAATCAAAACCCTAATTTGAGCAAATCTCCAGGCAAATTTAAACCTTATGAATAGGATATAAAATATCATTTTTTTTCAGGGAACTGAAAGGTACTATCATTTGTTTAGATTTCATCTATTCACATAACTTAAAAGAGAAACAATTGATTATAAATACAAAGGACACTGTTTTTCTTTTTTATTTTCAGAACTTTCCATTTGCTGACTCCATTCATATATTTTAATAAATGCCCTAACTGGAACAGAAGCTTCGGTTTCTGTTCCTAATCTATATTTATTAATTTGAATATCTTTAGGGAGCCCTCAATGGTAGCAGAATATCTAATTAAGTATACTGAACCCAGAAACTCAAGAACTTGAAAAACTTCTCTTGCTTTATTTCAAAAATAAAAACAGGTTTGATAGATTCAAAATGAAAAGTAACAGAAGTCAGGAAAATACTTTTTCCAGAATGAAATCAATGCACAATATCCTAGAAGAGTATCCTGACTTCTTTCTAGTAAGTATCCTAGCTTAGTTCTGCCTGGTTGCTAGGCAATATCATGCACAGCAGTCATTATATTGGCACCAAAAGTAATTCCTGATTTGTGAAATTCAGTGTCTGATCACACACATGTATGCACATACATATACATACAATACCATGTTCCTCCTTCTGAAACTTTCCCCAGTATTCTCACTAGACTCTTAAAATAGTCAACTATTTGGTGCAGTCTCCAATTATTTTCTTCCCATGGATTTGTATTTGGGAGTGGGGGGGACTTATCTGTGTGTATATCAATACAGGTCTGCCATCTTCAGCTTGGTGTCTCATTGGCATCCTGCCATCAAAGGCTAAGGGTATAGGAGGATGAACAAATGGGCAATAAACCTGTGTCAGTATGTGATGGGAAATAGAGGGGGGTGAATGACAGCTTGACAAAAACAGCTTGACAGAGAAGCTCAGAATCACTCAAGGATATGCACCCTGAGAAATAATGTGAATTACCCCAAACATCTCAACATTACCCCAAGCATTCTCAAAACACCTAGACAAATCTTCATTGGCCAAAAATGAACTGCTCATAGGGGGAAGGCTGGGATGAGGGAAACCTTCTGGATTTTTTTAGTACAGGAAATCTAGTTCTAGCCTTACTGCAGTCAGAATCTTTTAGTAAAAGATGGGGCAGGCTTGACAACTTATTTATTTGCATTATAAGTGGCAATGCTAATGCTGTATTATTCTTCCTGTCTCCCTAATCAGCACTTGGTAAACTGAAGCAGTGGGAATAATACAGAAAGTCAGTCTATCATTTTTGTTTTCACTTTTTGATGGCTTGCATTTCCAGTAGTTTGCTAGGCTGCAAGGTTCACTAACATAAGATAAAATGGACTTCCAAACTCCAAAATATTGCAAAATTGGAATTGCCAGCAGCCGGTTTATCTAGCCTGGCTTGTGAGAAAAAAAAAATGTTGGGTGCAGTTCATCAATATTTGGATGGCTACAGATTCGTAATTTTGCTTTGAGGACAAATTAATCATTTATTTATTTATTTATTTTAGCCTGATCTCTTCCTATTACTTTACCCATTTATTCATATAGATAAATTCCTACACATTTACCTATACAGTACATACAATACTATTACTTTATACTTTAAAATAATAACTATGTGCAGACATTTGAATTAAGAGTTTTGAATTTAATGTTGCCTAGTTTGTAATGTTACCTAGTTTGAATTAGACCTATAATGTAGACAATTTCTATTTAAGTTATTTACAAAAATAACGACAAACCATTGAGATCATGATGGTCTCACATTTTAGGGTGTCGTCCTGATCAGTCCGTGGTGTTGAACTGGTGATATAAGGCATTCACATCTCACTGTTTACAAAGGTTATGTTCAAAGTTTAGCAATCCCATGTTTGCACTTCACAGTGTAGAAATAGATTTAGAGTTATGGAAGCCAATAGCTTGAAAACCTCCACTATAAAAATAAAACAATTTTTAACTTCTATCCTGCTTCAGTTAGTTTAATGTAAATGCATTAAATAATAGCTGATGAAATATCATATTTTGATGTGTAATTAGAATTACACTCACACCCACACCCACATACCCACACACACAAAGATATTTCAAGCATCTTTATGTTACTTGCATAATATATATTGGCTACAAATATTTACCTGTTAGCTGACACTCGTTCAGACATCTGTGTACAATCTGCCTGTTTCCCAAGGGGACTCCCTTAATTATGTAAATATAATGGACATATTCTAGTTCAAGATTTCATGCTTTATTTGTAGTATTTTATTTATTAATTAATCAATCATCATTACAAATAATATATTTCTGGTGAGATGAATTTCTAGTTTCTTCAGCTTTTCTTTTTCTTTTAATGACCCTGTAATCCCTTCTATCGAGGTGGAATTGAGGCAACTGAATGGAGCTGATTATTTACTAGCCAGATGCCCTTTCTGAGTCCTCGTTTCTTAAACTTATGTTCATGTAAATGTCAGTGCATAAATTTGGGCTTGCTGAAACTGTATACCTAGAAAGTTCCATTTAATCACTTTTGCTACTTACATCTGTTCCATTTTCATTGACATGTTTCTTTTTCACCCTGTAGTATTATCTTTCAGATACTTGAACAATACTTTCCATGTTGCTTGCATTCCAGTATTGAAAAAGAACATCTGTTTGCAAACAGCCTTTATAAATACAGATTTGCATGCAATGGTTAGCTCTATGGAGCCATCTGTTCTGCACAAATACACTTGGTGATCATACTCTTACTCTTCTGATCATATATTTGTGACAGTGTTATAGGACAGATATATCATTGGCTAGATACATTTTAAGGGGGAAAACAAATGTAGGTCTAAAATTTCTCTCCTGACATTTTCTTTCAGCATCTCCATGTTCTTATCTGCCACTTTCGTTTCTCTTGCTTCTTCTTCTTCTTCTTCTTTTTTTTTTTTTTGGATTGGTCTTTCAGTTCTTTACCAAGCAGCTGTATTACATTTTCTTTAGTGGGTTAGGCCTGCTACAGAGCAACTCTGCATTAGTATTTTGTATCTTGGTTGCATCAGAGTGCATCTAGGTGATAAAAGAAGAGGAAAGAGAAGCATTTCTTCTGAAAAGTTGCAGGATAGCATTAGCATTTGTTAGTCCTGTCTGATTACTTTCTCAATAACCTTCCCTAAAAAAAGAAAGTTGGAGATAGTGCAATAGCTTTTCTGAACTGTTGGGTCTAGCAAGAGCTTTTTAAGAACAGGGTGAGCAATCACTTCTTTCAGACATGGACAAAGTAATTGTAGAAAATCTCAAAATTATCCAGTAATATATAAAACCAAAGCCTCCGTGTATTCTATGAATAGTTTCACTAGCTAAACTTTTAGTATAATTGCTGATAAAGGCATTAAGGATAATTAGCAGGGTTGTAATTTTCTTCTATATTGTTAACAATCCTTATTCCTGTCAATTCTAAAAACCCTGCACTTGCTATGTGCCAAACCAATGTCTGAAATACTTGTTATTTTTTACAATGTTACTAAAATGATATCTGGTGGGTTTTTTCACACATGTATGTTTCTGATAATGATTGCATTGTTTCTTATTTCACTTACAGCTTGGCTTTTTGAATCTCAACATCTTATAATTATATTAACGGATGCTCTGAAATTGAAATGATAACCTCCGCAAAGCACTTAATTTAATAACAGATAGAATTCTCTTTAAAGTCATTTGCAATTAATCACTACTATGATAAAAAATAGTGAATGCTTTATGATCTTTGGACATTTTACAGAAAAATGAAATGAGTTACAACTTCTATAGAGATTTATTATCCTCATTTCAAATGAGTATCTGCCTTATTTTTAACAAATGCAGCTAAACAATGGAATGATTCTGAAACATAGGTTAATTAAGTTAGCATTTGTTTTCCACTGACACATGGTTTCTGTGCAGTTGATGTCAGCAATTTTGGTTTGCGTATAATAAAAATGATTACTTTCTTAAATAAAATGTATTTTTATAGAAAGAAATTTATTGCTGTACTGCATTTTCTCTTCATGGAAGGAAAGACAAGAAGAAGATAAGCAACAACAAAGTGGTTAACTCAGTTACTGTGATGAGCAGAAGGAATAACCTTGAAGAAAAGCTGCAACCAAGACAATAGCCAGATGAAATAAATTTGATTCTGGCATAGGAATGTAATTTGAAAGTCTCAGGCAGATCTTCACTAGTTCCCTAGTGGATGATCACTTAAATATGAGCCAGCAGTATGTGGCAACAGCCAAAAAATGTAATAAATCTTTGGTTGTATAAACAGTGGCATAGGCACAAAATCAAGTGAAGTATGAGTACCGTTTTATAAAACCTTTTAAGACCACACTTGAAATACTGCATCCAGTTTTGTTCACCATTTTACAAAAATGATGTTGAAACTTTGGGAAAAGTGTAGAGAAGAGCAACGAAGATGATTAAAGATTTGAGACAAAAATATATGAAGAATGGTTGCAGACCTATTGAAAATTCAGGTCACAAATAAGATCAAGTCCTTGGGGATATATTTGACAGCAAGATGCAGTACACTAAAAGAGAATGATTATATCAAACTGAAACAGAAGATAGCACTAGATTTGGCGAAATGGGAAAATTTACAACTGTCATTAATAGGGAGAATATCAACTATTGAAATGAATATATTACCCAGAATTTTATACTTGTTTCAAACAATTCCAATTAGGCTTGGAAAAGATTACTTTGAAGATTTAAATAAAATTGTGTTGAAATATATATGGCAAGGTAAGAAAGTGAGAATAAAGTTAAAACTTTTGCAAGATGCTAGAATAAGAGGAGGATTTGGTTTGCCTAATTGGGAGTTGTATTACCAAGCTACAAATTTGATGTGGGTCAAGGAATGGATAACATTAAGAAATACTAGATTGTTGACATTAGAAGGACATGATCTGTTGTTGGGGTGGCATGCTTTTCTATGGTATAAAGGAACTAAAACACAGGGGAATTTTAGAAGACATTATATACGGGAGTCTCTGTGGTTAAACTGGGAGAAGATTAAAAGACAATGTTATTTGAAAATTCTAGTCTGGCTATCGACTATTGAAGCATTTTCTTATCCTATAATATACAAAAAGGAACAACAGATATGGTGAAATATTGAATGAAAAGGGTGAACTTAAATCTATACAAAAACTAGGGGAACAAGGTATAAAGATGAATTGGTTTTCATATGCGCAAATACATTTAAGGTATGACAAAGATTTTAAAACAGAAGGTTTCTATGATAAACTGGCTGATTTAGATAAGATTTTGACAGGTACTGATGAAAAAGTGATTAAAAAATTGTATGGATATTTATTAGAAATTAAACTAGAAGAAGAACAAGTTAAAGAAACTATGATTGCTTGTGGGAAGAATTTTGGATATGGGATTGATCTAGAGAAATGGAAAAAATTGTGATCTCAAAATTATAAAATGACAATGTCAACAGCATATAAAGAAAATTTGTATAACATGTTTTACAGGTGGCATTTTCCCCTGACTAGAATAGCAAGAATGTTCAAGAATAAATCTGAAAAATGTTGGAAATGTCATCAGACACCTGGTTCATATTACCATATGTGGTAGACTTGTGCGGATGCTAAAAAATACTGGACTGAAATCCACACGTGGTTGGAAAAAATGACAAAAAAACATATAGATTTGAAACCATAAATATTTTTATTGGGAAGTTTACCTGAAATATATAGTAAAGACTTGAAATACCTGATTGTAAATGTATTAACAGCGGCTAGGATTATATTTGCTAAAAACTGGAAAAATGAGAAAATACCATCACAGGAGGAAATCATTAAAAAATATTGGAATGTGCGGAAATGAGCTGATTGACATTTAAAATTAGAGAACAGGATGATAAACAATTTTATAAAATTTGGGATCTATTCTATCAATGGTTAGACAATAAAGTATAGTAATGAAATATGTAGACTTTTAGAAAATACTAAATATATAAAGATGTATTCTTTCCTTATATCTACAAAATGATTTTAGGATAGATTTGGGATGATAATATGAATTGTCACAAAACAAATTACATAAAATATGATTATTTCCTAAAGCATGAATGAATAAAAGTATAGTCAAATGATTGATTAATAATGATACCAATGTATTTAATATTAGATTGAAAATACGAGATCATATACAATGTAATTGTAATTGAAGACTATGAAATGGAAGCACAAAACAATTTATAAACCAACCGGCACACTGTATGTACATATATGAAAAATGGCTTGATGTTTTTATGTTTTGTTTGTTTATGTTTTTTTAAAAAAAAACCAATATTTTTTTTAAAAAAAAAGAAAAGAAAAATAAACAACAAAAAAAGAATGGTTGCAGGAACTGGGCATGGTCATTTTAGAGAAAAGAAGGACTAGGAAGCAACATGAGAGCAGTATTCTAGTATTTGAGAGGCTGCCACAAAGAAGAGGTAGTCAATTTATTTTCCAAAGCACCAAAGCACAAGACAAGAAACAATGGATGGAAACTAATCAAGGAGAGAAGCAACCTGGAATTAAGGACAAACTTTCTAACAGTGAGAACAATTAACCAGTGGAACAGCTTGCTTTTGGAAGGCTGTGGCTGCTTCATCAATGGAAATTTTAAGAAGACACTAGAGTGCCACTTGTCTGAAATGGTATAGGGTCTCCAGGGAGATGGACTTTGGATCTTCAAGTTCTATTCTATTCTATTCTATTCTATTCTATTCTATTCTATTCTATTCTATTCTATTCTATTCTATTCTATTCTATTCTATTCCATTCCATTCCATTCCATTCCATTCCATTCTATTCTATTCTATTCTATTCTATTCTATTCTATTCTATTCTATTCTTCTGTTCCATTCATTTTTCTCATGATGTTCTGGCCCAACCCTGTTACCAGCAAGAAAATCTCAAACAAACGCAGCAACTCAAACCTTCACAGCTTTAATCTACAAATATACTTCTTTGTAGATAAAAGATGGCTTGCAGCCAATTAGTCCAACCAGAAAAGCCTTGACAGAATTCTTCAGATAAGCCGGAGTCTCTACACACAATGCTGGATCCTTAGAACATTTTTGCTTTCTGCAAAAGCAAAAACCTTTTGAAACCAGGCTTATATTCCCTGAAGGGAGGGGTCATTACGTTGCATCCTTACTCCCAAGTCACCTGTGCTGCTCCAGCTGTTCTCTTCTAAGAATCATCCTGCGCTCACACGCACTTAGCACAGGCTCCTCGGGAACCTCCTCATCACTGCTGCCAGCCCCCACAATCCCTGAAGGCAGCAGTCCACTCCCTGATGGTCCTGGCCCCTCATCAGAGTCATCGCTCTCCTCAGCCATCTGCACCTGCTCCCAGCTAACCACAACACTATCCCTCACTGCAGGGCCCTTCCCCCGGGTCTGACAGTCTGGATGTGGCCGAGATGGGAATTTAGTGTGAAAAGCTTTCACCAAATCTGGAGCATGGATGGAAGTCCCATCCTTCCACGTAAATGCCTCCGGTCCATACCCCTTCCATTCAATCAGGTACTGAAATCGCCCTTTCAATCTCCAAGAGTCTCAAATACTGGTGACCTCATATTCTGATGAACTGTCTCCATGACGTGGTGCTGGCAGGGAAGGGTCAGGTTGGTGGAGAAGCCGGCCATTCGGGAACCAAAAGGGAGCGATGAACCCATAGTGAGTGAGGTAACTTCAGATGATAGGCGACTGGGTTGATCACTCCCTCTATAGGGAATGGGCCAAGGTACACTTGGGTTGCCAGGATCAAACGCCAAGAGGGTCCGGAATCCATGTCTGCATGACATGATTCAAGTCCTGTGCATGCCCAACTCAGGGTCTCCCCTAGATCAGGCTCCGCCCATTTCCTGACAAGGATTTCTGGGTTCGGGGAGCAGGCACAGGAACTGAACGAGTTTGCTGAGTTCAAGAAGCAGGCTCTGGGACCGACAGCCCTTGTTGCTTCTTGGGGCATGAAGCAGCCAGGTTTCCTGCAGTAGAGACACAACCCCTTGACACGCTGTCTGTTGTGCTCCATCACAGACAAGCAGGGTCTGGCGGTGCCTAGATCCATGGGCTCCTCCTGTGGAAACGAGGTCTCACGCACAACAGGGGCCACAGGAGGTGCTCAGGAAGTATGGCAATGGTTCTGCCTCTGCAGGCAGGCATCAATCCTCAGGTACAGGTGAATCAATTCATTGAGGGTCACAGGACAATCCACTTGCGCCAGCTCATCCTGCAACTCATCCGCCAGTCTGTCTTGGAACGTGTCCATAAGTGCTGCCTCATTCCAGGCCAAATCCTGGCTAAGCATCTGGAACTCACTGATGTACTCCTGCAAAAATTGCTATATCTGATGCAAGTCTTTCAAATGACGAGCAGCAGTCTGGGTCTTAATAGGGTCCTCATACATTACCCTCAGATGTCCACAAAACCCCCAAAAGTCATTCAACAGAGCACTCTCTTGCATCAGCAAGGGTACTGCAGAGCCAGAGAGCAGGCTAATTACAAAACCCACCTTATCCTGGTCAGTGGGGAAGTCCTCTGCTGTCAAGCTAATGAATAGCTGGCACTGTCCCAAAAATGCTGGGAACATAGCTTGGCTGCCATCAAACTTGTCCAGCACAGCAACCAGGAGGTGGAACAGCAAGAGCCTGGAGCTGACCTCCCTGCTTAGATAAGAAAGCCAGCTGTTGTTGCAACAGAGCATTCTCTGCTTGAAGCTGTTCCATCTCACAGTAAAATAAGTTTCATTTGTGGCAGAAAGCAAACTGTTCTGACCCACCCCTGTTACTAGCAAGAAAATGTCAAACAAACAAACTTTCACAGCTTTAATCTACAAATAAACTTCTTTGTAGATAAAAGATGGCTTGAAGCCAATTAGTCCATCCAGAAAAGCCTTGAGAAAATTCTTCAGATAAGCCGAAGTCTCTACACACGATGCTGGATCCTTAGAACGTTTTTGCTTTCTGCAAAAGCAAAAACCTTTTGAAAGCAGGCTTACATTCCCTGGAGGGAGGGGCCATTATGTTGCATCCTTACTCCCGAATCGCCTGTGCTGCTCCAGCTTTTTTCTTCTACTAATCATCCTGCATTCACGCACACTTGGCACAGGCTCCTCAGGAACCTCCTCGTCACTGCCCCCACAATCCCTGAAGGCAGCAGTCCACTCCCTTATGGTCCTGGCCCCTCATTGCTCTCCTCAGCCATCTGCACCTTCTGCCAGCTAACCTGCTGCCAGCTAACCACAACACATGAAGATAAAGGGAGAGAGTGGGGAAGTGCTAATAATAAAAGTAGTATTAGTTTTTAAATTTTGGCTTCACAGTTAACAGATAACAGAGTTTGAAGGGACCTTGTAGGTCATCTAGTCCAACCCTCTGCCCAAGTGGGAGACCCTAAACCATTTCTGACAAATGGCAGTCCAATCTCTTCTTGAAAGTCTCAAGTGATGAAGCTCCCATCACTTCTGAGGGCAAGCTGTTCCATTGGTTGATTGTTCTCACTGTCAGAAAGTTTCTCCTTATTTCCAGGTTAAATCTCTCCTTGTTCAGTTTCCATCCATTATTCCTTGTCTGGCCTTTGGATGCCTTGGAGAATAGCTTGACCCCCCCACTCCCTGTGGCAGCCCCTCAAATATTGGAAGACTGCTATCATGTCTCCCCTCGTCCTTCTCTTCACTAGACTAGCCATGCCCAATTCCTGTAACCGTTCTTCATATGTTTTAGTCTCCAGTCACCTAATTAGTCTTGTCTACCTTGAAAGAATGACAGTTACAATGGCAATAAGTATTCTTGGAAGACTTGAAAGACCAGGTTATAGACAGATCATGATGGAGAAAATCAATGTCATTGCTAAAGAGTCAACCACATTTTGATAACACATAATAAATCAATCATTTTTTTCTTTCAGTGGCAAAATGCATGTAAATAGAAAAAGTGTATACTCTTGCACACCATATATTTATCAAGTCACTGAATTTAATTTGTTGACTTACTACATGAAGATTTTATTTTGAAAGTAAATAGAGGGCTAGAAGAAAATTCAAATATATAAAATATATTTGGAAGGTTGTAATCTAATTTTGTGCCCGTATTATTTTATCCTTTAATATGGATTATTTACCATTCATTCATTCATTCATTCATTCATTCATTCAATTTGTTATAGGCACCCATCTCACTACAAATGACTCTGGATGATGTACAATCATGAAGCAAATTAAAACAAATTACCATTACAATAATTTGTTTTGATTTGCTTCATGATTGTACACCGTCCAGAGTCGTTTGTAGTAAGATGGGTGGCTATAAAGAATTGCATGCATGAATGGTAAATAACCCATATTAAAGGATAAAATAATACTGGAACAAAATTAGATTACAACCTAATTACCATCACTTAGGGATTCTGTAGCTCAGTGGCTAAAATGCTGAGCTTGTTGATCAGAAAGGTCGTCAGTTTGGTGGTTTGAATCCCTAGCACTGCATAACGAAGTGAGCTCCTGTTACTTGTCCCAGCTTCTGCCAACCTAGCAGTTCTAAGGCATGTAAAAATGCAAGTAGAAAAATAGGGACCACTTTGGTGGGAAGGTAATAGCAATCTGTGCCCTTTGGCATTTAGTCATGCTGGCCACATGACCATGGAGATGTCTTCAGACAATACTGGCTCTTTGGCTTTGTAACACAGATGATCACCGCCCCTTAGAGCCAGAAATGACTAGCATGTGTGTGCGAAGGGAACCTTTAACTTTACCTTACCATCACATTACAAAAATTAAAAAACATAGGAGAAGAAGTTATAACCCATATTTCATAATATATAAATGTAATGATAACTCAGTGAATGTTTAAAAATGACCTTGTTAAGGTATTTCAATACAATGAAACAACAAAGTGGCACATTCTGAGTTATCAAAAGAATCATACTGGTGGCTGCCTATATAAAGATGATTATATGAACCTACCATTACTTTACATGATGGTGTGTTTGACAGTGATATAAACTGTCACTTACATTAAAAGAAGAAAAGAAAAGAAAATTGCACAGAGATCTGTGTATAATTAATTTTGTCTCTTAACCCAGACTCTTTGATGATATTTAATTAGCTCATTAATTAAATTTTAATAAATGCAGTGATCTAAGAAGTCTCAGAGTATATAGAAATGGTGGAAGAAAACAAAATAGTTTTAATTAACCTTTCCCAAAATATCCTGTTGAAGATGGACTTTTCATCATCTGCAATTTGATAAATCCCTGCCCTGCTCAATAAATCACACAAATATTAGTATAAACATATGTATACCAAATGCAATCCATACTACCTTTTCTTAAAAAAACGTTTTTTCCACTTCAATTTAGATAACATTATCAATTTAGGAGTGGCTGACTGCAATTCAGACAAAACAAAAGTTGGATTTTGGAGCATAAATGATCTAGCTTTTTAGAATAGCAAAGAATTCTTTATTGGCCAAGTGTGATTGGACACACAAGGAATTTATCTTGGTTTATATGCTCTCAGTGTACATAAAAGAAAAGGTACATTCATCAAGAGTCAAGAATAATAAGGTACAACACTTAATAATAGTCATAGGGTACAATAAGCAATCAAATCATACCAGGAAACAAAGCGAAAGATCAAAGGGAGATAAGAAAGAAAGAAGTGTGAAATAAACTGTTTTTTGTGCCTACTTGAATGCAAAGTGAGATCAGGGACATATCTGCAGTATGTTCTTAAACTGCTCCTGTCATGGGGAGTCAAATTTCATAGATAGTTTAAAAGGCTTTTCTGCAAATTAAAAAGAAATAGATAAGATGATCTCTATGATCTTTTTCAATTTTCCAATTTTATGATTCTTGTAAGCTTGAGGAAATCCAGCACAGATTGAGGCACTTTGGCAATGGCCTGCAAGTTAGACAGTCCAAACAACAGAAAATCACATCCTCATACTGGAACATTTATTATCTATTGTGTCTTCTCACCTGTCTGTTTCAAAAAAGAAATTACTAATTAAAAAATTTTCATTTCTGGACTTCCGGTTTGGGCTTCTTTGGTGATGGACAAAATCGCGATCGTCCGTGGTTTTGATCCGAGCTCACTGCTGGAGCACCCTGAGCTGCCCAGATTCAGGGCTGAAGCCACCCCGTAAAGGTGGTGAAGAAGGGGGAGCTGTCAGCAGGATTGAGGAGAGCCGCATCTCTCCTCCTCGGCTAGCCATTACTCCCTTTCCCAAAGGTGGTTGCAGAGGTGGTCAGAAATGGCCACCTCAAAGAACCTGACCGGACAAGATTGTGCAGGAGGAAGTTTAAAGGAGAAAGTTTGGCTGACCGGGTTGAATGGAGAACATCTATTTAAGGTACCTGGAACCTGAATTTTAAAAACTAATACTATTCCTAAAAAAGATTTTAAGCTGCAAAATAGAAAGGGAAAGGAAACGGAATTGGCTTTTTTTCCTCTAACATTGACAGTTTTAACTGATGTGGTACATTTAAGAAGAAGAGATTCGAATAAGAAATTGATACTAATCCATTTTGACATTAATAGGCTATTCGTAGCTGAAAATAAAGTGTCAAAAGGATAAAGATTCTTGGATAATTTAAAAACTTTCTTTTGAAAAAAAAAAAGAAAGCAGTGGAGGGAAAAATGAAAAAAGACAGTGGAAAATGGAGGAGACCACCTGAACTTAAAAAAAAAAAAAAGTGGAATTTTAACAAGGCTTGCAAAAGATAGATTGCAGCTGAAACTTTGTTATAAGATAACAAAGCCCCTGGAAAGAGAAAGTGAGAAAAGAAGCAAGAAACAGTTTTGAATTGTTGGATGATTCCTGGAACTTTGGATGGAGGATCCTAATGAAATAAAATAAAATCAATTAAAGTTTAAAGTTTAAAGTTTTTTAAAATGGCAGCAGTCCTTGAAGAGTTAAAAATGAGATATAAAAAACAAAAAGAAGCACAGGACGGAAGAGGCTCTTTTGGCTTCGTATTTCAATTTTTAGAAATGGAGATCTTGAACTACGAAAAACAACAAGAAACGTTGGCAGAACAAGAAGGGCGGGACAACAAAGAAGCCATCTTTAATGACCAAGCAATTTTAAGCGGGGTACAAAAGGGAAAGAGGGGAAAGGGAATTAAAAACTTTAAGCACTGAAGCAACAACCAAAAAAAAAAAGAGTAATTTGAAAAGTAATCATAATATCAGGAAGAAGCAGAAGGGAGGATTACAGAAGGAAGAATCAGATAGAAAAGGGAATAAAAGGGGGAGGGAGAAAAAGAGAGGGAAGAGGGAAAGGAAAAGAAGCTACAAAAGACAGAAACAAGATATAGAGGTACAGGAAAAATGTACAATAATTAAAGGTATAAACCTATTTAAAAGACACAGAGACAATGGTTAAAATTTAACTTAAGGAGAGGATTCTGCAAGGGTGCATGGGATAGCATTGTTATATTAGAAATAGAAAAGGGTTAGAAAATATGTTAGATGATTAAAGTGATAGAAAAAATTTCTATTGATGTGTAGTGGAACATTTGTTTGTAAAGAGAATAAGGCTCTCAATGATTTAAAAAGAACGTTTAAAAAAAACTGAAAAGGAACATGGAGGTTTTTTATCAGTTGACAAGATGACCTTGAATAAGAATAATAACTTTATGGGCTACTGTTAATAACTATTGTTTGGTTTTTTATTTAAAGACAGTAACAAGTAAAATATGAAATATAGATGATTAAAGTGAAAAACGATTGATGTTACTAGGTAATGTTTGTTAAAAGAAATAGAAATGTAAAAGATTGTTATTAATATTAATGGCAGAGCTGGACTTGAATAGAATAATTATTCAATTTACTATTGTTATACATATATACACAGATATATATACACATATACTTCTTTCTTTTAAGAATTTAGTGTGTATTTTTAAGGGAATGTACCAAGCAGAATTTGATTGAAAATAGGTATGTGTTATAAAATAGAGGTTAGAAAATGAATGTTATAACTGTAAAGATGTAACTTAAATTTTTAAATAAGATTTGAAAAAAGATACAAAGGGGTCACAGTCCAGTGTAGTAATTACAGGAGAAAATTTGTTTTATGAGAAAAGATAATATGAAATTGTAAACAGGACAGACAAACTATAAAATCATTGATTAGAAAGATTTTAAAAATTAGAAAAAGATATGTAATTGAATTAAGAAAGGAATGAGATAATTTAAAATAAGGCTATAGGAAGTAAAGAAAGGGAAAAGCTATTGAAAAAAAATGTGAAAATAGTTATAAGATATGGATTAGAATGTATAAGATAAATATGTATTGAGTTTATGTCTGTATGGAGAAGTGATAACCCAGGGCCATGCTGTTCTCAAAAAAAAGATTTTATTTGTATTTGTATGTTTTGTGAAAACTTAAATAAAACTTTTATTTTAAAAAAGTTGTCATTTCTGTGGGTTGGTAATATTGTGTTTGTGGCTGTGTATAGTGAGTACATTATAAGACACTAACTAAGGGAGAGAATTGTGCTTCAGCTGGGAGTTTGACAGCCCTGAGCTAGAATCTCCAAAATCCTGGCAGAGCCTTCAGTTGAAAGTTGAGAACTGCAAGAGATGCAATTCCAACTCTAGCCAACAGGGCCACCCATTATTGAAGCAACTAAAATACACTGCTCAAAAAAATAAAGGGAACAACACAATGTAACTCCAAGTCAATCACACTTCTATGAAATCAAACGGTCCACTTAGGTAGCAACGCTGTTTGACAATCAATTTCACATGCTGTTGTGCAAATGGAATAGACAACAGGTAGAAAGCATAGGCAGTTAGCAAGACATCCCCAATAAAGGAGTGGTTCTGCAGGTGGTGACCAGAGACCACTTCTCAGTTCCTATACTTTCTGGCTGATGGTTTGGTCACTTTTGAATGCTGGAGGTGCTTTCACTCTAGTGGTAGCATGAGACGGAGTCTACAACCCACACAAGTGGCTCAGGTAGTACAGCTCATCCAGGATGGCACATCAATGCGAGCTGTGGCAAGAAGGTTTGCTGTGTCTGTCAGCGTAGTGTTCAGAGCATGGAGGCGCTACCAGGAGACAGGCCAGTACATCAGGAGACGTGGAGGAGGGCGTAGGAGGGCAACAACCCAGCATCAGGACTGCTACCTCCACCTTTGTGCAATGAGGGACAGGAGGAGCACTGCCAGAGCCCTGCAAAAAGCAGGCCACAAATGTACATGTGGCTGCTCAAACAGACTCCATGAGGGTGGTATGAGGGCCCAACGTCCACAGGTGGGGGTTGTGCTTACAACCCAACACCATGCAGGACATTTGGCATTTTCCAGAGAACACCAAGATTGGCAAATTTGCCTCTGGTACCTTGTGCTCTTCACAGATGAAAGCAGCTTCACACTGAGCACATGTGACAGACGTGACAGGGTCTGAAGACGCCCTTCTGCTGCCTGCAACATCCTCCAGCATGACTGGTTTGGCAGTGAGTCAGTAATGGTGTGGGGTGGCATTTCTTTAGGGGGCCGCACAGCCCTCCATGTGCTCACCAGAGGTAGCCTGACTGCCATTAGGTACTGAGATGAGATCCTCAGACCCCCTGTGAGACCATATGCTGGTGCGGTTGGCCCTGGGTTCCTCTAATGCAAGACAATGCTAGACCTCATGTGGCTAGAGTGTGTCAGCAGTTCCTGCAAGATGAAGGCATTGATGCTATGGACTGGCCCACCCATTCCACAGACCTGAATCAAATTAAGCACATCTGGGACATCATGTCTCTCTCCATCCAACAATGCCACGTTGCACCACAGACTGTCCAAGAGTTGGGGGATGCTTGTACTGCTTGTATTACCTGATATGTCAGAAAATTGGCCCAGAAAAACAGACAGAAACACTTGAACTCTCATAAGGAATAAACAATGTGAAAATTACATTAGGAAAACACACAGGAAAAGTCACATTTACACTGAATAGATGGTGAATGCAGGACAACCCTGTTAAATTTCTCCTGCAAATAACATTTGGTAGCCTATTTTTTATTGTATTAACAGAGTAATATGAATAAGTCCAAGGATTGATATGGGTGGAAAGGAAATTCTAGCAACACTATATCATTTGCCCCTATATTGAAATGTCAGAGTTTGAACAATTGGTGAAAACAATCTAGTTACCAGAATATCATGAGTAATCTGATGTTCTTACTCTAAAATATGTCTCTTAAGAATGCTTAGAATAAAAATATATTTTAACATCTTAAAAATGCCACAAAGAAATTCACATGCAATAAAATCCACACATGCAATAAAAATGCTTCACTAATGTTTAAAGCTGATATTTATTTTGCTCAATAAAAAGCTATAAAAATTAGCCAATTTTAAACTAAAATAATACTAGTAATAGTGTGTTAATCTGATCTAAGAACTGAAGATTGATTGAGCATTAAAGCAATTATTTTATAAACTAATTTGTAAAATTTATTATGAAGCACTCCAGAATTTATCTAATGCATTTTTTAAAATTATTAAAAAGACATGTCAGAGATGTCAGGGTATATTATATATGAAATTGTTGTGTGGGAGAAGTGTGTGAGAGAGAGAGAAAGAAAAAGAGAGAGAGAGAGGAATGAGAGAGAGAGTAAAAGAAGGAGGGAAAATTTCTGACTTCCCCAAGAATAGTGTGAAATGTTGCAAAGGTGTTTCTTCATAAATGCATAGCATCCTTTTTGCTCCTTTTCATCATTATAATTGTTTGGTATCCTTACAGTAAAATCAGAACTGGTGGTTTCAGTGAAATTGTTCAATTTGCTTTGATTTTATGCCATGCACTTATGCAAAGCAGTTGCAACAATTTTCTATTTAAGAGGCATCTGCTTTGTTACTTTTGTGTTGTCTCTGTTGGAAGAAATGTTCATCTGAGTTCCAAGTGGAAAGAAAGACACTGAAAATATGGCGACTGCTTGGAAAGATGGTTTAATGGTGGACAGGACCACAATGAGGTCCTGGGCAATTTTTTTAAAAAACCAGGCAACCCTAAATGGAATTGGCTAAAGTTCAATTAATACTTTATGGAAGGCTTCTTTGTTTTCAAATTGTCCATCAGTATTTCCCTGAATAATATCAAAAGGCAATTTATATATTATTTTGGGAAGTATTTTCTAACAGGTTGCTATAAAGTGTTATAAAAGCATGTAAGGCCTAGAGCTAATTATTCCTTAACTAATCTTATAGCCAGGAGAGAAAATTATTATTAACTATAATGAAGCAACCAAACATACATGAACTAAAATATAATAAAAAGTACCTGTTCTTTATCAACGTAATGGGGAATTAGTCAATTTATTTTAAAAATAATTAGAACTGTGTTGTATAAGCAACGGGGAACAGCATTCATGGGGAATGCCTTGAATATATGAATGAATTGTTAAATACATTCAGTAACGACATGTCTTCAGAACTGAATGTCTATGGAGATTCTCAGTCATCTAGATCATGGCTGTCTCAAAGGTGCTTTTTCAAGAAGCAACTGGACTTTCTGTTTTTTCTTTAAATATATTTCACTTCTCATCCAAGAAGCAAAATGTCTTCAAAGAAAAAACAGAAAGTCCAGTTGCCTCTTGAAAAAGCACCCTTGGTAAAAATTGAACAATTCCCTATTATGAAATTTCTGCTGTTTCACTTTCATGCAATAGAATAAGAGGATAAGCAACATGGCCTTCTATATTACATTATATTCTGTGGTGGGATTCAAAAAAAAAAATACTACCAGTTCTGTGGTAGGCCTGGTGTGGCTTGGTGGACATGGCTTGGAGGGCATGGCAGGGGAAGAATACTGTAAAATCTCAATTCCCACCCCATTCCAGGGGAAGGATAGTGCAAAATCCCATTCCCTCACCACCCCACTAATCTGCTTTCCAGATCCCTTCTCCTGTACAGGGCAAAAAAAGAAGACCCAGCTGATCAGCTGGGACTCAGGAGGCAGGGTGGGGCCAATCAGAGGTGGTATTTGCCGGTTCTCTGAACTACTCAAAATTTGCACTACTGGTTCACCAGAACTGGTCAGAACTTGCTTGTTGTGTCTATAGGACTGGTTGGAGTTCCCAACCAGGTCCGCTGTTCGAGCGGGAGCACCGACCGCTCCCATTGGCTGATACCGTTTGACAGCCGGCTATAAAAGGGAGCTGTCAAACGGTATCAGCTGTTGCCGCCAGCTGATCTGCCGAGTTAGCCTGGCAGACACGGCAACCCTTTATTCAGAAGAATAAAGCCTTTTAAAACGTTCGCTCTGGCTCAGCCTAGTATCTCCGCCGCTCCACAACACTGGCAACGAAGGTGGGATACTATAAGAGGCTACCAGACGTCCGATCCGAAGAGCTGGTCACTGAAAAAGAGCGAAGCCACCGGGCGCTGAAGCCGCAGCCGCCGGCGCTCACCAAGAGCGCGAAATTTAAAGCCTCCTCAGCCGAGGAGACAGACGCCGCCTGACAGGCGCAGCCGCAAAATGCTCTTCTAAGAGCGCGATTTTCGAAGCCACAGCAGCTGAGGTGATAGGCACTGCCGCCTCAAGATGAACACCAACCCGACATTCCCACCCTTCAAGCCAGCCGAGGAAACGTGGGACTCATACAAAAACCGGTTCATCTACTTCCTCGACGCTATCGATCTAACAGATGCTGCTGAGCATAGGAAAATATCCTTCTTCCTCAGTTACTGTGGGGCTGCGGTTTTTGACACCGCTACAGCACTAGTCGCCCCTCGCGCTATCAGGAGCGTCCCGTGGGATGAACTCCAAGAGATCCTCTCCAACCACTACTCACCTAAGCCATCCCAGATAGCCAGGAGATATGCTTTCCGAACCAGAAAACAGGCTGAGGGAGAGTCAATTAACGAGTATGTGGCAGCTCTGAGGACAGCTGCCTTACAGTGTGGTTTCAGAGACTACCTAGAAGACATGTTACTAGACCAGATCGTCTGTGGGGTTAGAGACCTTAGGCTGCAAAGACGTTTGCTAGCAAAAAAGGACTTAAACCTAGCCTTAGCCGTGGAGGAAGCCCAAGCTGCTGAGCTCTCTGCCCAATCAGCAGCTGAGATTCAAGGAACTCCTATCAGACCTAGCAGCTCCACTATTCACTCAGAGGAAGTTTCCCTTGAAGAAGACCCCCATAGGCACAACAGACATTAACCGCTTTAGGCAACAAAAGCCCTCTCAGGAAGGAGCAGGGCAAAGAAACAACTTCACCCCCAAGCAACCTCCCATTTGCCTGGGCTGTGGGGGTTCCCACCCTAGAGCATCCTGCAGGTTCAGGAATGCCATTTGTCTAAACTGTCAGAAGAAAGGCCACCTAGCTAGAATCTGTCAAGCAGGGTGAACCTTCCCTCAGAGACCTCAACCTACTCCTAATTTCCAAAGGCAAGTGGAAGACTGCTATACTTGCTACCACGCAGACCACACTTCCAAGACTTCTAACAAAATAAGTATTTTTGTTTTCTTAGAAGGTAAGCCTTGCAGAATGGAGGTGGACACGGGATCTGCACTTTCAATCATCTCCTGGGAGACCCTGAAGAAGATTCACCCCAGACTTTCAAAAAAGAAGCTGCAGAAATGCCACCTGACCCTACGGGACTACCAGGGCAAGAACATCCCTGTCCTCGGGAAAGGCAAGTTTTTAGTTCAGTTCCAAGGGTTTAAAGGCCATTTGCCTTTGGTGGTTGTTAATGGTGCCCTCCCCAGTCTGTTGGGACTAGATTGGTTCCCTTCTCTCGGCCTTAGCATAACTGGAATCCATGCTGTCTCAACCTCTGAAGTAGACACCCTATTCACAGACTATTCTGATGTTTTTAGCAATGAGTTGGGCTGCTATTCTGGCACCCCCATCTCCTTCACTGTGGACCCCCAGGCTATTCCCCTTCGCCTCAAGCCGCGCAGAGTGCCCTTTGCCATCCGTCCAAAATTAGATTTAGAATTAGATAAATTACTGAAGCAAGGGGTGTTAGAGCCAACTGATTTTGCCAAATGGGAGACCCCCATAGTCACCCCACTCAAGAAAGATGGCAGCATGAGAATCTGCGCTGACTACAAGACCACCCTCAATCTTTATCTGCAGGTCAGCGCATACCCTGTCCCTGTTATCCAACACCTATTACACACTTTCGAACTCGGCACCATCTTTGCCAAATTAGACATGTCCCAGGCATACCAACAGTTCCCTGTTGATGATCACACAGCTGAGCTGCAAACCATAGTCACTCATAGGGGGGCATTCAAGTGCAAACGCCTCCAATTTGGTGTTAGTGTAGCCCCAGGTATTTTCCAGTCCCTCATGGAAAGGATTCTCCAAGGTCTCCCAGGGGTTGTCCCTTACTTTGATGACATTTTAGTTTCAGCAGTTAACAGATCTCAACTCATACAAAGGGTCAGAGCAGTCCTAGATAGGTTCAGGCAGCATGGCCTCAAACTCAAAAGGGAGAAATGCACCATCGCCACTAAGCAAGTGGACTTTCTGGGGTATAGGATTGATGCCTCTGGCATTCACCCAATTGAATCCAAAGTAAGGGCTATTCACGAGGCACCCACACCAACCAACAAGACGGAGCTCCAAGCCTTTCTGGGGCTATTGAACTTTTACGCTTCATTTCTTCCTCATAAAGCATCCATTGCAGAGCCCTTACACAAACTGTTAGACAAAGAATCCCCCTGGCATTGGGGACCCAGGGAAGCCCACGCTTTCAAGTCAGTCAAATCCTTACTTACATCTGATGCAGTTTTAATCCAATTTAATCAACAACTCCCCCTGGTCCTGGCTGCTGATGCATCACCCTTTGGTATTGGGGCAGTTCTAAGCCACAGGCTCCCAAATGGTTCTGAGGCACCAATTGCCTTCTTCTCTAGGACTTTCTCTGCTGCAGAAAGAAACTACAGCCAAATAGATAAGGAGGCCTTGGCTGCAGTAGCTGCAGTAAAAAAGTTTCATGAATTTTTATTTGGGCACCACTTTGAACTCATAACTGACCATAAACCACTCCTGGGGCTTTTGTCAGGGGACAAGCAAACCTCATAGGTACTATCACCTAGGATGACCAGGTGGACCTTGTTCCTGGCTGCTTACTCATTTAAATTAGTACATCGCCCTGGAAAAAACTTAAGTCATGCAGATGCTCTTAGTCGCTGCCCCCTGCCAGTTCCAGTCGAAGACCCAGCACCCATTCATGCCATTTTTGAAGTAAATGAACTTAAACTGCCTGTTACAGCTGAGGACATTGCAACGCACTCAAAAAAAGACAGGGTAATTGCCCAGGTTCTGGACTGGGTGGGAAGGGGGTGGCCGGAAACACAATGCACTCCTGACTTCACTCCTTTCAAAATACGCAAGCAAGAATTGTCAAACCTACAGGGTTGTCTATTGTGGGGGACAAGGGTGGTCATCCCAGCCACTCTCCGTGTACCCATCCTAAAGGTCCTTCATGAGGGCCACCCGGGCATCGTAAGGATGAAGGCCCTGGCCCGCAGCTACGTTTGGTGGCCAGGCATGGATGCCCAAATCGCCAGCTGGGTAAGCTCGTGCCAACCTTGCCAATCAACCAGGCCTGCACCACCAGCAGCCACTCCTACCTGGTGGGAAAGTGCTGGGGGACCTTGGTCTCGCCTGCACATCGACCTGGCTGGACCAGTACATGGAAGGACCTTCTTGGTTTTAGTAGACTCATATTCCAAATGGATAGACTTGGCCCTACTACCTTCAACAACCACCCAAGCAATTGTTAAGGCTCTAACCCGTTTGTTTGTTACCCATGGGCTTCCTGACACGCTGGTGTCTGACAATGGCCCCCAGTTCACATCTTGTGAGTTTAGTATGTACGTTGCCAACTTAGGTATTAGACACATCCTCACAGCCCCTTTTCACCCAGCTAGCAACGGGATGGCTGAAAGGGTAGTCAGGTCAGTAAAGGAGGCACTTGCTAGATTTAGCCAGGAAAACTGGCACTCCAAACTGTCCCGTTACCTTCTGAGCCAGCATACGACCCCATGCACCACTACAAACAAATCTCCTGCAGAACTTTTAATGGGGAGGCGCCTTAGGACCACCCTGGACAGGCTACACCCCCATTACTGCCCAGATACCCCTATAGGATCTGACAGTCTGGTCAGGAACTTTGCCCTGCATGACCTGGTTTACGCCAGGAATTATGCAGGGGACCCTCTGTGGGTACCTGGACAGGTTGTGTCAGTTGCAGGGCCAAGATCCTACAGAGTCCTCCTGGAAGACGGATGCCTGTGGCGCAGGCACATGGACCAACTGAGGAGGCGGTGGAGAGGCACAGCTGATGGCTCCCACAACCAACCAAGCGACCCGACCTACCCAGCAAACGCCGATGATCCAGCCTGCCCAGCAACCGCCAAGGGACCGATCTACTCAGCCCAGCCATCCAGCACCGAAGGCTCCCTGCAGGACCCGATCTACCTCGCCGACGACGAGAGCTCCCTGCAGGGCCCGGTCTACCCAGCCAACGCCGAACGCTCCCTGAAGGCCCCGATCAACTCAAGAGACACTGAGCACTCCCAGCCGGGCCCGGTCTACCGGCAAAGGACTCCGAACTCACAACCGAGCGAGCCGGTCTACCGCCCTGGCCGAACGACGCGCCAAAGACAAACCGAACGGGGAGGCTTACCAGATCCGCAGAAGGACCTCACCGGCCGAGCCCGCTTTTCAACAGCCTCTGAGACGCTCCCCGGAGCCGAGGACTTTGTTCCAGCCAGCAGCTTGCCTGGACTTCGACGATCCTGCCGCCATCGCAGACGACCGGCCTATTTGCAGGACTACGCATGCTCCTGGCCGGGGGAAAGGAGTGTTGTGTCTATAGGACTGGTTGGAGTTCCCAACCAGGTCCGCCGTTCGAGCGGGAGCGCCGACCGCTCCCATTGGCTGATACCGTTTGACAGCCGGCTATAAAAGGGAGCTGTCAAATGGTATCAGCTGTTGCCGCCAGCTGATCTGCCGAGTTAGCCTGGCAGACGCGGCAACCCTTTATTCAGAAGAATAAAGCCTTTTAAAATGTTTGCTCTGGCTCAGCCTCGTATCTCCGCCGCTCCACAACATTGCTGAATACCACCTCTGATTATAGGGTATCTTTTATAGAAATTAATATGTTTCATTTAAAAAAATTGTCAGGTAGAAAAAATGATTAGTAACCTGTTTTTTTTACTCTTCGACCAAAAGGCAACGTTACCCATAATGTGAACACATTTTGTTTAACAGCTACAAGGGCAACAAATCTGGTGCTGCTGAGATTTTAAAATGTAAACATATTTTAATTTTTACATAGATTATTTTTGTTGCCTTAGCAGCAGCCAGAAGTACTGAAACAGACATAGCTTCCCCAAATTTCATTTCCTTAAAAGTCACAAGTTCCAGATTTTGTACAAATTCTGTAATTTAGCCCATCTGACATACCTTGGGTCAAAAATATTGTCCTATGTTACATCCAGTTAATGTAAATTACAACCAGAGTTTTAGGAGTATATAGATATAATATACAGACAGAGAACCAATTTGGTCTAGTGTAGCGGTGTCAAACACAAGGCCCACAGGCTGGATCTAGCCTGTGGGTTGCTTAGATCTGGCCTGTAGAGCCACCCTGGAAACAGCAGACCGCCCTGCAGTGGCTTTGCCAGCAAAAATGAACCCCAGCCCCATCCGGGCTACCACAGGTGCCCCCAATATGAGTGATATTGAGCTGACCATGCCCACTCTGGTCACATCCACCCTCGAGCTCAAACACAACCCTGATGCAGCTCTCAGTGAAATTAAGTTTGACACCCCTGGTCTAGTGGTTAAGGCAGAAGACTATAAAGTAGAATAGTTCTAATCTCATTTTAGCCATGAAAGCCAGCTAGGTAACTTTGGGCTAGTCAGTCTCTCTTAGCCCAATTCACCTTATAGGGTTATTGTTGTGGGAAAAATAGAAAGAGGGGTATGTTATTTATGTCCACCATCTTGAGTTATTTGTAAAAATAATAAAGGCAGGATAGAAGTACTAATTTGTAAAACTAATAAAGGCAGACACAAATAAATAAAGTTACTGGTTTCCTTTGCAAATGAATCAACATATGTTCAAATAATCATTCTATTATAAAATACTTAAAGAATATTTAAGACAAATAAATAACTTCTGCTATGATATTTGCTTTTAACCAATATGCTATTGCTTGTCCTTGTTTGTAATAATCATAATAACATATTTTCCATAGTACTATAAAATGTGGAATAAAGTCTTCCCTCTTTAATTCAGCTTTCTTCTTTATTATGGCATGTATTGCAAATATCACTTTAAAAGCCCACGGGTGAGTATTGTCTTTCTTGAAAACATTTTTGTTCATGTACAATATTTCCCAAACCTCAACAATTATCATTAATCATTGATAAGTACAGTTACTATTTATCACTATATCATTTATTCTCTTAAATTCCATGGTTTTCTAAATATTTAATCAATACTATGTAGTTATTTATGTCTTTATAATATTTCATACTTTTCCACAGTGATCACTTGTCTAGCTCTGAGTATAACACTTGCAATATGTTTGAACAAATGGGAAGAGTGAGAATTAATTTATGACAAACAGTATGTTCTCCATTATAGTCTTCAGATCATCTTTTGAAGGCATCATCAGTTTAAGAAAACTGTAAAACAAACAAATATTCATCACAATATCCTATTTCACTTGACACCATTCTACTTTATCATATTATTTGTTCTTAGTTGGGCTATTACTGGTAAAGGGATGTGGGTATATGTTACAAAATTACTGTCCCAGAATAATATCTTGCAGTTTGACTACAGTATATGCAATAACTGTTAGCATGGTAATGCAATGAGATGCATCAATATTTTCAGAAGGATTTTGCTTAATGCAACACTGGAAGCTGTCTAGTTTCTTTAAGAAATTGAAGTCATTTTGAAATTCTTCCTTTGTTGTAAAAATTACAGGTTTTGTGTCAGTTTGATTGGAAGCTCAGCGGGTGATATTGTATAGATTGGCTGCACTCAGCAGCAGGAGGCTACTTGTCCCATTCAGAATTTCTCAGGAATGTAGTTAAGAAAGACAGGTTCTCTTATTCCAAAACAATTTAAAGTTTTGTCTTTCAGAACTTTCTATATGATGCCTTAAAAGCCTCTGGTATGAATCTCTATGGATTTAACTTAAAAAGACATAAAGGGGAAAAATGTAAAAATCAATCACGAATCACATATGCTTATTTTTTCTTTGCCATCTGTATAATAAATAAACTTTTTTAAAAAAAAAATGAACGAAAGCTAAAGACATTCACTGATACCTATATTCATACACTCTGGTGTTCCTATAGCTACAAAATCTTTCCTTTTTTTCTCTAAAAGAAACACTTCATAATCTTTAACACATAATTTATCTACACATAAAAATGGAAAAATCTGCAGGTTGCTTAAGATGAATCAAATATTAATTTGATCAATTAGAATATGAAAACATATCCTCCAAAACATTTTTAGTATTGTAAGATAACATATTTTGGCTTCAGACATTTGACCCAAAGGAATCTTGACATTACCCTTACATTTCTTTTATTCTAGACCAGGGGTCGCCAATCTTTTGGACCTCAGGGACCACCAAACTCATAATTTTAGATCCCAGGGACCACTAATTGGTTCTGTGGGTGTGGCCTAATTTGTGGGTGTGGCTTAGTGGTCATGTGACTGGCTGGGCATGGCTTCTATGTAAATATTATAAATATTTATATAAATATTGAATTTTTTATAAAAAAAGAGCAACTTTTACCCCAAATCAGGCAAAGCAGGCAGACAGATTGAGTTTCTCACAGAATCACAGATTCATTCAGAAATCTATCTATCTGCCATTGGCTAGCTCAGTCTGTCACATAAAATTTGCTTGCAAGCAAGCTCACAAAATTAACTCACAACACACCATGTATGTAAATATTCATTTTTTTATAAAAAAAGAGCAACTTTTACCCCAAATCAGCCAAAGCAGGCAGATTGAGTTGCTCACAAAATCATTCAGTGATCTATCTATCTGCCATCAGCTAGCTCAGTCTCTCAAATTTGCTTGCCATGAGTCTGCATTGAATTTGCTTGCAAGCAAACCTTCAGTCCTAAGAGAGGTTTGGTTATACTTAAAAGCAGAGCCAAAGATCTAAAGACTAGCTAGAAAGCAAGAAATCCAACCATTTCCTGCTTCCCATCTAATCTAAATCTCCCAGCACAGCAGAACACCTGATGGGGGGAAAGGAAAAATAGAAATTTAGCAGGAAAGTTTGCCAGGTAAGGAGTGATTGGGTGGGGAGGGTTCCCGCGGGCCATGTGGGTGGTGCAGCCTTGTGCTCCTGAGCAGCCTGGATTAATTGCTTTGGGGGCGTGCTCTGGTGGTGAGATTTCTCTGCGGCCCACCAAAATTTTCTCACGGCCCACAAGTGGACCGTGGCCCACTGGTTGGCAACCACTGTTCTAGACAGATGTTGGTCCTATTTTACTCCATTTCCTTTCTTTAATTCTGAGTTTTATTTTGCTTTGTTTCCTTTTCTCATGAGAAATCTGATGTTTTGCTGGGAAAAGGACATCCACTATGTTTCACAATTTCATCATTAGAACTATGGAATTTATTTCTCTTAAGCTACACATCTAAGAGATGATTACTATCAAAATTGGCATGGCATTCAAAAATGTTGAAACCGGTTGTATCTTTAGAACCTGCAGTGATATTGTTAACATATGTCAATCAGAATCTGGTCATTAGCTTTATATTGATTTTAGTGCCCTGTTGAGCTTCAAATTCAATGATACTCACTAATAATGGTGCATGTAATCCATTTTTCCTTTGGTGCTAATCAGCAAACTTTAATTGTCATCTCTGATAAAATGTATACCAATGTATTCAAAAAAAAGTTTACATAATGCAGTATATGAAAAGAAATGTAATACATGCTTATATTTTCAAAACAACAATGAACAATTTGCAAAGTTATAAGTATTAAACAACATGCAAAATGTAAATTTAGAAATAAGAAGTATTTTTAAGTAATACTCAATGTTATGTAACTATAACATAAATATTAGCAGAATTAAATAGTCCTTATTGCTGGAGAGACATTCAGAGAATCAAGGAAGTGTCAAATAGGGAATTGATCTAAAATCTCTATGGAGACACAAAAGCAAATTCCAACTCTCCTTGAATGCTGTTGAACCTTATCCAGTCTGGCCCAAATGTAAAATAGTATGTGAGAAGATTCCTGTATTATAGGATAGGCATGAAAAATAAAATAGCTAATTGAACTCTTCATGTGTGGATTTTGATTGTTTGTTCTTGACAAAATGCAAACCATAACATTTTCATAGTGTCTGGCTTGTCCAAATTTCATTGGATTATTTCATACATTGTAATTTTAGCAATATAATTTTCTATCAAGAGTTTTTATAATTTAGTAGTACATACATATTGGGTAATAAATAAATATATCAAGTGAAAGGATCTTAAATATCAACTGCTGGTTTAATGTGAGATAATTGTCATTACTATGCATTTTGCATGATTTCTGCTTATTACATCTTAATTTCTTTATGCAGGTAATATAAAATATTAGTTTTGCTTCAAATATATATTTGTATGTTTAAGTTTACATTAGTCTACATATTTATAAGTGTAGTTATCCACAATTGAGATACATGTTCCTGCATTGGGCATGTTTCTTAATTTCAATATATAGCATGATTTAAGATTTTAGGAAGTCCATTAATGTATAATTGGAATGCCTGAATTTTCTCCTAAAAGACTGATAATTGGGATTTATAGGAGGAGGAACATGCTAAAGGATAAGATTAGAGTTTCTAGTTGCAAGGACATTAGGCAAAGTCAGTCTGAAATAAAATGAGAAAAAGTGGTTCAAAGTAGTATTTTGCCTTCAGTGATACTGAAACATTTCTCTGAGCATACTGTCCTTCACAGAGTTGTGAGAATAAACGAAAGAAGGTGATGAAGGGTTTTGTGAATCATGCCATATTTTGGAAAAAGACCTATATCAAAATAGAAGATATAAAACTTTTAAAAAGTTATATTCTCCAGCTAGAAATAGTCAAATGCTTATAACTTAGGAACAACCTTGCTATATTAAAGCAAATGTCATTTCACTCACCATCTGTTATAAAGCATTTCCAAAACCTGCTTCATATTATTCAGAAGCAAGCATTTACTGGATATAGCAGAACTCATTTCCACAAATTATGACAAAACTTTTCATCCACTCCACAATGGAATGCTACTAGGAATCAGTTATCTCTTTGAACTTGATGGGGGAAAAATGCAACGGTAGGTAGGGTATATAAGCAAAACAGTGAGCATCTTCTGGCATTTACACACACACACACACACACACACACACACACACATTCATATTCATACACATACATACATACATACATACATACACACAC
>NW_020769317.1:10391940-10404119 GCF_900518735.1 Pseudonaja textilis | reverse complement strand
TTATTATTATTATTATTATTATTATTATTATTATTATTATTATTATTATTATTATTATTATTATTATTATCCCTCCAAAGTGACATATTTTATATGTACAGATTACACAATTAGATTCAGTGATGACTAATCAACACTCATTTGAAACAGATTAGCCTATACATTTTGTCCATATTGCTTTTCTAAGCCTCAGAGGATTTTACCCTTTTCTTATCTTCTTTCTCTTTTTACTCACAGGTCTTCCCAACAATTCCTCAGTCACTCCATAATCCAGTTGTATTATGCTAAATTTCCAGTGTGGAGAGTAGGAGGAAGAAATAAAGAGCTCATATCTACTGCCTTGAAATACTGCTGTGCAATGGGAAGAATAAGAACGTATTTTGGTAATGGATAGAGAATGGTGATATTGAGTGAAAATTTTCAGTATTCTAGAGGACTCTGATAGCATCAGATAACATTTTTATAAGTATAAGTGACTCGGGATAAGAAATTTCAAGATTCTGGCTGTATATAGCTACCCATTGCTTATAGCTAACATAAACAGAATATGCAATGTTGCCTTGTAGAAAATATACTGGATTTCAAAAAAAAAAAAACAATCTTCAGAGTGTTCATTCACTGTAAAACTAATTTCACACCTAGTCTATTATGTAATGTGGTATGAAAATAGTTCTTGCTTCAAGATATCATTGAGATTTTGGTTCATGCTGATTTAGTTCTGTTTAGTGAAATGGAAACTATACCGACAAACTTGTTGTGATAGTCCTGGATGTTATATTTTGCTTCCTTTTTATAAAAATGTTCATTTATTTCTACAATCAACATACTCATAAGGACTTCACTAAGATCCTTCAGGTGTAATAATGCTAACACTATATTAGCTATAAATTACTTAACTGAGCAGTACAGGTTATTTGTATGATGAAGACAGCTAAAATAACTGGTATAGCTGTTGTTACCTTCCCATGATCCAAAAAGAGATGTGTATTGACTTTGTTGAATGATATATACATTGATCTGTCTGTGACTCTATGGATTATTTACAATTATATTTCTATTTTTTGGCACTCTCATATTAGATTCAAAGCCAAGAACAGAAACTAAAGACATAATTGATAATTTAAGTTTGTCATATTTTTTACATTACTTCTATATCTGTATCTTTTATATTTGCATTATTTACATTTTTAAAATGTCATTTTTATACTTTTCAAACTGAATTCAAATTACAAAACCATAAATTCTGCTGCTATATATGAAGATTAGTTCATTAATTCAGTAGAGATGTTTGAAAAGTAAAACAAAACACCCTGACAAGTTATAAAGTCACAAGAAGACACAAAAGAGATTCTTTGTAAATTTTCTTATCCATATCGGATTGATAGCAGAATATCGAAGATACTGATCAGAAGTGGTATTCATCAGGTTCTGATCAGTTCTGGGGAACCAGTAGTGGAAATTTTAAGTTGTTCAGAGAACCGGCCAATCCCACCTCTGACTAGAGATTTTACAGTCTCCTTCCCCTGCTATGCCCGCCAAGCCATGCCCACAGAACCGGTAGTAAAACAATTTGAATCTCGATACTGATACTAAAAATCCAGAATAGAGTAGTGAAATTCAGCTGACTTTGATGGGTAGAGTGCAAAAGCTACATAGTCCTTATCTAACAGATATTAAAAGGTTTTTTCTAATTTAAATCAGAAGCAATATCTGGTTTTACAAGAAAAGCAATTACGCACATTATTTTATTGTTATGTATTTTTAGTACAATGTAGCAAATCATGTACAGATTTGTACATTAGGGAAACAAAATAACAACTACATAAATGAATGGTTCAACATAAGAGAACCAACACACCAGTACAGAATTCAGCAATCCCTCTATACCTGAAGGAAAAGTTTACTCCTTTGAAGACAGAAAGGTTCACATTTTGGACAAAAAGGGCCACTGTGATTGAAAGAGCCCATCTATGCTAAAATTGAGCTGCCCTTTCTCAACAAAGGGGAAGAGATATGATTCTACTTATCTCCCTTTTTCAGTGCAATTCTCTCAACAGTCCTAAGATGGTTCCACACTTGTTTGCATCCTTATTCAGGTGACTCTGAGGATACAGATTTGCCTCTAGGTAGTTTCAATACCCCTTTAGAATGTTAACAACTGGCTGATTGCAGAGGGTATAAATTCCTTTCATTTACATTAATTAATTAGAGCTGAAGAAGCTTCTTCGATGAGAAGCAAAATATCTTGAATAAAACTCAGAATCCAGTTGTCTTTGGGTATTTCTCAAGAGAAATACTTCATTTCATAATTGTTATCGATGACAATGACAGTACCTAGCTGAATAGGCTGATCTTGAAAAAAGATAGGCAAAATCACAGTTGTGTACCAGACTGTAAATAAGGAAAAGCAAACCAGGATCCAGTCTGGGTCAGTCACTGGGACCAAAGGTTTTGTCTTCCAAGATTTTGAATGAGTGCTGGACCCTATCTTAGGGGAACTTCTTTCTGGCAGAATGTATGCTGTTCTCTATGTGGTATTTATAGTGCCTATTGTAAGTGACTTTTTAGATGTTGATTGGGGTGTGTTGATGGCTGGCTTTTAAGTCATTAGTTATTGTTTCCTTATGCTGCCCAGCCTTTACCTTCTAAGTACTTGATGGGCTGGTGGTAAATCACCAAATCATACCAAACAAACAAATCCCATCAGTCTCCAAACTTTAAGTTTCATTAAGTCTCAGGTATTTAAGAGACTATACATTTTTGAATAGTTTTATTATATATATTTTTATGAAGCAAATGCTATAACACTTGTGGTGCTTTCTTTTGGCTAAGCAGAAAGAATTCTTCTCAAGTTGTAGCAAATTAGTAAGCTGGAAAATGTCATGACTATGTGGCATAAAAATCACTGTATAATAAGACACTGTAAAGGAATATAATATTTCTACTTTGTACAGATTCTGTAATATTTATGGTAAAAAAGAAAAAGTGATAAAAAAAATATGATAGCATGGATTTGCAGATCATCACTTCTGTTCCAATAATAATGTTCAGTTCCTGTTGCCAGTTCCTTATTAAGCTCCTGCTGAATTCTTTTGCAATTTTTCTTAACTGAAGGATCAGCAGGAGTTGGATCACACCTCTGAAAAGTATTGATGCTTGGCTAAGGCAAAAAAAAAAACCCTAAAACCTTGTATATCAACATATTATTAAAATAATTGTGTGCTCAGGCAAGAAAAGCATAAAATTTACTGTTAGATCTCAAAAGATAACAGATATGGTTTATTTAAATTAGGATATGAGTAGTATACATTATTAATTTGACAAGTTACTTTTGAAAAAAAAAACTGAATGTACTGAATAAATACTCAGTACTGAATAAATATAGAATAAAATGTTGATTTTTAACGTGTTATTGTTATGAATGTGTGATCTAATGCATCCATTTACAGTATATTTCAACAGCAGGAAATGAGAGGCAAAAGGAACAAGGACACAAAAGCTTAGTGACATTTCTGGGTTCAAGGTTTGAATTTTTATGACTATTCAACTAAAACAGATTCATAAAGTTCTTGCTTTAAAATTATTTTAATCATTGATCATTACTCTTATGAATGAATCTCGATACTCTAGGAGAAAGCCAGTAAGAAATTAGGAAATAGTCAGTGATTTTCTTCAAAATCTGGCTCTCAAAGAAGAATAAGAAGTCAGAATCTCTCTCTCACACTGTTCATTCTTTTCAATAGATGTTTTCACTGAGTTAATCAAATTTATAGCAAAGTTCCAACAAGAACATAATAACCTACTATCATAGCACTGCCATTTCAAGCATCGAAACAATAAAACAATAGAGAAACAGTCAATATCACAAGGAGAAAAACCAACAGAATAACTTATACATTTCAACTACTTCCCAATCAAATTGCTCTTACAAGCAGAAATATTCACTGCTTTCACAAAAATATATTTAATAGTGGCTCATTTTATTTTTCAGAAAAGTCCCTTTTCTCAATATTTCTTATTTACACTTTACCCATATTCCAACATCAAAATGTTATATTGTTTTTCAATATCAATTATCAATTATGGAAATGAGAATAGGTAAATTAATCAGATTTCAATATTAGATATTGTGAAGGAAGTAGAACTCAATCAATATCCAAGCTGTTAAGATATAGAAAGAAGCATATTGATGGAAAATAGTGAAGTTATCAGGAACTATTTTGCTATTGACACTCTATCCAGCGCCAGAATATATAATTAACAAAGAAGTCAAAAGCTGCTAGCCCAGACTTATAAAATTTAACAGTACATTCCCAAGCTAAATGCTCTATGTAGTATATACATTTTCATTGCTAGGAGAAAACTTTGCTTTTAATAAATTATAAATATATTATTTTCTGAACAGTTTATTTCTGAATTAAGCCCAGTATTCCTTTAAACTAGATAATAAATCATTTATTTTAATCTACTCATATTCTGTATTTCAAAACATTTTATTGTAATACTGTATTATAAGAATATTACTTAAAACAGTTGAAAAGATAAAACAACCTTTCGTCTGAAGGAGGAATCATAGTTACAAAATCAGATACTTCTCTGTACAGATGCATAACTAACGAATTTATTTATTTTTTCAAAATTCTAGAGGTAGGATTAATGTGCTATAAGTCATAGTTTAAAATTACTGCTTATTTGTGCTGTTTAATAATACTAATACATTTATGGATTTTTTAAAAAGTACATTGACAAAATATGACTTTTAGATCTCTTAGAAGACTCATTGCTATAAGAAACAACCCTGTTACTTAATATGGTCACGCATCTGGAGACTATAGTTAAAACGGAAATTGTTTCCTGCTGTTTTTATATTCAGACACAAAATAATAAACTATTATTATTTTCCTATCAGTTCAGACTGTTTAAAATATGCTTTAAAAATTTATTTGGAAAGAGAATTCCTGAAAAATTCTTGGCTGTAGTATGGTGTTCTTGAACATATTCTGAGCAAAGTGGTTAAAGGTATGAGTGAATATCCTAATTTTCATTGTATAATTCATATGCAGTGAGCTACAATATTCCTTTTGTCCTATACTTCAATAAAAACCCAAGGAAGCCCTCATTGCCTTCTCCAACAGTAGATTAAATCCCCCAAATTATCAAGAGAAATTCTCAAAAATACTAATAATATGACATGCAAATTGAGTTTTAGGGACTGCAAGCTCAACTCAGTAGTTTTATGGATACACTAGAATATGTGTAATAACACTTTAAAGATCTGAACATTTCTAGGATGAGTATTAAATGTGTGATGTCAGCAAATTTTATATCACTGAAAGCAATATGCAGTATAGCTTGAATATAGAATTTCTTATCTTCCTGAATTCTCTTCTAATATTTAGAGAAGTAACATACTGTCACAGGAATTCCAACATAAATAACTTTTATTTTATTTATAAGTAATCTTATTTAGAGGTTGCCTTTCATAGCTTTACACACAATGTTATTCTTAAATAAAAATGTACCCGTACCTCACTGTACCTGCTCATACTTGTAAGTAGACAATCAGTTTTTTGACAGGAAGTAACAGGTGAATCTATGGAAAATTAGAACTAGCAGTTAGCACAGGTGGTCTCAGGGCTGTGTGTTCTCTCTGTTGCTCTTTCTTCTCTGTATATACCAATGACTATACCTCAATGGAACTCTCTGTTAAAGTTCTGAAGTTTGCAAGTGATATAATGGTCATTGGTCTCAGTCAAGACAATGATGAGTTTGCATTTAATGGGAGGTTGAACAACTGGGCCTGTGATGCAGCCAACAATCTGGAACTGAATATGCTTAAATCTGTAGAAAGGAGAGTAGCTTTTAGGACCTCTAACTCTTTTTGACAGCACAGTATCAGCAATAAAATCCTTCAGATTTGGGGGTTTTATAATCTTCCAGGACTTGAAATGTCACTTAACATTAGAATCATCATTAAAAAGACACAACAAAGAATGTTTTTTTCCTGTGTCAACTCAGAAAGTTCAGACACCTCTGGAGCTATTGATACAGTTTTATAGATAAATTATTGAGTCTTTCATTTGAAGTTCTATAACTGTCTACTTTGGACAGCAACCAAATAGGATAGGTACAGACCAGTGGTGGGATTCAAAAATTTTTACTACCGGTTTTGTGGGTATGGCTTGGTGGGCATGGCAGGGAAAGGATACTGTAAAATCTCCAGTCAGAGGTGGGATTTGCCAGTTCTCCAAACTGCTCAAAATTTCCACTACTAGTTCTCCAGAACTGGTCAGAACCTGCTGAATACCACCTCTAGTACAGACTCCAATAAATAGTTAAGACTGCAGAAAAAACAATAGCAGCCAGTTTGCCTTCCATATACTGTAAGACCTGTATATTGTGTGAATCAGAAGAAGGGCTGAGAAGATACCTGCATACACCCCACATCCTGACATAAACTTTCATCTCTTCTCGGGACGATGCTAAAGGGCATTGCAGGCCAAAACAACTAGACACATGCTTGGCCAAATAATTTATTCAATTCAGTTCAATTCAATTCAAATTCTCTTTAAAAAACAAAATTGATTGTGATGTTTAATATCCTTTCCAACACTTGATTCCTATAATACTATGAATCTTCTTTACGTTTGAACATTCTTTCATAAGTACTTATTTTCCCCCATATTTTTTAATGTATAATAAAATCTGTATAAGGCAACGTATTTTATCAAGCATTTTAAATTCAACAAATGACAGGGATCTAAACGAATTAAAGATGTACAAAAATATGACTACCTACCTCCTAAATTAACTATAAAGGCTGTTTTCTGCTTACTATTTATTTATATTATTTAAAAAGTTATTTAGAGATTTTTGGTCCATCATTCAAACTGTTTAGCAATAGGATTAATAAAAAACAGTCATTAAAATTACAAACAAATATGTACTGTAAAAATATTCTCAAGTTCAGCATGATTCCTAGTGACATCATAAAGTTTTTATAGTAAAATATGAAAAATAGCAAAATTTTAAAAAGCAGCAAAATGACCAACAATAAACTTGCTCAAAGTTGAACCATTGTGAGCAAGGCCAGCTGAGTTGTCTTGAGCATGACCTTTTGACTTTCCCTAGGAAAGTCTGTAGTCCTAATAAAGTAGATAGGGTCATTCAGACAGTAAGGTTGGTTTCCTATTTCCTGTATGAAATCCAGTACCACATAAATGGTTGAAGCTGCTAAAAACCTGTGGTTGTGTCCAGGTGGCAGTATCAGCTCCTTTGAATGATAAAGTAGTTCCCTCAGTTGTGAAGAACATTCCCCATCCCAAGAAGCCAACCTAGATCCAACATTCTGAACAATTTTCACCCAGTCTTCCCTTTTTAGGGAAGGTTGTTGACATGGTAGTCAGACAACAGAACCAGACCCTGAAGGAAGTAAATTATTCCAGTCAGATTTCAGGTTATGGTTCCATACTAAGACATCCTTAATGTGATTGCATCAAACATGATTGCATTTGTTAAATGCCTTTGATAGAGTCAGGATATATGTCAATTCTATCCTTGTGATGCTTGATCACACAATGGATCTGCTGACAGTATCCTTCTGGGACTGGGTGTGGAAGGCAGTACTGTTACTATTTTTTCCATCTTTCTCAATGGTTGATAGTCAACCATAGATATGATTCTTCATTTGTAAGATGGTACAGACTTCTCGCTTTATACCTTTCTGTTTAGCATATTCATGATTATCCATAAAATCTGGGTCTGGGATTATCAATACAGCAATGGAATAGCACTTAGACTTATATACTGCTTTATAGCGCTTTGCAGCCCTCTCTAAGCAGTTTACAGAGTCAACATATTGCCCCCAACAATTTGGCTCCTCATTTTACCCAACTCAGAAGGATGGAAGGCTGAGTCAACTTTGAGCCTGGTGGGATTTGAACTGCCAAATTGTAGGCATCTGGCTGCAGAAGTAGATTGCAGTACTGCACTCTAACCACTGCACCACAGAAGCTCCTATATGCTGATTATACTCAGCTGTATGTCTTGCTTCTTGACTTTCTAAGTACTGTTATCAAGCTACTGTTCAAGGATCTGGAGACCATAGATTTAGGGAAAAGGAACTGATTTTTGCTCAATTCTTATAAGACCAAATAGAACTTCTATCTTTGATCTTGGATGGAATATCAATACCCATTTCAATCTGATTCACAATCTGGGAATTGTCTTAGATTCATATTAGATTAGGATTTTTGGTATTATGTAAAGCATTTCTGTTTGAAAAAGACTACTGCTTATTTGTTTTAATAAAATTACATAGTAATTTCAGTAATACATAGTAATTCAGTATTGTGTTATATATAGGACTTATAGGCTATATTTGTATAAAATAACTGATCTTTACAGTTGTCTCATATATTAATACTTAAGTAGGGTAAAAATTATACTTTCTCTTGCATAGTTGCCAATGTTCTAGAAGAAAAAAAAACATTTTATTTATTTTTATGTATTTAGTTATCAAAAGCTTACAATATAACAGAAGCAAGAATAAATATAAGTTTAAATACAAGAAATAGGAACTAATAATTGGGGACAATAGGACAGGGATGCTAGGCACAATTGTGTGCTTATGCGCGCCCCTCACAGACCTCTTAGGAATGGGGTGAGGTCAACAGAGATTAGTTTGAGGGAAAAGGAATGTGGGTTTGAGCAGGTGACAACAGAATCAGGTAGTGAGTTCTAGACATTGACCACTCTGTTGCTAAAATCATACTTCCTGCAATTGAGTTTGGAGTGGTTTACATTTAGTTTTTATCTGTTGTGTGCTCTAGTGTTGTTGATAAAGCTGAAATATTCATTAGCTGGTAAGATGTTGTAACATATGATTTTATGTACTATGCTTAAGTCTAATCTTAGTTGGCGTAGTTCAAGGTTGTTGAAGCCAAAAATCTCAAGTCTGGTGCTGTAGGGTATTCTGTTGTGAACAGAGGAATGTAGTACTCTTCTGGTAAAATACTTCTGGACTTGCTCAATTGTATTTATGTCAGATATACAGTATGTATTCCAGATAGCAGAGCTGAATTCAAGTATTGATCTAGCAAAGGTTTTGAATGCCCTAGTTAGCAAAACAGTATTGCCAGAGGAGAAGCTTCATAAAATTAAATTTACAACTCTTAAAGCCTTTTTGGCAATACTGTTGCTTTGGTGCTTAGATCATTTGATATGAGAAATCCAAGGTCCTTGATAAAGTGAGGGTCATCAACAAGGTCATATCCGCCTAGGTTGTATTTGGTATATAGATTTTTTTTACCAATGTGTAGGACAGAGCATTTGTTGGTAGATATTTGGAGTTGCCAATTGTTAGACCATTCAGACACATAATCAAGGTCTTTTTGAAGGACAGTAGCATTGACGGTGGTGTTGAATAGTTTTACATCATCAGCGAAGGGGATGCAGTTGCTAATAAGATGATCACAAAGGTCATTTATATAGAGTGTAAAGAGTGTGGATCCTAGAACGCTCCCTTGTGGGACGCCTCTGATAACTGGTGCAGGGTTTGATAGGGTGTTTCCTATTTTTACTATTTGTTGCCTGTTTGTCAGGAAGGCAGTAATCCACTTGTGAAGGAATCCAGAAATGTTGTAAGAATTTAATTTTAATAGTAGTTTATCATGTACCACTGAGTCAAATGCTTTTCAGAAGTCAATGTAAATTACATCTATTGCTTTACCCTGGTTGAGAAGTGTAGTCCATATGTTTTTGCAGTGTAGAATTTTCAAATTGCAGGACAATTTTTTTCTGAAACCAAATTGTTTATTGAAGAGTAAATTGTTAGACTCTTATTGAAGGTAATGCATTGATTAATAATTGATTCCATAACTTTGCACGTGACACAACACAATGAGATTGGTCTGTAGTTTTCAACCAAGCAAGGGTCACCTTTTTTGAAAAGAGGGATGACCATTACTAAAGACCATAGATTTGATAAAGAGCTGGTTCTGAATAATAACTTATATATTATGGTTAGTGGTTCAGCTGTGGTAGTGGAGAGCTTTTTAAAGAAGAATGCACATAACCCATCAGGGCCAATAGATAAGGATGGTTTAAGGTGGTGTAGTGCATTTTTTACATTATCTTCACTAAAGTCAATTTGTAGATCGTTGCAGTTAGTTGTCGTTCGATTAGGAAATGAGGGGCATGAGCCATTACTGTTAACAAAACTGAACTGAAGAATGTGTTGAAGAGGTTTTCCTTAACAACTTCATCACTATAGCCTTTCCCATTAGGATCTTTTAGAGGTGGTTGGCTCAATAGCAAAGTAAGAACCGGATTGAGGTATTTAAGGACAGATCACAGACCGTGGTTTTGGGAAGAGCAAGCTCTTGTATAATTTGAATCTTTTTTAGATTTAGAGACTTTTTATAGAATATAGCAACTCCACCTCCTCTACGGATTTCGCAATCAGACCGATAAACTTGATATTCTCTTACAATGGTAATGGAGTCTGGGAAAGATGAATTCAACCAGACAAATATAATGTCGAATATGGCTGTGCTTTGTAAGATGAGGAATTCATGCATTTTATTTGTGAGGCAAATAAATGTCATTTTCAACATTGTTCCAGTTGCTTGGGGTCACTAATATGGATAGAATTGAATGGAGTTTTTTCCTCAATGTATCACAGGGCAATACTAGAGTTTGCTGGAAAATTTAATCTACACTCAATCCTTTGTGCCTGTTTGCATGACATAACTGATGTGTACTTTTATCCCCAGTGACCTGGGAGTTAGTTTAGGTTAACACTAGTTAGCCCTATCTGTTGATATCTACATGATGGACTGACTTTCTCTTTGATCCAGTTAAGCTTATCTGTGAATAAGGTCATAGTTTTTTTACAGTGAGGATTGATAAGAGTATTTTATATTTTGTTTCCTAAGGAATTTCAAACCTTCAGATGATGGTGAGCTGTGGCCCATTGGGTGTTATAGAGCTAACAATTTCAGTTGATTGTTCTTGAAGTTCATTCCTAACATGTATACTTTTGTTTTGTAGGCCAATCAAACAATCACAGACTCTTCCGATAAAAGTATGGACTACTAGGAACTTCATTATATCAGTTCTTTTTCTCTCTCATCTTTATTTCAACTATCATTTCCCTGAAAGCTTTTAGGAGCAATAAGCATAATATTTTTTGTATGTTTAAGGAGATTCCATTTATTTTGAGTAGATATTTCTGCAATTCTCAATTGTTCGTCAAAAATTCTTGAGTTTTGATTCCATTTCTATTGTGGTTCTATTGAGGTGCTTGAGAGTTCTGCACCAGTGGAATCATGGAAGCCTTTCATACATTAGAAGTGTGTTGCAGGGCTAAGCAAATTTATTTCATCTGTAGTTCATTTGAAACTGAGGCAAATCTAGTATTTTTATTTGCAATAATTTAAAATGCTGATGCTGTAGCAAAGTCATTTTTTCCATTGATTTTTTGAGCTTTTTTTATCACACTTTCCTGAATAGAAGACAACTACTAATCTCTCCTCTACCTACAGTATATTGTTTCGATTAAAAAACATATATGAATAAATAGCCTTTTAAGGCTTAGGGATCTATCTTTAACTCCAAGCAACACCATGGTGCTTTTGCAGTGAACTGCTCTCTAACTAAAGAATGGCGAGCCAATAGAATTCCTGCTAGTTTCATTCCTGCTTACTTTGCTCACTAATGTACACCTGAGAACATGGCTGGGATTCAAATTTTTTAACAACTGGTTTTGTGGGCATGGCTTGGTAGGTGTGGCTAGGTGGTCATGTGACTGGGTGGGTCAAAAGAGAGAAACTCACTTTAACAATTCTCTTGGAGCAGGAGGTTGGACTAGATGACCTCTGAGGTCACTTCCAGCCCTGGATTGCTGTGCTGTTTCAAAGTATTCTCTGAAGCTGTGTCTTGTGCCAGAGTTTGTGGTCTTTCCTTCCTTTCCTTTTTCTCTCCCTCCCTCCCTCCTTCCCTTCCTCTATTCATCCATCCATCCATATCTTGTTAACTTTCCCTTCCCTTCCCTCCCTCTCTTTCTTTGTCCTGTCCCTCCTTCTTTCTCCTTCCTTCCTTTCTTTCTTTCTTTCTTTCTTTCTTTCTTTCTTTCTTTCTTTCTTTCTTTCTTTCTTTTTTTCTTCCTTCCTTCCTTC
>NW_020769317.1:10367900-10385001 GCF_900518735.1 Pseudonaja textilis | reverse complement strand
TTTGGAATCCATTGGCTGTAAGTACGTTGGTGAGAGTGTGTAGTTCGTTTTTTTGGTGTTGTTCATCGGCTAAGCATTTTGTTCTGGAGAAATCAAGAAGTTGCAACACAGCAAATGACCCAGGAAATCACAGCACAAGGCCAAGGATACCACAACAAAAGAACTTGCAAGGCCATCACACAACCCATTACCCAAGCCGTTAAAACACGAGAGGCTAATGGAAAAAAGATCACTACAAAACAAACGACCCAGGAGATTACAGCACAAAATCCAGGATATCTCCACAACAAAACTCACAAGGCCATTATACCAACATCAACTCCATCAACCAATCAAGAGGCAGCAGCACAGCCAACCAGCCCAGCACACCAGGCCTCCACCAGTATTTATAGAGAGACGGCAGCTCTGATCACACACTACTTGCACTGGCACGAAGCCGAAAGCACCAGCCTGAGGATGGCGAGTGGGACCTCGCTGAAACGATGCCAAGATACTCTTGATCTTATATCTTAATCTAATGGGTGTGTGTGTGTGTGTGTGTGTGTGTGTGTGTATGTATGTATGTATATATTTTCTTAAGTTTTCATGGGTACTTACATGTATGGTATTCAGCTTTGTTCGAGTAATTTCCCACATCATTATAGTTGTGCTTTTAAAGTTATAGCAACGTTTTGGCAAAATCTCATCTGTCATCATAAGGCTTCTGTATTATACAGAATACTATAATAACAAAATAATATAATACCATTGCTTCATTCTTATAATTTCTCACCAGTAGGTTATTCCTCAGGATGTCCCATTATCTTAATTCATAAGGAATGGTTGCTAAATCTGAGCCCATAAGCTAAATACTGTATGTCCTCCGGCAAATGGATCACAATCAGAATAGAAAACCAATGGTGGTGAGAAAATATATTATTTCATTATAAATGTCACAAAAAGTATTGAAAAAAAATATTTTTAATAATATTCTGTTCTTTACAATGTTCCTTTCTGTTCATTCAGGTCTCCTCCTCTGACCGCTTGCTTATCTTATTGCAATTTGGTGGTTACTTTCTTCCCCATCTGTCCTACATAGTCACAATGGCAATCCATGTAAGGGATCTGGTAGATATTAGAAATATTTGCAATGCATGATTTGTCCTTGTACAGTAGCTCCTGGATGGTGTGTGATGCCCACTTTCAGATCTTGGAAGCCGAGTTCTACTGCTTGTGAAATGTTTTTGATGTATGGCAGGATGTGCCATATAGTTCGTCTTATATCTTTTTTCTTCTTTTATTTCCCTTAAGTGTTGCACAAGCATCTTGTAATAAATTCTTGTGAGTACCCATTCTCTTAAATTGTTCAAGTGGATACCTATTCTCCAGTTGTTTAGCTTGTCGAGTACTATCATACTGCCATATAGTGTTCTGATGCAACTCTTGTTGTGTGACTGTGAATGGTTACTGTTAAAACTAAGAATATGTGTAGTGTTGGTGGCTTTGTGATAAACTTGGTTTCTAGGTTTCTATCTTTTAATTACTATAATAGAAATTAAAATAAATCATTACCCCAAACAAAGATTAAAACTGAGAGCACTGAGGTCTCAAAGTTCAATAAAGAAGAACAATGGTAACTCTTTTCTTAAAGCTTAGCTAATAATGTATTGGGAAATATTCAAAAATGGAATGATTGAAGTATAGCATAGATTAGGTTACATCAAAATAGTTTCAGTAAAATTATGTAGCACATCTCTATACTCACTTCCAAGAGAGACCCAGCAGTCCTCAGGAAGCTGATTTTACAACTGCTTTCATTTTTGGAAAAGGAATTCATTTTTGGAAAAGGAATTCAAAGCTTTTTCATTGGTAGAACATTATGAAATATATGAAATAAATAAAAGAGAGTTTGAGTTTGTAATAAATACCAACCTACACTCATCAGACTGAAAGCAGGACCTTGGGGAAGCTGAAAGAAAGAGAAGATTTTCTCTCTAGTCTCTTGTCTAATAAAAGGAGAAATTGACAAAAAGCTGGAAAAATTCATGAAAGCAAGCAGAGGATTTTTGTTCAAATCAAATTCACTCTAAGAAATAGACAAATGTTCTATTCAGAAGCTGCATTGTTTTAATTCCTTTGTTTGGGTGCCCTATTTAAGTCTTATTGTCTCTTGTTTTTATTTTTTACAAGTTGGAAATTCTGTTTGGGCTATAACCAAAAGGATTTACTTTGCTTTTTATTAGCTTCTTATGAGCCAAAATCTAATTTGGAAGGAAAGATCCATCCCTAGCTTGCTCAAGAAGATAAGGTTGCCAAAAATATGGAATGTGTTTGTTTTTCTAAATCATGTTTCATCTAAAGTATATTGTGTTTCTGTATGTGTGTATGTGTGTGATAATAAATAAAAAAGACTGATTTTAGTTATCACTGAGAGTTTTGTGTATTTCCAAAAGGAAAAAGAAAAGGCTATGCTATCAGGCAGGCCAATATTTTTTACAATTTTTTTTTCTTTAATTCTTTTGCATAGCAGGAAGGCAATTACAGTGTATCTCTTTCATAGACCAGCATTATAGGAAAGCATCTGACAACTAAGGTGGTGACAGAAGTAAATTCTAAGCAGCTATACCAGGACAGGAGAGGCAAATATGTGTTTCCTTAATAGGTATCTGGAAAATGAGGTTTAAAACCACATATTTATCCTATGTGTTCAGCTATCTCTTAATATATATTGCTAGTCCATGTATGATATATCATACACCAGTGCTTCTCAACCTCTTCTACATCGTGGACCACAAAAACTTAACTCAAAATTTAAATCATAATATTTCTTCAAGCCTTTGCAGACCCCCTGTGACAACATCATGGCCCCACTCCAGGAGTCAACAGACCAGAAGTTGTAAAACACATACACTAAATAATAATAGCTGCCTCCTTTTCTTATACCGATAGAGTCTGTCAGTTCTCCCTCTATCATTACCTTTGCCGTTTGCTTATGATATATAGCTTCTATTGCTTGAATATATTTTTTAGCAAAGCCCATCTGTTCCAGCAGTAATAACATGAATTGCCAATTCACATTATCAAAAGCCTTCTGTGCATCTAAAGATATCAAAGCAATTTGTTTTTCATAATGTGCCTCGTAATATTCCAAAGTGTCCAAGTTTAATCTCATATTGTCTTTAATTTGTCTCCTTGGCAGAAATCCATATTGATCAGGATGGATAAAATTGTTTAAGTATTTTTTAAGTCTTTCTGCCAATATTGAAGCAAAAATTTTATAATCTGTGTTTAGTAAGGAAATAGGTCTATAGTTCTTGATTTGTAATGGATCGGCCTCCTCTTTTGGAATAAATGTAATATAAGCTTCTGACCATGATTTAGGTATCCTCTTCTTTAACATAACTTCATTCATAACTTCTAGCAATGGAAGGTTCAACAATTCTTGTAATGTTTTGTAAAATTCTGCCGGAAGTCCATGTGGGCCTGGTGTCTTTCAATTATTTTGCTTCTTGAGTGCTTCAGTTAATTCCATCATCGTTATATTGCTTTCTAACATTGTTTCAATCTCTTTAGGTATCTGGGGTAGATTAGCGTTCTGTAAATACTGTTTAACTCTTTCCTCATCAATGTTCTCTTGTGTGTATAGTTTCCCATAATAGTCTTGTATGATTTCCTTCTTCTCTTTACTGCCATAGCAAACTTGGCCTTGGTCATCTATTAATTGTAATATTTTCCTTGATTCTTTCTCCTTTCCAATTTATATGCTAACCATCTACCTGGTTTATTTGCATCTTCAAAGTAGTTCTGTTTGGCACCTCTAATTTTCTGTGCTAGTTCTTCTTTTTCTATTAGGCCCATTTTATGTTTAGTTATATCCATTTTTAACTTAATGTCCTTTTTCTGTGGCATTTTCTGTAGCTCTTTTTCAAGTCCTTTATACTCATCCTCTAATACCTTATAGGCTAATTTTTTCTTGGTATTTCTTTTCCTTGTATAGTCTATTATCAAGCCTCTGGCATATGCCTTCATTGTATCCCATACATTCTGGATTAATGTATCTTCTTTTTTGTTTTCTCTAAAGAAAAAAGCCAGTTCTTTCTCCATGCACTGTGTGAAGTCTTTTTCCTTTAAAATAGTATTATTTAACGTCCATCTAGATCTTCTTCTTTGTCCTTTCCATTTAATTGTCATTGGATTGTGATCTGCCCAAGTACTTGTTTCAATATTTATTTCTTGAATATTAGTTAACAGTTCTGTTGACATCCATATCATATCTATTCTGCACCATGATAAATGTCTATTTGAGTAGAAGGTGTATTGTTTGGTTTTAGCATTTCTTTCTCTCCATGTATCTTTTAAGTTTATTTCATCTACCATTTAAAAAAAAGATTTAGGGAGGGTCTTTCTGTTTTGCTTAATTGTTTTCTGTGCTGTATAGTCCAGTTTATTGTCTACAATTCCATTAAAATCTCCCATCATAACTATATTAGCATAGTCCAGTTCAATTATTTTCATATGTAATTTTTTAATAAAATTCTTCTTGATTGTCATTCGGGGCATAGATTGCAATCAGGAGTGTTTTTGTATTATTGTCCATTATTTCCACCATTAGTATTCTTCGGTCATCATCAGTATAAATCAATTTCACTGGGATAATATCTTTAATATATAAATCCACTCCTCTTTTCTTGCATTGTGTCAAGAAAGTGAATATTTTCCCTAATTTTGGTTGTATCAACAATTGTTCATATTGCTTTTTAATATGTACTTCTTGTAGGCAGATTATATCAAATTTTAATTTCTCTAATTGATGGAAGGTTTTCCTTCTTTTAACAGCTGAGTTAAGTCCATTTATATTAATTGTAATCATTTTTTTATCTTCCATGGTTATATTTTGTAGTTAGGTTTAACAGCTCTCATAGATCTTGGTTCACATTGTTCTTTGGCTTCCTCCTTTCCACCTACTGCACCTTCTTCTTTTTCAGTCATCATTTGAGAATCTTCTTGGAATTCAATTAGTGAAATTTCTTTTTCTGCCTCTTTCTCTTTCCCTCCAAAAAATTCTGTGTAAAATGATTCAGCTTTCTCAATTGAGTCAATTCTATATCTCTGTTCTTGTCATGTGAAAATTAAACCTTCTGGGATCAGCCATCTATAATTCACCTCTTTTTTAAGTAGCATTTTGGTCAGGAATCAATATCCTCTTCTCATCTCTCTTACTCTTCTGCGTGCTTCTTTCAAGACCACAATCTCCTTGTCTTTGTATTTCAATGTTTTCTCACTTGCCACTTGCAATATTTGCGTTTTAATGGCTTTCTTTGTAAATCTAATGTGAACTTCTCTTGGTGAGCTATTTCTCATTGCATATCTTGTGAAGACTTGATAGACCTCATCTATTCCATCCATCATCTTCTCTTCAGTTATTTCCAAAGCTTCAGCCAATATTTTTATCATTATCTCAGCTAGGTTTTTTCCCTTTTCTTCTTCTATTTTTTGGAATCTAAGATAAAATTCTGATCTGTCCATCTCCCATCTCAGTATACCACTTTTATCTTGTTCAACCACAGTTCATCTGTTATCAATATCTCCAATCTTCTTGTCTCTTTGTTTATCTTCTTCTTCAATTTTTTGGAGTCTCTCATTGTATTTCATCATCATTTGTTGGATGTTCTCCACCTTTTCATTGGTTTTCCCTGTTCTTTGTTCAATGTTCTCTGTTCTCTTTTCAATATTCTCTGTTCTTGTTTGAATATTTTGAATTTCTTGCATAATCATCTGCAGGTTCACTTTTTCTTGTTCTTTTTCTTGCCATGACATTGTCTGTATTGAACGTTGCCCTCCAGATGGTGGAGAGGAAGAAGTAGTACTTGAGGAACCAGGGGTTGTTAATTTCCTACTCATTTCGAGCAATTCAAAATCTTCAGGTTCTTCTTGACCTTAACCCAATTGCGAAAACCAATTGCAATTCCAAATAGAAATAGTAGGAAAAAAGAAGCCAAATAGTAATAATAAAAAAGGGAAAAAAATTTCTTCAGGTTCTTGTATACCTTAATTCAATCGATTAGTTAGATAGCAGTAAAAATTCAAAAATGAAGGAAAAGACCATAAACACACAAAAAAAAGAAGTTGTAAAATCCTAAAAAAGGCAGAAAAGTGAAAAATAAAAAGCTAAAAAAGAGAAAGGGAAAATTCTTCCGGTTCTTTAACACCTTAATCGAATTAGCAGGTCTCAAATATAAAAGGATGTATAAGAAAAAAAAAGGCCAGAAAAATAAACAAAAGAAAAAAAACCAATATGGAAGGTAGATGGAAAGAGAAAAATACCAAGGAGTGGGAGGGAATAAAAGAAAAAAAAAGACTACTCCCTTAAAATGAAAAGGAAAAAAATCATTAATACTAAAGCTTTTCCTTTAAAATAAAGAGCAAGCGTAGAAATTTAACTTCCAAAGACAAGAAAAAAAAAAAAAACAAAGACAAGTTCCAAAGGGCCAAAAATCCAAATAGCTATTACAAAAAGTAAAGTGATGAGGAGGGGTAGCACAGCTTAGAAAAAATAAAAAGAGCACACTACACTTTCTTTAATTATCCATGGCTCTTGTTATAACTCTCTTCTCCAGAGACTTATCACCTTTTCTTTTCCTATAAGCTTCAACACAAGACTCCAGCTGTTGATAGAAATCCAGAAGAGCACCTGTAATAATACTCTCCCATGCTTTTCCCTCTATCTTATCAAATAGCAATGTCCTTGAAAAGAAGTCTCAGTTCTTTCTCAGCTTTGTCTGGTCAAAAGTGAGCCTCTAGTTGGCAGTGTTACAAAGTTTCTTTTGCTTTCACTTTCCCCCTCCTTTTCCAAACAAAATATAATAAGAATTAATTAAAAAAAGAAAAAGATATTTCAAAAAACATAGCTAAAAGGGAGTCTCTAGCCTAGAATATTATAAAATGACAAAGGAGAAAAAGAATAGATAAAAGAAGAAGAGAAAAAAACCAGTCCAGATTCAAAATATAAGATCGTGTGTAGAAAATCCAGCAATGAGAAAAATATATATATATTACTCTGATATTCCTGTTTAAAATCACTGCTTAGTCACTTCTGTCAAAACTTTTACAGATTCTTTCTTTTCCTTAGGGTGTCCTTTCAAATCTTAGAATAAAGAAAAAATTCTCACCAAACCAGCACGCTCTCTCTTTCCGTTCTCTTTTGTTTCGGAGCTGTCCCAACTTCAGCAGCTTTAATAGATGCCTCTTTGCTGCTGGCAAAAACAGCTTCTTCTGGATCTACCAGGGACTTTGTGGTATCTCTGGGATCGACAGGATGCACTCTTTACTTTCACCATCTCTTTGGGGTGGTTTAGATCCAATTGGACCATCCAGGAGCAAAGATATTGGCAGCGATCTCAGACCTCCAAGATCGCATGCCGTATTGTTTTGACGCCAGCTCTGCCCTCTATCAATATAAGAAAAGGAACAAGACAAGGGTGCCCACTATCACCTCTGTTGTTTGTGTTAACCTTGGAAGTGCTAAATAGAAATATTAGAGATGAAAAGAATATAAAAGGAATGAAAATTAAAAAGGAAGAATTTAAATTGCAAGCATTTGCAGATGATCTGGTTTTCATTTTAGAAGACCCACTAGAAACAGCATCCAAATTGACAGAAAAGATAGAGACATATGGAAAGGTGGCTGGTTTGAAAATAAATAAAGATAAGACAAAGATCCTGACAAAGAATATGTTATCAAGACAAAAGGAAGAACTGCCAGATCTATTGAAAATCCAGGTCATGAATAAGATCAAGTACTTGGGGATATATTTGACAACAAGATGCAGTACACTAAAAGAGAATAATTATATCCAACTTAAGCAGCAGATAGCACTAGATTTGGCGAAATGGGAAAATTTACAACTGTCATTAATAGGGAGAATATCAACAATCAAGATGAATATATTACCAGAATTTTATATTTGTTCCAAACAATTCTAATTAGACTTGGAAAAGACTACTTTGAAGATTTGAATAAAATTGTGTTGAAATATATATGGCAAGTTAAGAAAGCGAGAATAAAGTTAAATCTTTTGCAAGATGCTAGAATAAGAGGAGGATTTGGTTTGCCTAATTGGGAGTTGTACCAAGCTACAAATTGGATGTGGGTCAAGGAATGGATAACATTAAGAAATACTAGATTGTTAACATTCGAAGGACACGATCTGTTGTTGGGGTGGCATGCTTTTCTATGGTATAAAGGAACTAAAACACAGGGGTAATTCAGAAGACATTATATACGGGAGTCTCTGTGGTTAAACTGGGAGAAGACTAAAAGACAGTGTTATTTGAAAATTCCAGTCTGGCTATCGATTATTGAAGCATTTTCTTATCCTATAATATACAAAAAGGAACAAACAGTTAGATATGGTGAAATATTGAATGAAAAGGGTGAACTTAAATCTATGCAAAAACTAGAGGAACAAGGTATAAAGATGAATTGGTTTCCCTGTGCACAAATACATTCAAGGTATGATAAAGATTCTAAAACAGAAGGTTTCTATGATAAACTGACTGACTTAAATAAGATTTTGACAGGTACTGATGAAAAGGTGATTAAAAAATTGTATGGATATCTATTAGAAATTAAACTAGAAGAAGTTAAAGAAACTATGATTGCTTGTGGGAAGAATTTTGGATATGGGATTGATCTAAAGAAATGGCAAAAACTGTGGTCTCAAAATTATAAAATGACAATATCAACAGCATATAAAGAAAATGTGCATAAGATGATATATATATATATATATATATATATTTGTATAAGATGCCTCCTTCCCAACCAGCACAACATTTTCAAAAACAAATTGAAGACTGTTTTACTTGTTATCAAGCTGAGTCACTTAACAAACACTCTAATTCTAACAAAACACGTGTTATTGTTTCCTTGGAAGGCAAGCCTTGCAGAATGGAAGTGGACACAGGATCTGCACTATCCATTGTGTCCTGGAGCACCCTGAAGCACCTCCTTCGCCACATGGCCAAGAAAAGGCTCCAAGAATGCCAGCTTTCCCTGCAAGACTACCAGGACCCACCCATCTTAGTCATCGGGAAAGACAAGTTTACAGTTCAATTTCAAAACATTAAGGGATGCCTGCCCTTGGTTATAGTGGATGGATCCCTTCCCAATTTGCTGGGTTTAGATTGGTTCCCCTCCTTTGGCCTACATGTGGGAGGCATACACTCCATTAATGACCAGGAGGTTGATGCCTTGTTCAGTGACTTTGCTGATGTTTTCAGTGATAGCCTTGGGTGCTATGTGGGAACCCCTATTTCTTACAATCTGGATCCCCAAGCTACTCCTATTTGCCTTAACCCTCGCAGAGTACCATTTGCAATTCGCCCCAAGCTAGACAAACAACTCAATAAGCTGATTTCTCAAGGAGTTTTAGAAACTGTGCATTTGTCCAGATGGGAAACACCAATTGTCACTCCTCTCAAAAAAGATGGTAGCATAAGAATTTGTGCTGACTATAAATGTACAATTAACAAATTTATGCAAATTAGCTTACCCAGTTCCTGTTATCCAACATTTGCTGCATTCTTTGGAACCAGGGACTCTTTTTGCTAAGTTGGATATGACACAGGACTATCAACAGCTCCCTGTAGATGACCTCATTGCTGAGGTTCAGACCACAATCACTCATAGGGGTGCCTTTAAATGTAAGTGCCTACAATTTGGAGTCAGCGTGGCCCCAGGAATTTTTCAATGCCTTTTGGAATGGTTGCTACAAGGCATCCCTGGAGTCACCCCTAATTTGATGACATACTCATATCAGCCACAGACAAACCACAGTCAATCGTGTATGTGAAGTTTTAACTTGTTTTTAAAGAGCAGGACTCAAACTCAAAAGAGAAAAATGCACCATTGCTGCCACTCAAGTGGACTTTCTCGGATATCAAATCAAAGGTACATCCATGATGTCTCAACTTCAACAAACAAAACAGAGCTACAATCCTTTCTGGGCTTACTAATTTTTTACACTTCATTTTTACCTCACAAAGCTTCTATTACAAAACCTCTGCATAGACTTTTAGATAAGCAAGCCCCTTGGAAGTGGGGCCACAAAGAAGCTTTTTCTTTAAAAACTGTCAAAATGCTACTGACTTCACACAGCATTCTCATCCAGTTTAACAAAGACCTTCCTCTAATTTTAGTCTGTGATGCTTCCCAAGTACCAGTCTTAAAAGTTTTACACGAGCGGCATCCTGGAATAATGAAGGTATTGGTATGTAGCTATGTGTGGTGGCCTGGCATGGATGCCCAGATATTCAATTGGATTGACACCTGTCTGCCCTGCCAGGCCACCAGGCCAGCCCCTCCTGCTGCCACCCCAGGAGAATGGGAAAACACTAAGACTAACACCTTCAAGGATCCATATAAACCTGGCAGGCCCTTTTCAAGGGCAGACCTTCCTGGTCGTGGAAGATTCCTTCTCAAAATGGCTGGAACCCACCCTGATGCCTTCCACCACCTCTGAGGCAATGATCAAGGCCTTGCAATGAATTTTTGCCAACAATGGCCTCCCTGACGTATTAGTGTCAAACAATGCCCCCAATTTATTTCTACTACATTTGAAATGTTTCTTGCTAATCAAGGAATTAGACACGCCTTGACAGCCTCTTTTCACCCTACATCGAATGGACAGGATGAATGAACTGTCAGATCAGTAAAGGTAGGTAGATTGGTAGATCTGGGTAGATTGGGGCCTACTGACTGGCACACCAGGCTGGCCAAATGCTTGCTAATACAGCACATAATTCCCAGTGCTGCCACTAACTGCTCCCCAGTGGAACTTTTTTTTAAAAAATAATTTTTTTTTATTTTTTAATAACAAACATAAGCATACATAACAAAATAAACATAAACGTAACACAAAAAACATAAAAATATCCTTCTTCATAAATTTACATACAGTGCATCGATTGGTTTACCACTTTTTTTTGTGCATCCATTTCCTAGTCACTAGTATAATTATATTACATAATAGCTCATATTATCAATCAATAATTGTATAACCTAATATCATCACTAGAAAAAAATCATTTATAATTTTGTTAATTCATATTTTAACGAGATAACTATAATTTGCTTAATTTATTTTGCAATAAATCATAAGATCATACCAAATCTACCTTGATAATGTTTTATAAAGATAATATCAAGAAGAAGAAAAAATTTTTATGCTAAATCAAATATTCTATCATTATGTTTTATTATCTAACCATTGATAAAAAAGATCCCAAACTTCATAAAATTGTTTATCTTCTTGTTCTCTAATTTCAAATGTCAATTTACTCATTTCAGCACAATCCAATATTTTCTTAATAATTTCTTCTTCTGATAGAATTTTCTCACTCTTCCAGTTCTTAGCAAATACAATCCTAGCCGCTGTTAATATATTTACAATCAAATACTTCAAATTTTTATTATATATATCAGGTAAGATTTCCAATAAAAAAATCTCTGGTTTCAAGTCTATATGTGTCTTTATCATTTTTTCCAACCATATGCGGATTTTAGTCCAATATTTTCTAGCGTCCTCACAAGTCCACCACATATAGTAGTATGAGCCAGGTATCTGATGACATTTCCAACATTTTTCAGATTTGTTCTTAAACATTCTTGCAATTCTTGTCGGGGGAAAATGCCACCTGTAAAACATCTTATACAAGTTTTCTTTATAAGCTGTTGACATTGTCATTTTATAATTTTGAGACCACAATTTTTCCCATTTCTCCAAATCAATCCCATATCCAAAATTCTTCCCCCCAAAAAACATCGTTTCTTTAACTTGTTCCTCTAATAAAATTTCCAACAAATAAGTGTATAATTTTTTAATCATTTTTTCATCAGTACCTGTCAAGATCCTGTCTAAATCAGTCAATTTATCATAAAATCCCTCCGCTTTAGAATCTATAAGATACCTTGAATGTATTTGCGCATATGAAAACCAATTCATCTTTATGCCTTGTTCTTCTAGTTTTTGCATTGTTTTAAGTTCACTCTTTTCATCCAATATTTCCCCATATCTAACTGTTTGTTCCTTCTCATATATTATAGGATAAGAAAAGGCTTCAATAGTTGATAACCAGACTGGGATTTTCAAATAACATTTTCTCTTAATTTTCTCCCAATTCAACCATAAAGACTCCCTTATATAATGCCTTCTAAAATAGCCCTGCGATTTAGTTCCCTTATACCACAGAAAAGCATGCCATCCCAGTAATAAATCATGCCCCTCTAGTGTCAACAATCTAGTCTTTTTTAATGTTATCCAATCCTTAACCCACATTAAATTTGCCGCTTGGTAATACAACTCCCAATTCGGAAGGCCAAAACCTCCTCTAATTCTAGCCTCTTGCAGAAGTTTTAATTTTATTCTGGCTTTCTTACCTTGCCATATAAACTTCAACACAATTTTATTTAAATCTTCAAAGTAATCTTTACCAAGCCTAATTGGTATGGTTTGGAATAAATATAAATATATAAATATAAATATAAAATGGGTAAAATATTCAAATGAGTAAGAAAACTTTACCTTCTGGCAGTTCAACTTCTGCTCCTGCTTCTCCATCAACTGGAGGACGACTATCAATAATGGCGAAGCAAGATAAAGTACAAATGGATCTAGCGATGATTATACAAGGAATAAAAGAACTCAAAACAAGCATTGACCGAAGAACAGAGAGTATTGAACAAAGAATTGCAAAGACTGATGAAAAAATTGAAAACTTTCAACAGATGATGGCAAAACAGGAGGAGAGACTCCAAAAAATTGAGGAGAAAGATAAACAAAGAGATGAGACAATTGGAAATATTGTTAGCAAATTAACAACGGTGCAACAAGATGTAACTGGGATGTTGAAGTGGGAGATGGATAGGTCAGAATTTTATCCCAGTGGAACTTTTAATGGGCTGCCATTTACAAACTCACCTAGACAGGCTTCACCCCAATTATGCTCCATCTGCACCCCTAGCCTCCATTAGCCAGGCCAGATCCTTCATTTTAAATGATCTAGTCTATGCCAGAAACTTCACTGGTCATCCCTTGTGGGTGCCAGGCCAAATAGTGGCAGTGACAGGCCCCAAATCCTATAGGGTCCAGCTCCAGGAAGGCCACATATGGTGATGCCATATTGACCATCTAAGGGAGTGTTGGAGTACTCAGGTAGCCAGCCTGATGAAATCAGACCAGAGACTTCCCAGATCTGACATCAAAGCTGATCTACCTTGACACCAGGTCCTGAGATGCTCAAGGCCAAGGTTCCATCATTGGCCCCTACGGAGAAGTAGAGCCCAGCAGAAGATCCTCTTCCCTTGACAGTCCAGACTGAACTGTGTAGGTCAGGAAAGCACCCTGCCTACTTAAAGGACTATGCATGCTATGTTCTGGGAGAAAGGAGTATTGAATTCTGTGGACTTTCTCCCTTATTTCCAGTGGGAATGTGGGCCATTCCTGTTGGCTGAGCTGCTTGACAGCTGAGTATAAAAGGGAACTGTCAAGCGGCATCAGCTGTTGCCTGTCAGCTGGCCACCCTGTTAGCATGCTGCAGCCTCTGCCACTCTATTCTGTTTAAATAAAGCTTGCTGAAGTTTCACTCGTGTCACCCCTGTTATTCCTGCCATCAACTTAATAGCTTTTATGTGAAAAATGTAACATTTACAAATCTACAAATGAAAATTAAAGTCTTGGAATTCAGGAATGATCAGTATTCTATTTACATAGAACTAACATTAATTTTAAAATGTTTTTATATGAGTTGTTACACATGATTATCTGAAGTGAATTGAATCCCATAGTATGAAAAGGTCTATTTGTTGAAATACATCCAAATGTTTGTTTATTATAGAGAACTTTTGATGCCAGCAATTACCTCTAATTAATGAGGTATCATATAAAATGAATTTTGTCAAACACTTCATTAAACAAGTTTCAATACTTTTTTAGCATTATCCTCATTTGCTATTGTTGTTAGTATTTTCCTTTGGAACCCCCCCCCCCCATTTTTAGCTTGGATGTAGCTTTTCAAATGGCCCATCCTGACTACAATGTTGAACTACACAGTGGAACCTCAGTATTGAAAATCATTGATCACTAAATATAATATTTCTTTGCATATTCCCTTCCATATTTCTGTGGAAATTTACTTTATCACCAAGTTTAAAAACTATTTCCAGATGAAATGCAAAATTTATTTGTGAACAGTGCTCCTGACCTTAAATAGAGAGGCAGCAATACTAAGAAATTATTTACATATTTTCTACTTGTATATTTATTAACCTTAAATTTAAGATTAGCTATTATTTTTAGTTACATTTTTGTATTTTATTGCCTTTCTATCTTTCTATCTGGCAAATTTTTAAGGAAGGACAGAAGTCTCTTTAGGCAAGGAAACAATCTGGAACTAGTTTTCTTTCACTCCTGTGATATGTTCCAAACAGAGACCAATTTGCCAGATTTAAATACAGAGCACATTTAGTTACCTTTGTGTTGTCTGTGAAATTCCAGTAAGTACACTTCAAAGGAGCATGTTCAGCTTCTGAAGATACCAGCCACAGATAATGTAGAAAAGTCAGAACACCAGAAAATTAGACCAAGACCATTCAGCCTAAGAGGCTAGAATTACTTGATTCACTCTTGTTGTGAAAACCTACACTAGTGTAAAGCATGGGCTTGGCTTTTTATTGTTATGATTCATCACATAGGCAGCCAGATGTTTAGACTGGATTTGGTATTTTCTTCTATTATTGAATCTTACTAAGGCAAATATTGCTTTTTGATGCTGTTAAAAGTATTGTTACGGGATGTGAGCTGTTCCAAGTAAAGCTACCTTTTGTAATTGACTCATAGTGATTTTGTCAGTGTTGATGGTGTATTCAGGTGGTCCTCCAGGTGTTTGGGAATTGCAGCAAAAGGTTCTGTTCCAATTGATACTATCTTTGCTTTCTTTTGCTTATTTTGTTCTTTGTCAGGGTTCTGACAGATGCCCTAATTAAATCATGAGCCTCAAGTCAAGCTTCAAAAGAAATCCAGATTCATGCCAGCATGGACCAGGTGGAGCCAACTCTGACCTCAGTTAATTCGTGCTTTGCCTCTGACCCTGTTTCCCCCTCCCCCCAATATGTGTCATCAGTCACATTTTCCAATGAAACAATTTTGTAGGTTGTAAAAGTCACTCCCTCCGGTCACTGTGGGTTGCTGAGGAGACGACCTTGGAATATCAATTGGAATGTGCCTTGTTTTGACTGAGATACCAGTTCCTTGATGTAGCAGCAAAATTTGCTCTCTCATCTCCCGTGCCCATGGCAACTCAAGAGCAGTTCAGGGATGCTTTGCTAGTTGACATTCTATTTGCAGGACTTCTTATTTTTGACTTTCTCTAATTGTTTCTTTTCTATTTTGCTGTTTTCGGGTACTCTCATGTTCATCAGACATAATTTTGAATTGTACAGGACTTTTATTTCATCAACTTAGGATATTCAAAATAAAAAGATGGTTGAATTATTACAGATTTTTAAAGGCTCAGAAGATCTTTATTCTCTTATACTCATTTAAAATGTGTACTTGTACTGATTATGGATCTCCATGGCATGATAATGCTGCCTTAGGACTTTCTATCTCTGTTATCCTGCATTGGGAAATAGAATAGATCAAACTGGTCAAAAATAAGAAGTAGTAGAGCTTTTTGACTACATTGCATAGCCATCTTTGTTGATAAATTTTCCTTATCTTTGTTGATAAATTGTATCTATCATTTCCAGATACATTTGCTTCCATGTTCTTTTAGTTTAAAAAAATACCAAGGTAATTTTGGTCTGTTACCAATCTGTGTATATAAAACTCTTCTATTATATTTTATTCTAGCTATTATGTATTGGAAAATCATTTAATTATTTTATTATGATGGAAGCAATTCTTAGGAACTGTTCAAAAGTTGCATATATAAAGTTATATTAATAAAAATGTAATTAATGTTGTAGTATAACTGTAAGCACTCCAGTACAAATATTTTTCCTACAATCAAATGCATTCTGCTTTTCGTTCTGTTATAACACAGATTGAAAAATTCATTTTCTTTCTGTAATGTAACATCAAAAAATCTATTTTTCTCTAGCAGCTGTTCACATTTGGGTTTTTAAAAGATTGTTAGCACAAAAAGGCCCTATCTTTACCCTTACTCTTCCTGATGAAAACACTCTATGAGTTGAATTTTCTCAATTCACGCAATTAGTGTTTGGCTCTGTTGGGTAAAAGTTATTTAAATTGCCTAATACTGTTGCAGTCTATAATAGCTATGAACCAAATATCCATTAAAGTATTTTATACAGCTTCCATGAATGGGGATTTTCATTCATTCTTAAAATAACTAATTCATCATGATATACTTGCCAAGATTAACAAGCTCACCAAAACTTCAGCATGTTTATTTTAAATATAAAGCTTAGAAACTGCTCCTTGACTTCTTATTTCTTCATATAGCTTAGAAAATATTGATATTCACTTGGTAATATATTTTCTGGTTTAAAGCAAAATCAAAGTTCTTAATCTTTTATATTTTAGGCAAGCTATGAATTAGCTTAATAGTGTTCAAGAAGATGCTTTCAGGAAGTATTTGAAATTCTGAAGACTTGTCAAGATGTTTATAAAAGATGAACAGAGCTACCAATTTTAATTTTATTTAATTTTTTATTTTTCATTTGGTTTTGTTTCTTTTGCTTGAATTTTGTTTTTTTCATTTTGATATCCATTTATAATTTTAAAAGGAAACTGCACAAAAATTGTCTACTGTTTCATATATATTCTCTAAATATATGCATTTTAAATTATGAATTGCTGTAATAATTTCCTTAAAGAATGCTTAAGCAATTTTTCTCAATGCAAAGAGAAATCATCATTTAACCTTTGTTAAATCATCCAGCTTTATGTGCTTTCTCCCCTAATATTGCCTTAAATTTGAAGCCTTAAATGTTGAAAAGCACTGTTGTAAGGTTGGGGGAGGATTCAACTGAAAAATAATGACATAGGTGAGAGAATGAAAAGTTTATCACTATTCATCTGTATCAACTATGGTAGAT
>NW_020769317.1:10349061-10362900 GCF_900518735.1 Pseudonaja textilis | reverse complement strand
GGGTACTTACATGTATGTTATTCAGCTTTGTTTGGGTATTTTCCCACGTCATTGTAGTTGTGCTTTTAAAGTTGTAGCAACGTTTCGGCAGAATCTCATCTGCCGTCATCAGGCTTCTGTATAGTGTTCATCTGTGAACACTATACACAGATGAACACAGATGAACACTATACAGAAGCCTGATGATGGCAAATGAGATTCTGCCGAAACATTGCTACAACTTTAAAAGCACAACTACAATGACATGGGAAAATACCTGAACAAAGCTGAATGCCATACATGTAAGTACCCACAAAAACTTAAGAAAATATAAGTATAATATATGTATAATATACATATACATATATACATACACACACACACACACGTATACACCACGTACCACACATTCATCATGAAATCTCCAGAACCGTAAAGCCTACAAACTTGATATTTGGCTTCTAGGTGCTCGCTAAGAAAGGATTTTTCAAAATGACCATCAGATCATTAATATTTCTTATACAGTAATTAGCTCTGATGCTAAGGAATTAGACATTCTTCTCCCCTTCCCTACCTAAAAAGAACTCTGTTCCATCTTCCAGTTGCCTCACATTCCGTCAGTTCAAATTAGAAGTTCTAGGGCTCCTTACAGTACTAAACATTGGTACCTCACCAAAATTTTTATGTCTTCCACCAATTGTTTCAAGACACAAGGCGGCGGGAACAATATCCCCTTATGTGTTTCAATCAACAACCACCACTGAGCCAACAGATTGTGAACCAAATTTCTCCTGCATAGCCCAATCACAAAGTTTCACCACAAAGCACAGATATCCAGCTAGTAAATAAATATTTGTTTGTTCTTAATTAAGGTGGTGAATGCACACACACACATGACAATACTATATTGAAATAATTGAAGTAGAACCAAAAGTAATTTATCTGAGATCAAGCCTAAAAAGTAAAGGACAACAATAGTATGATCAAATTTGCCTAAAAAAAAAAATTCAGGTTGAGATATAAGATACTGTATTTATACATCCAAGTGCTTTGAAAAAGTTTTGGAAGTTTAGCATGGAGACCTCCAGATGTTTTTTTACATCTCTGACTGCAGATAGGAACAATAATGTGGATAGGAATTATAACATCCCAGAATATTGTGCTTTGCTTGCTTAAAGCAAGGCAACAGGCAAAATGTCACAATCTATAGATTTTCAAAATATGAATCTACTATATTTTTTTAAAAAAAAATAAATTTGCTGATTATTCAAAAGCACTACCACATTTATGACATATTTGTTTTTACAGAGTACACCAGATGGTGTTTTGAAGGAAAGGTATGCTAAAATACTATAAACATATAGCTACTGGAATATTGTTTGGTGACAGATGTGGTGGTGGCTTATGAGTTTTTAATTTTACTTTATGACACAGCCCTATATTATAGATTTTTAAATAGTTTGAAACAGATTTGTACTTGTTTTACCCAAAGCTGTTTCTGTTTGGGGTACTTTGTTTTGGCTCATTTTTTTTCTTATAGATAAAATTTTACAAACTTATCAAGAACTGCAGTATACTACTCAGTATAATTTTAGTAGAGGAAAAAACTGAAACCATTCCACAGTACTTGGAATAGATTATAGAAGTTGAACCCAGGACTCTGTTTGCCTATCTGAATGGGAATGATGACTTCAGTGTTTATGTCTGCACTAAAATACTTCTGCTGATGATTGCAGAATGTAACAAAAATATTTTACTGGCTGTTTTATGTATAACAGAGATCTACATTAAATTGTGGAATCTAAACTGACTAAAATTATGCATCTATTTGTTAATATGGCAGCCCAAGCCTAAAATATAAGGCACAAATATGTCAAACCCAGAAATAAAAATCATCTTTAAGACAATTTAGAATTGATGGGTTGCTAGAAGAACTGCAAATTAGTGGCTCTTCTAAACGTCAAAAAGGTGGACTCTAATCTTGGGAAAAATGAAAGAGAACATCTCTGAAAATTCTCATACAAGTCATATTTGTCTCAAAGGTGCTTTTTCAAAAGGCAACTGGACTGGTTTTTTGTTTATTTGTTTGTTTTGTTTGTTTGTTTTTAGGAAGAAGATCTTTTGCTTCTCATTCAAGAAGCTTCATCAGTTGCAATGGTGGGGAAATGGAAGGATAGAAATGTATCTTTCCATACCTTCACCATTGCAACTGATGAAGCTGCTTGGATGGGAAGCAAAAGGATTTCCTCTTTTTCCTCAAAAAAAGAAAAAAAAGTCAGTTTCCTTTTGAAAAAGCACTTTTGAGACAATGAAAGAATACCTTCTCTTATTCTGTCTTACGGTGTAAACATAAACACATTGCCTTGTTCTACCTTTGTCAAAACAGGCCAGCAACCATAGAGAAAAACAAATTGTATACATTATTAAAATTTATCCTTAGATGTAGTTAAAAACAATACCACAAACAACCCAGAGGTGGGATGGGGAGCAGAAACTAGCTAGCTTGGAGGAAAAAAAGAATAATTAAAAAATAATGTTTTTGAATCAGTAAAATTCTACATGTTAGGCAAAGATGGCACTCAGTCAGTAATTTCAAAACTGTTATTAAAGAGCTCTCTTAAATATATTGAAATGTAATAGAGTTACCAGAAAATAATTTGTTTCAAGGGTCATTGTGCCTGTTTACTTCTCTGTATAAATTTATTTTATATGAATCTGAGGATGTGTGTGTGTATGTGTGTGTGTGTGTGTGTGTGTGTAAAACATGTCCCCAAAAATAAAGTCAAAGGCATCCAAGGTTGCTTGGGGTCTGGATGCTTTAATATCGATTCTTTTGCAAAATGCCTTTTTAAGCATTCAAAAGCTTGTTGGCATTCTAAAGTCCAATTCTGAGGTTGCCCCAGTATTGGCTTGGTAGGGCCACTCCCAGTCTTTAGCAACTCTGTAATGGGGAGGGCAATCTCAGCAAACAAGGGAATAAATTGGAGATAAAAATTTGTGAACACCAGAAAGCTTTGCAAGTGTTTCTTGGTGTGCGGGGGTTGCCAGTCCAAGACCGCTTTCATTTCCCTGGGTCCATTTCCAACACCTGGTGTGATATGTGATAACCTAAGTATGTATTAACAGACAGACAGACAGATTTGAATTCCCTGAAAACTTTTGTCAGAGAGTCTAATACTGGAAACAACTTTCTTAACTTTCTTGAAAGTCACAAATATAGGTCTGCAACAACTAAAGAATGTAGCATGACTATAGCCTCTGAAATCAGAAAGAATTTCAGAAAATCCCCTCATCCAGAGTTAAAAATCAGGAAGGATATTGATATGATAAATGTTCTACAAGCAACAAACCCTAAGCTCTTAGTATTTTAACAATTAATGCCAATATCTTAGATGGGTCTAAGAATGCCTTGACAACCAGTGCATAATTTGAAACAAAGATATCATTTTATTCCAGAAAGGAATGCCACTTTAGCATTCTTGCTGCGACTCCAATTGAAAGTTCCTATTTCTTTTAAATGGTAGTCCCATTTTTGTTAAAAAATATCTATGCTTCAACTCAACAATGAAAAATGCTCAAATGGAATACTGTAATATTCTATAACTGGATAACCATCAAAGTATAAAATTAAAGTGTATAAAAGTAGTCATAATATAATTCAAAACTCTGTGTCATTGAGAAATATGCTCAGTGTCTACAAAGCAGGAGATAATGGTTTCATGACCATCTCTTGAGCTTATATAGAGTTGGATACTATGGAAATGTTCATAACCTATGCTAAATTTTGAACAGATTGCAGTAGAGTTCATAACACAATCCTGCTCTTTAGTGACAGAATAAAACAATTATATAGCAGAAGGCTTGGGCAGAAAGAATACATTTATACTATTCTATCTACTGAAGGGTTTCCTGTGGCAGACATGAGGAAACTGTCTCCCAATTAAACCTACTGTTGAAGACAGAATTGCAATTTCCCCAAATACTATTGAGTTATTATATCAATCAAGGCTTGCAATAATACTAAATATTTAAATGAAAGAGGAATTTTGGTTCTGGTGTTTGCCATTTGTATTTAAATCCAGAATTGCACATATTATCATGGATATTTAGATGTCTTCTTTGGACTGCTCTTCAAAATAAAAATAAATAAATAAAAATAAATAAATAAAACAGGAAACACAAATGAATTGGAGAGAGGAGGAAAGAGAGAATTAAAATTGAAAGCAAGAATGGAAAGAAGCATTTTATATTCAAGAATTGCAGGAATATCTTTTTCATGTATAAGCTGTTCCTAAATATCTCCATATCGATAGCAAAAACAAACAAACAAACAAAAAAACCCATGCTTCCAAGATAGGATATCGCACCTGAATACTGTATCTTTGCAGCTTTATAGAACCTGGGAAACCTGCAGTTAGTATTAAATGGATATATATGCATACAGATTGTATTTGGCTAGGCAAGATACAGAAGGCTGGCAAACAATGTCTTGGTGACACAACACAGTGAGCATTTTGCATCTTGTTGGATTAAGGACTGGATTTGTGTTTTAGCCAATAAAATGTCATGTTGAGTTATGTAAATCCCATCACAGAAATGCAAACACAATGCAGCAGCAGTATTTTTTGGCTCTGATTCCTTAGCTATTTCAGTGAAACCATTTGATGTCTTGCCACAGATTGGTTTCCCTTGTGGCTCAGCTATATTCTTCATAGAATGTGGCTGTTTTTTATCATTAGGCTTTATGATAGAATGAACATATTTAATAACTGGCACTTTTAACTGTATCTGGTTAAGAGAAAAATAAATAAATGTGTTACTCTGATGAAGCAGAAGAATAATATTGCACCATATAATATGTCAGTAATTTTTATTTAGCTAAAAAATGTGTCACATTTAAAATGCAACGCACAAGCTTTTAGCTCACAATTTTACCAACCTTGTTCAGATGGTGCTTTATAAATTATCTGTTCTTTTTAGAGGCCAAATATATTAACATCTGTACATGTTCCAGACACCACCTCTGTTTAATTCAGTGTTTTCAGATTTGTCGAACTGGTTTTCACAAAGCCATTTTTTAAAATGCAGCTATAGAAAAATCAGGTTAAAGTGCGATATTTTTGGCAAATGTGGAGGCCTTTTTATTTGCTATATGGCATGGAAGAATTTGGGTTTTTTTCCCAATAATATAACAAAGAAAGGATTAAAACAAGTAGCATTTCGGGCTCAAGTAGATCAAGGAAATTGATGCTTTTTTATTTTAAAAGAAGTTTGATTGGAATTGACTCAATATAGTTTACTATATTACATTAAGAAAAAGATGGTTTTCTATCACCCCTATTGAAAAACTGCTCAGACCCTGTTTTTCTGGGACAAGAGACTTCAATACATGAGTCAAAATAGAGATGTCAGCCCTTCAAAGATTTCAATCTTGAAAACTTGTCAGAATTCATCTCTTCCCATATTATACCAAGTAAAATCTAGATGAGTTGACCTTAACATCTTTTTCCCATATTTCCCACTTTTCACTGCTGATTTGTCATATTTCCTGCTTATTAACATTTCATTTTCTTTTCCGTTTCCAAAGTCTACTAAATTCACACTCTTTCTCTGTCAGAATCAGTTCTATTCCTGTATAGGAAATTTGCCCAGGCAAATAGTAATAAATGCACAATCACTTTCCTTCTTTCGTGTGAGGATGGATCCAGCAGTTTCTCAAAGGCAATGTTAGGCAGATCTGATGTAGCAGATCTAGATGACATTGAAAGATGACTTCTTTTTTATGGCAATAACAACCAGAGAGTCCAAGGTAATTGGAATGAAAGAATTTCCTTCAATATAGATGTCAAATCAGGGGTGAGATGCTGCCAATATAACAACCAATTCAGTGATCACGTGCTTCACGCATGGAGGCTTTGTGCTTGCATGCACCTGAAACATGATGTGCACGCGTGAACAAAAATGATACAAAAAGTGATACAAAAATCCTTACCTTCTATGTTACTTTGGGAGAGTAACATAGTTGAGGAGTGGCAATCTGCTCTTCCGCACTGATCAGCAATAAAGGGCAGAACATCACAGGGGTGGGTGGGTAGGCCCACATATCATCAGAGTGAACTGGTTCACTCCCGGTTGATCTTTGCAGCTAGGGGTTCACCTGAACTGGTCCAAACCAGCAGAATCCCACCCCTATGTCAAAGTGTGTTGATACTAAAGGCAGTTAAAAATGGGTTTATGCATAATTTCAGATATATCTTGATTTGTTGTAATATTTGCGTCCATTTGGGATAGTCTTTCCAATAGATTCTACTGTAAGCAGCCCCTCCTGCATCTAGAATCCATTCTATCTCATATTCCTTCACCTGATTCATCTTGATGTGGAAGGAAGTAGAACAGGTACAGAATACAAGGAAAAAAGTTGCTTCTATTGAGCATGAAATAACCATTGAAATCCCAGATCAATCTTCACTGGCGTAGGCAAATACAGGCAAAAGGTGTCTGAGCTAATCTGTTGTGTAACAGCAAAAGATCATACAAACTTTGCGCCCAGCTTTTTTTTGATGGGTAAGGAAAGCAAAACTGCATAGAAAGCCAGAACAAAACCTCCACTAGAATTTTGGTGTTGTCTTACACATGTGTACATCACATTAGTCAAATCTAATAGTTTGATCTAATGGTTAAGACCCCAGGTGATAGTGGGAGATCATGAGTTCAAGTCCTGCCTCAGCCATGAAAGTCAGTTGGGTAATTTCGGGCCAGTTACTTTCTCTGACACCAACCCATTTCACCGGGTTGTTGTTGTGGGGAAAAATATAAGGAGAAAGGTCTGTTGGATATACTCACCATCTTGAGTTATTTGTGTAAATAATGAAGAGAGGATAAAAATAATAAACTATTGAGCTATAAAAATAGTTCAATAAAAATTGAACTATGCATTGAAAATTTCCTATACAACCTGAGTCTCCTGGAAAAAGTCAGAGGCTTAGAGAACAGTAGAGGTAGGACTTTAGGAAGAGAGAGTGTGGAAGTTGAAATTTCAGACTATTTGAAGGGAAACGTGATAGAAGAATGGAGGCAGGTGATGTGGGCAAATTCTGAAAGACACAATAATTCTGCCTAATTTTTCTGTTGATAAAAAACATACTATTCAAGTAATGCATTAATCTTCTCTCTCTCTCTCTCTCTCTCTCTCTCTCTCTCTCTCTCACACACACACACACACAAACACACACACACACACAAAATACTACCCACACATCATCACAAAATCTCCAGAACCGTAAAGCCTACAAACTTGAAATTTGGCATGTTCCTCTTGGCTTCTAGGTGCTCACTAAGAAAGGATTTTTCGAAATGACCATCAGAGCATTAGTATTTCATGTATTATTATTAACATGCTCTGATGCTAAGGAGTTCTACTTCCCCTCCTCACCTGAAAAGAAATCTGTTCCAAATGCAAAACACAAGCAGAGGAGAGGAGTTTCAGTTTTAGTTTCACAGCACCAAGCAGCTTTAGTACAGAACAGTTGAGCTAAGCCATGCCCAGGCTCCTTGCTGTCTCCTTCTTGCTCACACAGCAGATACTGCTTCAGTTTCCAAACAGCCCTCAACTCTCTCACACACTGACAGGATGCTAGCCAGATGAATACCGATGGATACTGGTAGGCAGAGGCACATTTCTCTCCCCCCCCCTAATTTTCTTCCCCCAAAACTAAGTCCCACCACATAGTTTCGTAGCAAAGCACGGGTATCAAGCTAGTTATTGAATACATATAAAATGGACTTCCAAAACCTGGATGCAAGCTGAGAGCTCTGATCTGAGTTGATTGATTAAGTCTCAGTACCAAAAAAAAGGTCATCTATTACAATTTGTGCAGTCTTCTGAACCAACTCTTGTAAGGAATAAAATTAAGTATGTTAGTAAACAAATCAACTATCTTCAAAATGGCTGTGTAACCTTGTACAGGTGGAAGTTCAGTAATAACTGAAACTATATTTTAAGATCCAGAAGAAGGGAGGTCAGTGGAGAAAACTAGCCCAGCTTCACAATGATACCCAGAATCAGATATAACAGAATAACATATAACCTGTGACATCCATTGTCACCCTCGGTCACCAAAACTCTCATAGCATAAAATGCAACATTTTGAACTTTCTTCTCTCTATCAGTTGTATTGTTATGGCATGGATATAATAGCTCTGCCTGTAAAACAAATGTCCCTCAGTCACAGAAAAAGCAGAATCAGTCTGTAGGTCTCTGTGGAAGTCATCGATCTGTGTTCTGTTGTTGTTGCAAGTCCTGTTTTTATTGCAAGTAAATCTAATACAACAGATCTACTGTTTGCCTCCCAGGGCTTGTCTTCTTTGGAGTGTCTCTTTGACAGAGAAGGGTATAATTGTTTTGCTTCAAGACAATGGTTGGCCCTAAGAGTGCAGCTGGCAGCTTATTTTGTGAAATAGGAATATAGCTGATATAGACAATAATATTGTAGAAAAAAATGTTTCCACCTGATCAATTTATGCCTGATGCTTCAACTCATGTTTCATTTAATGTATGTACACAGTATGTTCTATCTCCCAATAAAAAACTCCATTGTTGAAGCATTGCTTTTATGAACAGTAATTTTTTTAAACACCATAGTATCTGTCAACAACAATGCAAGATCTCCTACCATCCTGTTGCTGAAGCCTAAGGAACAGCCCAGGAAGTAGAGTTCAAGGCATTACTTTGCACAAGAAAGGCGTGACTGGAATCCACATCTCTGAGTAGTAACTGACGTGAAAATGACTCTGCCTTGCATAATAAACTATTTAAATGTATGTCTTTTGTCATACTTTTAAATAAGCAGCCCCTAGCATTCTGCAAAATAATGGTAACTCTTGTATAAAAATGGATAGAACTCCTCCAGTTAAACATATTTCACATTTGTAGCTACGTGAGAATTATTGCACCTTAGGTGGATTCATCTATAATCTTTCTTCATAGATCCAGTAATTTAAATAGCATAATTGGGGAAGATCAAATACAATATTTTCCAACTTAGTAAAAAGCTTGTTTGCGAAAACACTCTAGCACATTTCTTATGCATCTTCTAAAAACAAAAACAAGATGTCATACAGTATAAATCTGTTTAAAATATCAGAAAATATTCTCATGTATGTATCTAGAAAAGAGCAGAGTGTAACTAATCAACCCAAATAGCATCACTGCAATATTCAAATTTATAATAGTGTCAAGATCAAAAACTAGTAAACATTCATGATCCTGATTGATTCAAATCAAATTGTAAGAACCCTCAAGGGAAATTTACTGAAAATATGCTTTCTGAAGGAGATTCAGGAGGTTTGAAATAAGAGCCAGTGGGTAATGATTCTAAAAGCCTTATAAATAAATCTCCAGAAATTATCTTTCTTCTTCACACAAAAAAATATAGATAGAAATGCTGGAGATATAGAAAGGTAATTTTTTTTTTTAAATTTCTTTTAGATTGTTGTCCAAAAACCTTTTAACTCTGGACTAGATTTGGTATAGTGTCTTTTAAGCTGAAATCTGGGCTTCAGATTTTAATTTGTTGGTATAGTTACATGATTGTTAATGGAGCAAGGCAAATAACAAATAACAATATTTGTGTATTCTTCTTCAAAAAAGGAAGTAGTATTGACAGAAAGAAGAGAAAAGAATTGGATCCTACAAATGATACTGTTGATATTTTTAAAAAGTTAAAAAAAAATGTCCCTTTTCCCAGAATATAAATCTATAATGAAACATTCAAGAGCCAAGCAGCAAGTTCAGAGGACAAATCTCTGCCTAGATCATTATTTTTCATTTTAAATCCTTCTTATATTTGTGAAGGGTAAACAACTTTCCTTGTAGCCACTGATCCAAGTTGCTTAGCTTATTTGTCACCAGATGTCCAAGGAATCCAATCTATGACCATCTAGTATATACATTGAACTTTACCAATATTTTTTTTTGAGAATGACACTCTTGAACTGACTTCTCTGATGAGTCCAATGTGATGTCTCCTGTGGATGACAACTCCTTTACTTCTGTCTCAGAGACCTTGAGGAATAATGAGGTCTTTCCTGGCATGTCAGTTTGGAAAATAAATTTGGGAAATAAAAGAACACTGTTGATAGAAGGTCATGATTTGCAGAAAGAGTGGCATAGCTTTCTATGGGATGGGAAAAACAAACATCATGCATATTTTCAGAAACACATGATCAGAGACTCACTAATTCAGATATGGAACAAAATTAAAAAAGAATCATTATACCAAAATACCATACTGGTTGTCAACTATGGAAGCACAAATATACCCAAATGCAATAGATCTGGAAAAAAAGAGGAGTTATAAAGATTCATTTGATGCACAAGGAAGGTTGAAAACGATACAAGAATCACAGCAACAAAACATAAACATAGACTGGTGGCCATACATACAAGTTCAGGCAAGATATAAAAAAGACAAAGAACAATATGGATTTCATATGGAAAAACACCAATTAGACAGGATTCTAAAAGGAATGGAACAAATGATGTCAAGAATATACAAATTTTTACTAAATTTTAAAATGGAAGATGAGGTGGTCAAAGAAATGATGATGGTATGGGTGAAAAATAGTGGAATACAATCAGACAATGGCTGGAGGGAATTATAAATCAGAAAATTGAATTTAATCCAGAATTTTTTTTATTAGGTATAATAACACAAAAATGTAGTAAAAAAGATAGATACGTTATGCTACATATACTAACAGCTGCAAGGATTTCATATGCACAATTTTGGAAGGAGAAAAGGATACCATCAGAGGGCATGGTTATAAAGAAAATAATAGATTATATAGAGATGGACAGGCTAATGTTGAAATTAAAAGACAAAGAAGATTCAATATATTATAGAGCTTGGGATGCCTGGTATGAGTAGTTTAGAAATAAAAAGAAAATAAAATGGCAATTAGGAAAAGAATGAGGAAGTATGGAAATATGTATATATATTATAGAAGAGATTGAAGTGTAAGATGAAATATATTGATTTGTAACAAGAGTAAGATGTAATGGAAATGGCATAAGTAATCATATATTGAAAAATGTAAGAAAATGTAAAAAATGTCTTGATATTGATAACAATACATATAGTTTTATTTTATGTTTTTAAACTTTGGAATATTAATAAAATATTTAATTAAAAAAAGGAATTACTGACCCTGAACTGGCAGTAGAACAGGTCTCAGCTGGAGAGCGCTTGCAGGCCAGTGAGAAAGAGGGGGAGATGCTGACTGCCATAGTGAATGCCAGAGTATGCAGGGCAGAAAGGTGGAGGTCTGCCAGATTGCTGAGGAAAAGGCTCTGCCCCTCTTGATATTTAACAGGGCAGGCAGAGGGAGGCATTGCTGGAAGCAACGTGCATGGGTTGTGGCTAGATGTCTACTTGTGAGACACTGGCGGACAAATCCTAATGGGAGGCTCTAAAACTTAGATTGGATTTTGGCTTCTCCTTTGAAACTACCTAGGCAAAGCCTGTATTTCTGAGACATGTATTTTCATGTCTTGGTTATCTACTTGGTCTTGAGCCAAATTGCTGTTCTAATCTAGCAGCTGTGAGAGAGCTGACACCTGAAACAGAACTGCTGGGTGGGGGAGGGGACACACAAAATAAAGCTCTCTCTCTCTAAACCAACACAGATGTGTGGGTGAGTGGGACAGCATATCCAGTAGGATTGAACTGCTGACATAGTTTTGATCCTCCTCAGAGTGTGTAAGGCCCCAGAATCATATCAATGTAAATCCTTCTTGGAGCCCAACTATTGTTTCACTGAGAATCAAGGTAATTGGGGCCAAAGTAATACATCACTGGTAATCAGGGTATGCATCACTAGGAGCCAAGGAAATGCCCTGCTCAAGTACATCTATCACCATATTATAGGATGATAATGATTGATGACAATGATGATGGTGATGATACCATCTACAGGACTCCACAAAACTAGGTTCTGATGTTTTTCTGTCAAGGCAGGACTGAAGCTCTAAAATTACCAGAATAGTCCAAGAGAGTTTGTTAAAATGAAATGAAGAAGAATGAGAAAATGATTCTCCATGTTCCATGTTCACAATCTGATTAAAGTGACCTGGATTAAACTAAACCTATCTCAGTATTTGCATTGGAACAGTATCATATAGGAGACAAGATGTTACTTTTAAACAAGCTAGATGTCAGCTCATTAAGCTCAACTAGGTGAGGAAACAGTTGCTTCAGGGATTCCAGGATTACTTTATTCTCGCATAGTGAATTTCCTCCTTTAATGTTTTATTGATCTTTTCCCTCCTCCCAATGTGAGATCTATATTCTTCTTACACACTAACATAAAGTCTGAACATATAGAATTATCTTCTACAGAATAGAGAATAAGCAATATTCAAGAGAAAAAAAATAGATGGTCACTTCCTTCCTCATCCTATTTTTCTCTGGTACTGAAAGGGAATAGCTTCAGTCTGCATAACAGTAAAATCACCTCTTGATGCTACTTGAATAAACATATTTTGCATTCACAGTCTTGTTCTGAATATGTCAGTGCATCACAACCTAACACAGGGATGCAAGTAATTTTATATTGGCTTGCAAAATAGTTTTTAGGTTAAAGATTCTGTTTACAAGCTATAAAATAGTACAATCATGTTTGAGGTAAAAATAGGATTTTGTTTTGTTTGTGAGATACAGTCTAAAATGTGCCAAAACATGCAGGTACTATCCATTTAATTAAGACTAACTTATGTTAGTCTAAAGCTGACCTTAGGCTCATGGTAGTACATATTTTGCTATATTGCTTTGGGATGCTATTGAGTATTTTGTTTTGATATACCTTTTCATTATGAAAACAACAAAGAAAATCTAACCATTGTTATAAGGTTTAGTTATGACACCAATACTTATAGTCTATAAAGTGTTTCCTTGATTGTGTGGCTATATATAAGGATGCAGGATCAAAACTTGAATCCAAAGGGGTCAGAGAAGATGAATTAACCCAAGAGCACAGAGCCATGGGCATTTCTCCTTCATTCTTCAACATAGTTTGAAGAAGGAATGTTGATGGGCAAAATGTATGTGTGTGTATATGTATGCGATTATGTGAGTGGCATGTTGTTTCCTGAGAAGCTTAATTATTTTCAGAAAGTAGTAATGAGAAGTATGAATCTCAAAAAATAATTAATCAAAAGTGTTGTATTTAATAGGTATTATTAATTACCAATATAAATTACATATATATTATAAAATAATAATAAAGTTAGGTGATGAATTTGTTTATATTAGAAGACTATTAAAAAGGGAAAATGGATTGATAAATTTCAAACACACACACACACACACACACACACACACACACATATAAATATATATATATATATATATATATATATGTTAAAAGTTTATACTTGACTGGAATAATATTTTTAAAGAAATAAATATTGGTGAACGTTTTTCTTTTCACACTGTTATATGGAGGTGAGAGTTAGCTACATCAAGAGAAATATAAAAGTTGGTTGATTGCAGTGATAATTATTTAATAAATGTCTACAATGAAATATAAAGAGTTAACTTCCATAATTAAAAGGAGATTGATGAATGTGCATTGAATACTAAAGTGAGTGAATAGGGAAGTTTGATCATACATAAAGAATGAAGGAAGATTGGAGAATAAGAAATATGTGAAGGAAGGGTTAAAATCTTGAAAAGAAGGGTAAATACTTCCTTTTTGCCTTACAGGGAGTTGCGTACAGATACTTTAAGTGTTGGGTATAGTTATGGTTAAAACCCTATATATATATATATATATATATATATATATATATATATATATATA
>NW_020769317.1:10331757-10348661 GCF_900518735.1 Pseudonaja textilis | reverse complement strand
TGTGTGTGTGTGTGTGTGTGTGTGTGTGTGTGTGTGTGTGTGTGTGTGTAGCACATAAAGGTGCTGTCCAACTAGATTCTACAGAATACAAAATTTACACTGATCTAGATCTTTATATGCAGATTCAAATTACCTCCATATATATATATATTCTTAAGTTTTCGCGGGTACTTACATGTATGGTATTCAGCTTTGTTCAGGTATTTTCCCACATCATTGTAGTTGTGCTTTTAAAGTTGTAGCAATGTTTCAGCAGAATCTCAGGTGATTGATAGCAGATGAGATTCTGCCGAAACGTTGCTACAACTTTAAAAGCACAACTACAATGATGTGGGAAAATACCCAAACAAAGCTGAATACCGTACACACACACACACACACACACACATATATTCTCCAAAACATTACATATTAATGATTGCCTCACTAACTTCCACATATCTAATCTGGATTTAATGTAATCAACAGGATATTTTATTCATTTACTTCACTTTGTTTATATTGAGTATTTACTACAGTCACTGACCAGAATTTGTTTTATTTATGTATATACATACAGAGCTAATAACTACAATGTTTCTTTGTAAATGGAAAGTAATATTCTTCCCAGTGCTTCTTCAACTTCTACTTCATTTACCAATTTCTATTTCGTCATTGAACAATCCTAGAGCTAGAAGTATTTTTTATATATCAATAAATCATGACTGGCTACAAGCGTACCAAAAATTTTCAAGATAAAAATGGTTTTTCAATCACCTTATTAATTTTAAAAAGTAAACTTTTTTTCTTCAAACTGAGACTTTTTTTTTCTAATGAAGGATGTTTAGATTTTATTCTCACCCACTGCATGCACCAGCCAGCTGGTCTTTAGGTTTCCGCCGCTCTGGTGCGCAAAGACCAGCTGGCTGGCACACATGTGTGCACTCTGGAAACCAGAAGAGAAGCTGGTGATGGCACACATGCCCACAGAAAAGGCTTTGCATGTCACCTCTGGCACATATGCCATAGGTTTGCCATCATGGCTATAGATCCGCAATGAATCTGCAAAAGAAAATAACTACAGTTGGATCTATAGAAAAATACCTCTTAATCCAAATTCTGATATTTCTCTATTTTTGTTGTTCAGAAGTTTCAACACAAACAAACTACCAAGCTAGCCACAGAAAGTGTCAATTTTCAACAACAAGAAGCAAATATTATTGCTCTAGTGTCTTCCGCTTTCACACTATCGTTTTCAAACACAAGAGAATAGTGACCAAATGGAGCAGTGATCATATTCAAGAAGATGAATAAATATTATAATATTAATTATAAATATTATAATATAATTATTCTATATTTTGAATATATGAATAAATAATGTTACTATTTCAGGAAGGGTCAGGTGAGGAAATTTGCAAACTATTTTCTGGAAAGGGCAGATAATTTTGTTTTTTAATCACCTTTTTGATGATGGTAAAAATACTTTTTGATTGGGAGCCTCCCAGAGTTGGTTAGAAGATGGACAGCTATATAAATGTAACAAACAGAGAATTTAAGTTCAACATTGCCACTGATTTCTCAGATGGCATCAATAGTATTCATTGTCTTTGATCACAAATTTTTGACAAGTTAGCCACAAGCATTCTTAGAAAAAGATGATCCAGCCATAGTTATGTAGATTAGTTATTGTGGAATACTGCAATATTGTATATGTATGTGTATATGTGTGTGTATGTGTGTGTGTGTATGTACACACACACACACACACACACACACACACAAATAGTATGTTGAGCTTCCCTTTATACAGCTGAAAGCATAGCAACATGTGACCTATAAAGCAAGTCTTACTCAGTTTCTTTAATCAGGTTGAAAGGAAAGGGGGGGAGATGGAGGGAGGGAGGGAGAGACAGAGGAACAGAGGGAGGAAGGAAAAAGAAAGAAAGAAAGAAAGAAAGAAAGAAAGAAAGGGAAGGATACAGAATCTTATAAGTTGTTTATGATCGCCATCATACAGTATGTGATCACAGTATGCTTTATTATTTTAACAATATTGATTTTATGGGAGTTGGAAGGCATATTCATGTAATTTATTTTCATGGTTAATCACCCATTCAACCAATTGTTTAGACTACATTTGGCATTTGTTTGATGGTGATAGAGGTATCACTGCTGGATGAAAGCCAAGTAAAGCTGCCTTTTGTAATTGTCTGATGGTGATTTGGCAGTGCCAATGGTGTGCAAGTGATGTTCCAGATGTATTGGGATTACACCCAAGGCATCTATTACTATTAGTACAGCTTTGTCTTGTTTTGTCACAGTTGTTCTATTTGTAGGTCTTTGTATTTCTCCAATTCTTTCTCTTCAATTCTTCTGTCTCAAGGTCCCGCTACACCATTATACAAACGTTTTTGTCTTTCTTAACAATAATTGTGAAGTCTGAGATTGTGTGCTACTACTATTATTCATATTAACATTAAGATAAAATCTTTCAGATAAGATTGATAAATCTATTTGTTTTTTGTTTTCCTGTTATGATACTCTCCTTTTCTCTGCTTCAAAGAATTATTTTTAAAGTATGTTTCATATAGTACGTTTTATATAACGAACTTTTGGAATTATATCAAAATGGTTAGAAAGTAAATTCAATAGGCTATAACTTTACTTAATATCTAATAATAGGTTAGATATTATTAATAGTTAATATCTTAATAACCACAACTATGCATGGAGACCTTATACCCTGGAACAGTAAGTTAGGAAGTCCAAACTGATTTTTTTCAGCTTACACTGGAAGTCTGTATGAGACTTTCATGTCCTGTTAAATGCTACTTTCTATGAGTCTTGTGAGGTTACCCCCTTAAAAAAAATAAAGATTATTTTACAGGATAGGAAAAAGGAGAAAACAGTCTTTGAGACTGTTTCGGTAAATAATTTTGAAAGCAGCAACAGAATTAATCACTGCATTATTCTATGCAATTAAAAGGCAGGTGGTGAGCAGTTGGTCTCATTAATTTTAACCATGCATACTTGGAATTCCATTCATTCAAATATGAAAAGAACTTCTAAGTGGTCACTTGGCTCATAATTAAGCTGACATTACAAGCTGTGTAATTCATGCCTCCTACAAGGTGCCTAATTCAAACATCACACAAGGTCACTACAATTTTGGTGGTACTATCATCTTTCCATATTCACCTTTTAAAAGAACATTTATAATTGTGTTAATCCAACAGGTTTTAACCTTACTGGAGTATTCCAAACTGTTAGCAAACCTCACTATGTATATAATCCATTTCCAGATTTATGTTTTTTTGTAGATTGGGTTGTAGATTGGGTTGTGGTTGTTGGGTGGAGGTGTGGTTTGTAGCTGTTGAATGTTCAGGTTTTTGCATTGTGTCTTTTTTTTCAAGGTTGGATAATTTTTCTTTTAAAGCGCCCAGGGATGCTCCTATGGTGTCAAGGGATGTTATTCGTGTTTCTATGGTATCAACTCTTTCAAACAGATCCAGTTTGGGTTTGTATGATTTGCAGAGGTATGGAAACTCATTGGATGATTCTAGGTATTGAATCATTTGCTCTGGTAATCCCAAGCAGTCATGATGAGCGTATTTGTTACATAGAGAACATTTCATGGAATTTTCATTATCCTTTAGAGTTTTGTAGCATTTAAGGCTTGTGGTTCATTGGTGGGGATTACTTTCTCTTTAGGTTGTGGTTTGGCATTGGATTTTTTTTCTCAGCATGGTAGGTTTGTGAAGATGGGACGTTGATTAAATTACTTAATGAAACAATTTTGGGTAATCAATATAGCCAATATCACACCAATCAATCAATTGCAATAATCTCTCTAGTAAAATAATTTTGCTAAGGAACAATCAGCCTAATCAATAAATTATACTAATTGCTAATTAATTACACATGATCTTCAAGAAAAGTACCACAATCACACTGTGTGTGTGTATGTGTGTGCGCATACATGAGTATGCATGCACAGACACACTTATGTGTATTCATGCATTATTTTTCTATGTTAATTAGCATGAACAAAATCTATCAGGGTTTTTTTCTGTCATGATGTCACATAACCATAACCATATTAAATGCTACATTGTGAGACATGTATTGAAAGACTAGGATTAAAGATCTCATATTTGTTTCAATGCACTCAAACTCCATAGTCTGCCACTCTTTCCAAGGCTGCCTTGAGATTTTACAGATGTACCTCATCTTGTGTCCATATGGAATGAAGTTATCTAATTAATATTGGATCCCTGTAAAGCCACATACACATTTTTCTTTTCTCTGAAAGTGTTGGTACAACTGCTACTCCAAAGCAAACCTGTTAAAATACAACCCTTTGCATGTATTTGTTGTTCTTCCATTTCCTTCTGTAAATAAGCCTCTTCTTAGACATATTTTGACAAAATGCTGTCCCCCAGCGGATCAGTAAAAGTATCCTCTGTTTTAGGCAAGGTGTATTTCTGAAACTATAATAGCCTATTAGTTGCACCTTCAAAATCCCCACAGATCTTCATGATTCTGTTCTTTTCAGCTACTGAAACTGAGGTGTAGCTCATGGGCTTCAATTAACTTTTTTTTAAAAAAAATCCCTTGGCTTCCATTTCTTCTCTAGCCAGCAGATAAAAATAAGCTGCTACAGATGTTATTTATTACTGCATCTAGGAGTGCTGGAGAATTTAGGCTGATTAAATTATTGTTTTCACTAGAACATGATCCACTTTAGAATATGCATACTAATCAAATTAAGTGCTTTTTTAAAAAAAATAAACAATAACTAGATGTGGCAGTACAAATTAAGACTTGTATTTCATTCATTAAGTATAGCGCTCTAGGTGTTTCTAGGAGACATTGCAAATATACTGTGTATTGCTTCAGGCACACTGCACGGAAGAGGTGTTTTGAATGGTTTTCATTGCAAATCACCAGACACTGTTGTTTCCAGTGATATTTATAACCCTGTTTTCTGTGCAGGAATTATTTAGTGTAGTCCAAAGTCATCCAGTTATTTCCATGGTTAAAGGTAGATTTAAACATGGTTGTCTTTCTAGGTCCAGTCAACATCTTCTCTATAATACCACCTTGTATCTTAAGACATTTAAATGTGTGTGTGTGTGTGTGTGTGTGTGTGTGTGTGTGTGTGTGTTGTTTAATAAAATGTAAATGTATTTTTACTGGGTAAATATTGCAAATTACTATTTGTTTTGCTATTTGAGCAATTTTGTTTTGAATCCTATGGAACAGTTTTGTGCTTTCATGTAGCATAACACTATGGTTTATTTCTTATTTTATATTGACGTAGTGGTATATTTAATCTTGCTGATATCCACAGGATTGATTTTGTTACAATTTCATGTCTCAAATAGCTGCAATTACTCAGTACTGACCTATAAAAGAGTTTGATGCATGAGGCATATTGCTATTCTGGACATTTAAAACCAGCCTAAGGCAATTTTTAGCAAGAGTGTTAGTCTTTGCCTAAGGTTTTAATATTTAAAGAACATTCATGTGTCACTTTAGTTCCAAAAGCAGATAAGGCACTTGACTACATTCTTTAACGCAAATCCCTCTAAAACCTTATACACTGTTAGAAATTTTCTCTTGATGAAAGAGAAAATTAACTTTTCAAAGAGCAGGGTAAAATAGTGACTGTGTCTATTATACCAACCAATCCAATATTCTGCATGATGTGCAGTGTTTCTTTTTACTCATTATGCTTAGCAAAAGCAATCAATGAAAGCTTGAAATGATAATTGTGTAGAAACCAGTTCTGATTAAAAGTAGAGATCTGCAGGTACTAATAGTAATAGGACATTTCAGAAATGGAAGAAAATGTAGCCCAGTGCAAGTCTTGGGTATGGCATTTAGCCCTTATCCCTTAGACATATTAACTATTCAGTCCCTTGTTAGCTAATGATCAAAGCCTCACCTGAAAAGATAGACATGATTATATATGGAATTAAGTGAAATAAATAATATTTAAATAAAGGAGAGACTAAAGGAGAAGAAAATGTATGAGAAACTATGCTATTAGTTAATAAGTACCATTTAAAAATAAATAAATTACTAATAAATTTTAAGATTTATTGTTCCCTCTAAAAAAGAGAGAAAATAAAAAAATATGTGGCTACCTTCCAAAATCTGTTATTGTACATTCATATAACAGATAACAGATAATCAGAGTTGGAAAGGGACCTTGTAGGTCATCTAGTCCAACCCCCCGCCCAAGCGGGAGACCCTACATCATTTCTGACAAATGGCAGTCCAATCTCTTCTTGAAAGTCTCAAGTGATGGCGCTCCCACAACTTCCGAGGGCAAGCTATTCATAATAATATATAATTATTTAATTTGGTTTAAATGTTATTACTTGTGTCCAGGATATATAACGATATTTAAATATTCAGCAATAAAAATATTATTAAAAATAATAAACCTTGCAGCACTGATAAATATCACTAAAAATCAGCGACAGATGCACTTCTTGAGGGAGACAATTCCACAATGATAGCAGGGGTTAGAAGATAAATTTGGTTAATTTTTTGATGCAAATTTTTAAGGATTTTTTTTTTTTAATTATTTAAAGTCGCAGTACATGGAGAAATGCAGTGCATTGTTTTTCTCTATTTTTTCTCATCCTTTTCATTTGCAAATGATGAAGATGACTATATTTCAGAAATTAAACTGAAAGGATCAAGGCTAACATTTTAAGAGCCAGTGAGTGATTATCCCTGCTATTATTTTGTTTATGAATCTAGCAGAAGCTGCTTTTGCAATAACTGAAATATTTGCAAGTGAGAGAATGGAGTGGTAACATAAATCCTTCAATTCAGTGGTGCTGAAAATGTTCCAGTGGGTGTCTTCATTATTTCCATGAACCTGCTCTATATTCAACAAAGACAAATTGAAAAAGCAAAGGTATAGTAAGTGTTGAAGCAATTCATCCTGCAGTGACAAGGTCCTAAGCTGCTGACTGAACAAAATGAAATGCTGTGAATTTCATCAGTAGCAAGTTTTAATAGATTAAAAAGAAAGCATTGAGGCAAATTCTCCTTCACAGATACAGTAGACGGCAAAATTAGAAAATCAAGAACTGTGATGTAATAAGGGCTCATTTAAAGTATCTCATATTTTCTATTAATATTATGTTCATTAGAAGCACTCCTAGTGGTGAATAGTATATTGCATGATGTTCGATGGGGCAATATAATTTCAATAGCACTAGATAAATAACTAACCTTTGGTTATGGTAAATGTATTGTTCAAAAGCTAAATGACATCTATAATGGAATTATGAATAATCTTGGGGAATGAGAGGATGCTATCTAGGAAACAATCAGACAAAGGAGGAAGGAGCCTGCCTTAACAAACAGAAAAAAAATAGGAAAGACTTGCCCTAATGAATCTAGTAAAAGGTGAAGGTAGGAAGTTCAGATTTGAAAGATTCTGTTAATGTAGCCTTATAATAAAGTAGAAATAGTTCATCTTGTCACATTTGCTGTCTGGTTTAAATGGAAGGGCTGATAACAACTAACATACACTCTAGCAAAAAAAGATTGGTTTATTGCTATTAATGTAGATTCTGACGGTAAAAAGGAATATTGCAATATGATTAAGCTTCTATTGTGTTTCTCATATAATAAGGCCGGGTCATTTTTTTGAGCCCCCAAAAATGGCTAGGTGATGTTTTCGGGGTGAATTAATTTCTCCCCCCAGTGCACCCTTGCTTAGAATGCCCCGCGGGCAGCCATTCCTTGCCACCAGCTGCTCCTAATGACCGATCATAGCGGAGCGTGGAGAGCTCCCTACCCCTGCCAAGCACCTTTCCTGCAGATCTGCGTATGGTGTTGATTGCAGGCCAGGTCAGTGGGTGAGCAGAGGTGGTGTGAATGTCAACCTCGGCAGGGCACTTTAAATCACGGGACCTTCGGGACCCACCACTGCTGCTTCTTCCATTGCTCTTGCTTTCCCTTCACATTCCTCCACCAGCAGCTTTTCAGATGCTTCTCAGGCAGGAGAGCCACCTCTGTAGCTTCCACGGTTCCTGCTGGTGCTGGTGAAAGAACAGCATCAGTGCTGGCAGGAATCATGGAAGTGTTTTAACAGCTTTTGGGTGGGGGAGCTGCCTCTGTAGCTTCCATGGTTCCCGTCAGCACTGACACTGTTCTTTCGACAGTGTTGGCGGGAACCGTGAAAGCTACAGTGGCAGCTCCCCCACCCGAGAATCAGCTAAAACGCTGCGGGTGGAGGAATGTGAAGGGAAAGCAACAGCGACAGAGTAAGCAGCAGCAGCGGGTGCTGAAGGTCTCGTGATTTAAAGTGCCCTGCCAAGGCCAACATCCAAGCTGTCACAGCTCACCTGCTGACCCGGCCTGCAACCAGCACCATTCCAGGGTCTGCAACAAAGGTTCCTGGCAGGAGTAGGGAGCACTCCGTTCTCCGCCATGATCAGCCATTAGGAGCAACTGGTGATGAGGCATGGCTGCCTGCGGGGTGCTCCTAAAGGCAAGTTCCCCCCATCCTCCCCCCCAATTTTGCATGTTTTAAAATAGGCCTAAATTTGGGGGGGAGGGGCTTAATTTCATTTTATCCCTAGAAAACATGCTAGGTCTTCTTATTGGGGGGGGGGGGAATATTGTTGGAGAAACATGGTATAAACCATAAGATTCTTAAATAGATGAGTGGATAATAACAGCAGTTTTTGCAGCTATTAATCTAAACTTTCTCTGTTAAAGTATCTAACAGAGGTACTTTAAATTGATACCTGTAAAGACTATTGCTATTATCCACTCATCTATTTATGAATCTTATCTAATTGTTTATAAAGCACTTGATATTAAGATTTTTTCTTAAATTGCATATATATTTTAATGGTTCTTGATAAATTAGAAAAAAATTGTAATGGGAAAACTTTCTGATAATTATTCAAAGTTGTGAAAGATGGAGAAAGTATCTGTCTAAATATATTCACCTTAAGACTGGATGCTATTTCTTTATGTATTTCTTTTCCTTTATTTCACTCTTTACTTTTCCATTGTCCTCCTTTCTACTTACATATTCTTTTTACTTTACTTTCTCTCATTTTAGTTTTTATTAATTTGACTGCTATAATTTAAATCTTACTTAGTGTACACAATATATGCAATGGATATTATAGAAAATATGATGTGCAACATATAATATTAAATATTACTTTTATTACAGTGTCACAATCTGTGCTCCAATTTCATGGAAGTTGCTTTAATTTCCAAGAAAATAAACTGTTTTTTTTTTATTTATTTGTCATAGTAAGCCGGTTTAGTGTATTGATTAAATAATAAGGTAGACCTTGTTTAAGAGAACCTGTTTGGTATAAGGCATCAGACTAGAAACCAGAAGACCTATGAGTTCTAGTCCCTAGGCACAAAACCAGATATGTAATCCAGGTAGGCTTGTCACTTTCTTTCAGCCCTAAAAAGGAGGCCTCCTGAAATCCTGCCAAAAAAAACCCCTGTCAGAACATATTCAAACATCTATTGGACCAGATGGAATATGTGACTATTCTTAAAAAAGCTATCCACTGCCTTAGCAGAACCTCTAAGCATAATCTTTGAAAAATCTTTCAGGACCAGCTCCTTGCCAAAACTATGGTCACAAGCCACGGTCATCCCCATTTTCAAAAAGGGACACCCCAGCCTAGTTGAAAATTACAGACCAATCTCCTTATGCTGCATCACCTGTAAAGTCATGGAATCAATTATTAACCAATCCATTATCCTCCACTTAGAGACAAACAACCTACTCTCTAATAAACAATTTGGTTTCAGAAAAAAACTATCCTGTAATCTGAAACTCTTATACTGCAAAAACATATGGACTACACAACTCGATCAGGGCAAAACAATAGACGCAATCTACATAGATAAAGCCTTTGATTCAGTGGTACAGGACAAACTACTCCAAAACTAAAATCTTATGGTATCTCTGGACAACTGCATAACTGCATAGAAGCATTCCTGTCAAACAGACAACAAATGTTCAAAATTGGGAGTGTCCTATCAAATTCTGTACCTGTCAATAGTGGTGTCCACCAAGGCAGTGTTCTAGGACCAACTCTCTTCATACTCTACATAAATGACCTCTGTGATCACATTAAGAGCAACTGTGATCTCTTCACTGATGGTGTAAAGCTGTTCAATGCCACAGACAATACTGCTACCCTTCAAAAAGATCTTGACTATGTATCAGAATGGTCAAACAAATGGCAACTTCAAATCTCAACAAATAAATGCTCTGTCTTACATATTGGCAAAAAATCCAGAAAATAAAATACAAGCTAAATAATCAGGACCTTGTTGAGGATCCAAACTTTGTCAAGGACCTTGGAGTATTTATCTCTAATGATCTAAGTTCTAGAGCCAACTGTAACTACATAGCCAAAAAGGCATTAAGAGTTGTTAACCTAATCCTACATAGCTTTTTCTCTGGTAATATCATACTACTAACTAGAGCATACAAAACATTTGCTAGACCAATATTCGAATACAGCTCATCAGTCTGGAACCAACATTATGTATCTGATATTAGCACAGTTGAGAAAGTCCAGAAATATTTCACAAGAAGAGTTCTCCACTCCTCTACTCATTGTAGAATACCTTAGGCCACCAGACTTGAAATTCTAGACTAAGAAAACCTTGAATTATGCCGTCTTCAGTCTGATCTAAGCATGGTATATAAAATCATACATTGCAATGACTTACCTCTCAATGAATAGTTCAGCTTCAATCATAACACAAGAGCACACAATAGATACAAACTCAAGGTTAGCCGCACAAAACTTGATTGCAGGAAATACGACTTCAGCAACGGAGTGGTCAATGTCTGGAATACTCTACCTGACTCTGTAGTTTCTTCCCCGAACCCCAAAAACTTTAACCTTAGACTGTCTACTATTGACCTCACCCCTTTCCTAAGAGGTCTGTAGGGGGCGTGCATAAGCACACCAACATGCCTATTGTCCCTGTCCTCTTGTTTCTTTTATTTTTCTTATATGTACCCATTTCATGTATTCATAACTATGTATATACTTATACCTATTATCTTGTAAGAGATTGACAAATCAACATAAATAAAATAAAATAAAAATAAATAAATAAACATATGTCAAGACTCAAGAACTTCTCAAAGGTTTCCATCTCCTCCCTCCAAACAAAAATCATAAAGTATCATGGAGTTTTCAATTTGCTTCTGATTTATTTTGAAATCTTGAACTTATTTTATACCTCATTTGATATCTTGAATTTATTTATAGCTTTGAGAAGAATACACAGACACATAGATAGACATTTGATTTTCGAGAGAAATGGGGCTATTCCATGCCATTACAACTGCTGTAAATAGCAGCTATAAAAAATATTCAGAAATCTCCCTTTCTTTGATTTTGTTCTGTTTTAAACTGAAGGATAGTGACTAAAGGTACTTGGGAGAGAGTAGATTCATAGACTTTTCTTCCTGTCATCCATGATGAATGATTGTCACATTAATTATAAACTGTTATTCTTTTATGGAGGGACATATATCTCTTCCCAGCATGATTATTCAACTTTTCCCCATTCTTTTGCCCATTTGTCTTACAAGTAACTTATTAAAAATCACCACCACCACCACCACTACCACCACCATCCCTGTTATTCAATGGTCTGAATACTATGAATCAAATACCTTCAAAATTATATATCACAGATTCCATGTCAAATAGAGTCAAGCATTATTTTCTTTGGAAAATTGCCACATTGGCAATCAAAACATTAAGGACATCCAGAAATCTCCTCATGACAGGCAGGTCTCATTAAGACAAAGGAAGAATTTATTGAACTTGATAAGATGTAAAGATGCATTCCGATTTTGCCTGGTGCACATGATATAATTAGGTGTGCATGCAAAACATTGCACCCTGAGCTGAAGAACAATCTGAGCAACATTGAAGAGAGAAAGACCCTGTAGCAAACTCCTTGATCTTCCATAATTCTCATTTTAACCTAAACATTTAAAAGTGTGGCATGATACAAAGATAAAAGGACCTACTTGATATAATCATGAAAAATGCCAAATTTAAGGAAAAATCTATTTCTAAAATATTTAAAATTTTTATGCTATTGAATGTCAAGATCAGGGGTGTCAAACTCACATTGTCATGGTGGCGTTATATGACATATCTGGACTTTTGCCCTCTTCGCTAAACCAGGAGTGGGCATGGGCAGCACATGATGCATCCGGCCCATGGGCCTGGAGTTTGACAACTCTGGTCAAGATTAAAAAATATTGTTTGCATCAGTTAACACATGAAAAGCTTAAAAAGATAGAGAATTAATAGCACTGATTCTTAGTGAAAGTAGTGATATTCATAGTTTGTTTTCTTGTTTCCCATAACATAGTTTTAATAATGCACAAGTGAGAATGCTGCTAACAAGAAAGCTAAGAAAAGTCATTTTTAACATTTTTGCTTCTGCTAACAAAAGCTGAAAAAAGTTAACCTCTTGGAGACAGACAGATTGTTTGAAAGAAATATAAAGATACTTAAGGCACGCATAGAAAAACAAGGTAGAATTAATCCCTACAGGTTTTAGCTTTGACTTATCTAGAATCAAAGGGAAATCATTTTTACAACAAATATAAAAGAAGAGTGTACCTCAGAATATATAAGGTGTGGGCCTTCTTAGTCCAGGAAGTCATTTAATGATAACTTAAACTATCCAAATCTTGTGTTTAAATTACTGCAATATTTGAAAGGACTATGGAAGTTTTAACTGGTTTAAAATGCAGAGGCTCAATTCCCACCAGAGAGGTTGAACATCCTAATTTCAATTATAGAGTTGCTGAATTGATTGCCAATAGGTTTATAGAGCGAAGCTTTCTTTTCATGGACCAGCTAAGTTCACTTCATTTCAATGAATTGGGGCATACGATAGACCTGGGTACCAGACTGGACATCTCTAAAGTAATTAAATGAAACCAACCAGAGCACAAACCAGAGAGAAGGACCAAATAAACCAGAAACAACTTAGGACAAAATGTTTTTTTAAAAACTTCTAAAAAATATACATCAGTAACTTCTGTAGTGGTTGTCCCACATTATTCAATTCTATTATTGCCTTCACCATGTATGGCAGTTAGCTGACTTGCCCTTATGAACCAGGACTTTAATAAAATAAGTTAAAAGTTAGCTGCATGCAGTTATCAGTTTAATTTAAAAATCATTTTCTATCCTATCCTTATTTAATTTGGGCTCAGGCTCAATATAATATTTGCTTCATCCCCATACATTTTGTATCCACCAATAAAATATGATATTCACAAAAACACAATAGAATTTAAATATAAGATTTGGAGAGTCTATCAGAATAGAGTCGGAAGGGAACTTAAAAACCTCCAATGATGAAGCTCCTACAACTTCTGAAGGCAAGCCCTTTTACTGGTTAATTGTTCTCACTGTTAGGAAGCTTCTTCTTAATTCCAGATTGCTTCACTTTTGCTACCAACCTGCCTTCCATCCAATTTTTTTACTTCCGGTTCTGTGGATGTGTCTTATTTTGTGGGTGTGGCTTGGTGGTCATGTGACTGGGTGGTCATAGCTTGATGGTCATATGACTGGGTGGGCGTGGTTGGTCTTGTGACTGGGTGGGTATGACTTGGTCATGTGACTGGGTGGGTGTGGCCAACTTGACATCACTCACGTCAAGGGGTGCCTTGCCTGGCCTCAAAGAAATACAATTTCCTTCTCTATTTATTTAGTATTACTGAACATCCAAAATACGCTATTTAATCCTATGTATATATGCCATATGTGTACATACATATTACATAGTATAGTTGTGTATAGGCACACAAAAAGATAATTATCTACTATATATACTGTATGTGTATGTATACACACACACACACACACACATACACACACATACAGAGTTCTTCTAAAACTATACACTGCATTTGGAAGAACACACCCATAGTCCACTTTCTGTCACACATTTAACTATAACTTCTGTACATTAGAACATTACACATGCCTTCAAATTTAGTTCACTAGCCTTCACATGACCGTTAGACCCAGGAGATATCATGGATTGAGTAAAAAGTGGTGAAACTCACTTAACAATACTCTTGCTTAGCAACCAAAATTTTGGGCTTAATTGTGGTCATAAGTGAAGGTCTATCTCTGCCTTCCTTTGCATGGCAGCTTTGTCCTAGTAAACTGCTCTGCCAATTTTCCTCTCTGTTAGAGGCACCAAAATAATCCAGATTCCAGATGATATCAGGTCTCCTGCTGGAGCAGGTGCTTGGACTAGATGGCCTCCAAGGTTCCTTCTAACTCTTCTATTCTATGATTCTGTAAGGATCTCCAGCTGGAGCAGGGGGTTGGACTAGAACAGAGGTCTTCAAACTTGACAGCTTTAAGACTTGTGGACTTCAACTCCCAGAATTCCTCCTCCTGTCATGTTAGCTCAGGAATTTTGGAAGTTGAAGTCCACCAGTCTTAAACTTGCCAAGTTTGAAGACCCTTGGTCTAGAAGATGACCTCCAAAATCCCTTCCAGTCCTAGATTGCTGTGCTGCTTCAAAGAGTCTTCTGATGCCAGGGTTTGTGTCCTTATTTCCTCTCCTTTTTTTCTCCCTCCTTCCTTCCCTCCATGCATCTATCTATCCATCCATTCATTCATATATCTCATTCACTTTCTCCTCACTCCCCCCTCTTTCTCTCTCTCCCTTCCTTCCATCCTGTTTTTCTTTGTCTATCCCTTTTCTTCCTTTCTCTCTCTCTTTTTCTTTCTTTCCCTTTTCTTTTTCTTTTCTTTCTTCTCTCTTCTCTCTCTCTTCCTCTTCCTCTCTCTCTCCCTCTCTCTCTCCCTCTCTCTTTCCCTCTCTCTTTTTCTCTCTGTCTCTCTCTTTCCATCTCTCTTCCTCTCTCTCTCTTTTTCTCTCTCTTTTCACCTCCCTCTCTTTCCCACTCTTTCTATCCCTTCCCTTCCTCCTTCCCTCTCTCCTTCTAAAACTCAGAGAGGAGATCCACCTGAAACACACATATGCTTCCATGCAGCCACCTGAAACAAACACACACACAAATACATACAGACAGTCACACACGCTTCTAAGCACCTGGCAACATAACTCGTTATGAGGGTTCTTCCTGGTCAGTCTCTGGGCAGGCAAGGCTTCCGGGTCCAACAAATGGGCAGCGGGTGGGACTTATTCCCCTCACACTTTTGGGGAAAGTTAAGGGCTGAGGAAATAAAGCTAGGAGAGGAGACCCACCCAAACAAACACACACACACACACACTTCTAAGTGCCCGGCAGTGTTGCTTGTTGCAAGGGTTCTTCCCGGCCAGTCTCCAGTCCTGCGTTGCCCGAAAAAGCCAGCAAGCAAGGTTTCTGGGTCCAACAAAGGGGCTGTAGGTGGGACTTCCTCCTCTCCCACTTTTAGGGCTGGGAAATTCAAGCAAGGTGTTTGTTGCAGCCTTGCTCCCCCACCCCCAGCAGCTCTGAGCTAGGCAGCTTTTCCGACTGCCTGAAACCTTACCTTCCTTCCTCCTGCACCAAAAAAAAAAAAAAAACATGTGACAGCTATAAGCTTCTTGCAGTAGCTTTGTTGCACTTCTCCAACATGCTACCGTTGCGTTATAGGCACCGGCTATGCAGGTCCACCCTATTGAGCCCACTGCACCAAAGGGACTTGCCCAAGCAAGTCCAAGCACAGTGCTGCAGCACTCCGAAACAAGTTGCTGGAGATGACATTTTTTCGGTCTCCAGCCATGCATTTTTCAGCACAACCAGCTGGCTGCTCCCCTCATTCTCTGCCAGATTGTTCTGTATGGCTGAGGAGGAGGAGGGTAGTTGGCCAGTCGGGGGAGGCTGCTTGCGCTGTGAAAAAGTGCAACCAGATGGCTACTCTCTTCCTCCTCGACCATACAGAACAAACAGTCAGAGAAGGATGAGAGCAGCCATCTGGTTGGGGGAGGCTTCTTGTGCTGAAAAGGGGGAAGCTGGACATGTGGCCACCTACTGGCTGGCTGGGCTGGGCTGGGCAGGCTGGGCCAGGCTGGAAGACGTGCATCCACTGGGAGATGGAAGAAAGTGTGCTCCAGGAGGGTAGGCAGGTGTGTGGATGTCCCGGGGCAGCTGCACCTGCGCACTGCATGTGTAGCAGCTGCACACGTGGTGTACATGTGCAGCAGCTGTGGGACATCCTCCTGAGCTGCGCCATGGCCACCACGTGGTAAGGAAAGCTAGGAGAGCAACCAGAACAAGTGAGAGACCAGGCGACCGGGTTGGGGGCATGGCCAGCCAGGGGTCGCCACCAGTTCGGCGACCCATGCCAAATCACTATTACTGGTTCACCCAAGCCAGTGCGAACAGGTTGAATACCACCTCTGACATATATACTGCACAAGTCAAAAAGAGGACTGTGATACAGACCCACATCCTGGACATACATTGTTTCAACTTCTACCCTCAAAACAACACTATAGAGCACTGCACACCAGAAAACTAGACACAAGGACAGTTTTTCCCCAAATGCCATCACTCTGCTAAACAACTAATTCCCATAACACTGTCAAACTCCTTAGTAAGACTGTATTACTATTATTCTCATCCTTCCTATTACCTATGTCTTCCCATTTATAACTATAACCATGTTGTTTGTATCTTTACAATTTATATTGTTTTATTTGTTTGCTAGTATGATTTGATTGCTTATTAGTAACCTATGACTATCATTAAGTGTTGTATCTTATGATTCTTGATTAATGTACTTTATTTTTTCTTTTATGTACACTGAAAGCAAATTCCTTGTGTGTCCAGTCACACTTGGCCAATAAAGAATTCTATTCTATTCTATTCTATTCTATTCTATTCTATTCTATTCTAT
>NW_020769317.1:10270250-10331747 GCF_900518735.1 Pseudonaja textilis | reverse complement strand
ATTCTATTCTATTCTATTCTATTCTATTCTATTCTATTCTATTCTATTCTATTCTATTCTTTTGATTAATTTCTTGTTTTGCCTTCTGGTGCTTTGGAAAGTAAGCTGACTCCCTCTTGTTTGTAGCAACCCACCAAATATTGAAATTCTGCTATCATATCACCCAGTCCTTCTTTTTTCTAAACTAGCCATATTCAGTTCCTGCAAACATTCTTCATATGTTTTAGTTTCCAGGCCTTTAATATTCTTAGTTGCTCTTCTTTGCACTTTTTCCAACTATCTTTTTTTTGTAATATGGTGACCAAAACTGGATGCAACATTCCATGTGTGAAAATATATCGGTTGTATATATTATTTTATTATATAATTATATTATAAATATTATATTATAAAATATTATAAAATGATATTATAAATATATATTATGTTACATAATATTACAGGTGTGGAATTATAAAATGCTATCCACTCTTAATATTACCTATAACAGAACTACAAACTTAAAATTTGTGGGCTATAAAAGACTTCTCATTTACACTCAAAGTACATAGATACATAAAACAAATTCCACCCTATTTGGCTTATACTAGTCTTTCAAGCATGTATGTGTATAGATAGTATATCCAGGGGTGGGATTCAAATTTTTTAACAACCGGTTCTGTGGTGTGGGTTAGTTGGTGGACATGGCTTGGTGGTCATGTTATTGGCTGGGCATGGCCAACTCAATATCAGTCACATTGAGGCATGCATTTCCTCACCTGGCCTCTCATGACTGTGGGGATGCTGCAACAGTAGTAAGTGTAAAAAATGATCATAACTCACTTTTTTCAGTGCCATTGTAACTTTGAATGGTCACTCCACGCAAGCAAAGTACCAGCAAAGGAGGAAAAATAAACTCCAGAGACAGGAATTCCAGTCCTGCCAAGAATGTAATAAGGGTTAACAGAGAGGCAGAATGTTTCCTTCCTGCCTTCCTTACAGGATTATGCCAGTAATTTCTTCTAACAACCAGTTCTCTGAACTGCTTAGAATGTTAACAACCGGTTCTAGCAAATAGGGGTGAACTGGTAGAATCCCACCCCTGAGTATATCTATAGTGCAACCAACATGTGATAGTACTATAAGCTAATTGATCATGGAATGTGTAATTAGTTCAAAGATATTGGGACATAGAAACAATTTCATATTAACTTAGAGGCCAATGAAATCTAACAGTTCAGCGAAGTTAGAAGTAGCAGGCATTTAAAACCTCTAATGATCTGCTAACTTTCTTCATTTGTGTTGCATTTCCACATTTACTTCTGATACCTTCTATGTTCCATCTGTTTTAATTTTGGTCCTTCATTATTAGTGGCCATTAAAGTGCTGTCTAACTGAATCAATGCAAGCCTCTATTTCCCTAAATGAAATGAGGTAAATCAGTGTATTTTATTTGATGTTTATGATGCAATCAAAATGTTCAGAAGAAGTTCACATAGGGTTCTAAAAGCATTCCCTATGAAAGAATAATGTAAATCAGCATATATAATTTTAGGCCCAATTGATTCTTTACTGGAACTTGCCAGAATCAGCAATTGCTAATGCATTTCTTCAGCCAATTTGAGTCTGTTTAGGTTATTGAATCCTATGTTCATTACTTGTAACAACCTAATCCTTACACTTTATGTTACACAGTATGATTTATACAATTTACATTTATTTGGTACTAAGTTGATTACTGTGGTACATGGCAAGAACATTTTACATTGCAATTGTAACTCAAGGCACCATGTGACTAGACTCAATTTTTACAATTGTTATAAAGTGAGTCACATGGTCATTAAGCAAATCATATGGTTATTAAACAAATCCTTTCTTCTGAAGTGGTATTTTTGACTGAAAAGCAGGAAAAAAAAGTCACAAATTACAGTCACGTGACTGCAGGATGATGCTAGTGGTCATGAATACAAACTGGTTGCCAACAACTTGAAATGCTGTCACGTGATTGGAGTGGGGAGAGAAGCAATTGTGACTCTGTGGATATGCAGTAAATAGGTTTTTTTTAATCCATTGTAATGTTGAATTGTCATAAAAGGATTGGTTGCAAGTTGAGGAGTACATGTATTGTAACTTTAATATCATAAACAAAAATTAGAACATATGCCTTGGATAATATTCAGGAACAAATGGATTCCTTATACTTTCATTGCAGAGGTTGGAAGAAATATCCATCTGGAAATAAAATGGAGGGTGGAGGCTGATTGGAAAGAAAGATTTGCTTTATTATTAAAGCAGAATCACCAACCATTACATGTGATTCTGGGCAGCTGACAAAATGGATTTAAGAGTAGGGGGGGTTATACCTTGTTTGGGCTTTGTATTTGTTCCTGTGCAAGAACATGTCTTTTAATATTCTTTTGGTGATTGTTACATTTCTATAGGGATCGTGTGGGGGGTTATATAGGGGTCATAGCTGGCTCTATAGGCAAAAGAGGAAATGCAAATCCTAGGTGTTGTCTAATCCAAGATGTCTGAGCTAATCTGGTTTATTGTTTATCAATTCCAAGGTTTCTGTGACTTTGAAGTTTGGACTGCTTTGAGATAGTGCAATGAGGGGCCTTGTGTTCTGAAAAGGAGTTGGGCAATTCCTATTGTGTCTAATGGCTTTCATGCTGTGTTGGATCTTGAGTGAGGAACTGCTTCTAATCCTATCATTCTGTCTTTTGTTAGCCGTCAAACTTTGCTGAAAGCAGTTCTGAAATATCCTGTCTGGAATGGATTTCTGTCTATGGTATTTGCTTTGCTTATGAAGAAGGGGCTGCTTTCTGCTCTAAAAAAATACGTTTCCCACTTCTCATGTAGGGAAATATAATATACTGCCTTTTTAATATTTCCTAAAATATTTTATTCTTCAGGGAGGGGGGCTTCCCACACAGATTACTAAATTTCTTTTGGTCAGTATGCATCATTCATGTCATTTGATTACAGTGCATTAATATATAACAAGGAAATTATTGTACAATAATTATGTAATACAGTACATAATGGAAATGCAGTAGCTTGATTTATTGGGAAACCACCTGAATCAAATCCAGCAATTTGAAAACAACCACTTATCTTCTAAATTCTGTTGGATGGATATATTGTAATTCAAAAACAACATTGTAGCCAGCTGTATTGCAGCTTCATGATCCTTCAAGATCTTCCAATGTCCTATTCAATTTAAACAATATTTGATGACCAAAATGCCTGTAAAAGGATTTTCTACCTTAATCTAAGGACACGTGTACTAAGCATTTGCATGATTGTACATAAAAGACACTGCATATCTTGCTTTCCTGCAATTCCTACCCTCTAAGAAATATGGCTGTGCCCTTGTGGAAATACCATTTAGTTTATATGTTTTCTTCTCATTGTTTTTTGTGAGTTATTGCTTTAACAAATAGTAAATATTTTAAAAGTATCCTTAATGAAAACAGCCTTTATTAAAACTGAATAGAAATCTAAACTCAAACTGCTTAAGTAGGATCTTTCTATACAATTAGCTGCTCCAAAAACAGCTGCCCCAAAAAGTTTGCAAACACATACTTTATTCTTTTAATTATGTTCTCATTTCTTTGAGGATGACCATAAAAACTGCCTGATGTTATTCTTTACAAAGATATTTGTAAGGTCTACTTCAAGTTGGACTTGATCAGAAAATTTGCCAATCTGCACTTCTTTTACATCAGTAACTGGACTATCAACATGGATAACCCTCATATTAAAGAACTTGTCCATGAAATTTAATTGCTATTACTCAATTGTTGTCTGCATTGTACCCAAATCTTTACTATTCTGTTTAAATATGAGATCAATATGGTTTCTTCTTTGGTTTTCATTTTCTGAATATTAAACAGTATAATCTAGATTTCGAGTCCATTACAATTCTCTTATACCTAAATTCTCAGTGTAGTAAATATCTTGAAAGATCCATTTCATCTTTCATTGTGTTTATACTGTCAGGGTTCTGACAGATGCCCTAATTCCATGTTTCACCATGTTCGACCATGATCATGACTTTGCAGTTTCAGATTTTCTTTTCCTACGTGGCAACCTCAGAAAATAGATGTTCTGAAAGCTTTAATGTAATTTTGTCATAAATAGCATAAATAGTCCAAAAGATTCTCAGTTTTACCTACATTGTCATCTAATATGGTGGGATAATCATTAAGTGCCATATCATCTATCTGTATCTTTTTGATAAAACTAGAAGTGGCTTACCATTGCTTTCTCCTCTACAGTATAGAATGATCCTTTGCCATTATCACTGAAATGATCATCTGCCTCTAGCAATATCCTATATCATGTCCTGCTGGTTTTAGCTCTGCACTTCTGATAACCTTCATAACTTGGATGACCCTGCTGGTAGTGCATAATCTTAATGAACAGGCTTGACTGTTAAATCATGTGACAGGAGACTAATAGAAATTAGCATATATTAATAACTTAAGTATGATATGAGACTAGTATTAATAATTAATATCTGAGAAAGGTATATTAGTTGCTGGGTTTTTTTTTTTTCATTTTATCCCCATTATCCCTTTCTTTTGTATACTGATATACACAAAGCTGGAAATAGAGAAAGGTTATCATGGTTTGTAGTAGAATCTGACAACTTGTTTGTGATCAGTGGTGAAGCTTTAATTCACAAAATATAAGCCTTTAAGGACTATAGCAAAAAATGAATTTATTGGAAAGGATATGTCAAAAGTTTTCAATCTTCTATTGTTCAAAACAGGTGCATGAATCCTATTGGAGAACTTAGATTATTTTTAGGCTATTTTATTTTTAAGTACTGAAAATATTGCACCAATATAAAGTAGTGATTTACTTAAAAAAAAAAAACCAAGATCACTGATGTGTCATGGTCATGAAAGCTCAAAATGGGGCCTTAGATGGTCATTCTTCCAGTACTTATTCACAGTAGAAGTATCAGTCTGAATGTGAAGTATGAGTTAATTAGTTCATATTTTTCAATTTATTTTTAAGAGAATCAAGGTTATTATTTAGAATTCATGTTTCTCATAATTTTGTGGTTCAGTTTGCTTAAGAAAAATGAATGTGTTGAGGAATAGCAATAATTTCCCCACATTTTCTGTTTGTTCAATTAGACACAATCAACATTTTTGTAAATGAAACAACATATAAGCCAGAACTATAAATGCAGAGATATACATATGGATACAGAGTAAATATGAACAGAAATTGCAAAAATCTCTCTTGAATAAAAATGAGCACAAAATGTACATATTTGGAGAAATTTTTATGGAAATACATATGATCCAATTTGGTGTATATAAAAAATTCCAACAATATAAAAATAAACTGAAGAATTAAAGAATTGAGAAAGTAAGTGGCAAAATAATGAAATAAACAACTTTATCTATGACTAGTCATCAATAATAAGATTTGTGACTGAAAAAGATGTAAGCATGATGATAATTTATCTTTAGTACACTTTATATATATGATAACATTCCATTGTGTACTCATACTTCTTCATTTCCAGTTAAAATCAATATAAAGCAGAGCTCACTAAACAGTATTGCTGACAGATGACATTTAGATTCATAAATATTTTTCATACATACTTATTCACATGCAAATACATGTAGACACTCATTAAATGTTATTCTTGAATATAAAACTTGACATAATAAATAAGTTGATAATTAACATGTTCCCTTGGTGCAAAAAGTATTTACATATTGCTACTGGAAAAAGATATCTGGGAATTGCTATCAATATATTTTGCACATACACACAACACTCAGACACACACACACATTTCTGAAGGTTAATTTTAAACATATCTCTCATTGTAGATGTGTAATCCATCATATATTTGAAATAAATGTAAAAAAAGGCAGGCTATTCACTAGGGCAAAAATTATGGTACATCTATGAAGTGTGAAAATAAATTGCAGTGGAGCATCACAGTGCAAAAGGATTCTTCTTCTTTTTGTTTGGTTTTATATATTTGAAAATTAACTATCTACTATTTAATTGGAGAAATTAGGATTCTATACAGCAATAGGATTAATATAAGAACTTGCTGCCATGTTGTATCCATAAGTTTAGTAGTAGTTGTTCTTTGTTCACCTCAAATGAATTTATTAGATTGGCTCTTAAGACAACCAGTATATAAATGCATTAATATAAGGCAAACAATTCTTACATTTCTGGGATTAGTCACAAATGGGCCAACAATTAAAGGCATTCTAGAATCTTGCAAGCTTTAATACAAACATATATTTTGTGGTCTCCAATCAATCACTTCCCTTATTTTTTGACAAGTGGCATGTTTATCTATTGCAGAAAACATTCCAGGTGGACACAAGATAAGTCAGTTGTGTAAATTATTGGAGGAAACACAGGTAAACCTTTCCAGAGAGGAAACTAAAAGGTGCTATTGATAATGTCATATAAATTCAAAGAAAGTTATTAGCCAAAGAAAAAATGAAATGATGGTGACTGAGAGTAAGAAAACAATAGTCCACCCTTTGCACACAAAATTATGGAGTAGACTTTTGGCACCCCAATATGTTGAAATTTATCATCGCCTTTCACTTATTTTATGTGTGTCATATATTATGCATGTTTATGCAATATGAATTTATTTAAACATTTTTTAAAGTAGATTGTGTTATACAGCATATGAATATTTTTGAAGACAAACTGATATTCTTTAGTCTGCAAAAATAAGAGGTTTTTTTTTTACAAAAATCTTGGTTAATTAAAGAATAAAAAATGAATGTTACATTGTATTAAGCCAACTGAGATTATTCCGTGTAAGAAAAGAAGAAGAAAGGCTTTTAAGAGTTTCCAATAGCTTGAAGCTTTCTTTGCTCCCACTGAAATGGATACAAAGATTCTGTATCAAAAGATGAATTCTCTACCCTGAGCTGCCCTAGAGGCAGCTTTGTTGTACTTATTGCAGCCCAAAGCTGGCCCGTTGTAATCAAGAAACTAACCCACTTCCTTTCTCTCTCTCTCTACAAGCGGTAGACTCAACTGCCAGTGGCACAGGAAGAAATAACAAACAAGCAATGAGGCTGAGATGAAATACTTCCAGCGTAAAGGTATATGACTCAGAGAATAAAGAAAACCATCCTCACAAGCCAAACTACCATTCTCTATCCCAGATTGTCTCATTCACCATGTGAGATTTTGATTCCAGGCTAGGCTGCCAGGGAAGAAAAGGAGCCCATTAAATGCAGGACCAGAATGATCTCACGTGAAATCAAAGTCACTGCTTAAATTCACACAGTGATTATGGTGGGTTACAGAGAAATATCACATTCTTAGTCTGAAACTCTAGTGCTTCCTCCAGACACTCTAAAAATGAGAATTAATTATTATTTCTGTAAGGGATGAAATGTATGTGTGTGTGTAGAAAACAATAATGACGGCAAAATTATTTGTCTTATAAGGTTCAGCAGGGTTAATTCTTTAAGTGAATTAAGTTACAGAAACATTTTAACGACTAAATGCCAGTGGCATTATATAAGAGAGCAGGTGGCAATAACCTTTTTGTTAAAAAAATTTGCCCTGAAAATGTACATTGTTCACCAATTATCTTTCTTCCCAATTATTAGAAGTAAGAATGGCAGAGTTTCTATATAGTATATGACAAGGAGAAAGCATGTTCTTCCTCTCCTGGAAGTGAATCATTTGGCAACTTAAAGTGAAAAGTAAGAAAGGAGCCTTTTTTTCTTTCTTTAATGATCTAGTTGCAAACCACTGGCATCCATGGGTGAAGAGTCAGATTGATGAAGTAACACTGCAGCAGTGCCTCTTGTATATGCTTTATGACATCATACACAATAGTGGTGGGATTCAACTTTTTTTTACTACCAGTTCTGTGGGCATGGCAGGGGAAGGATACTGCAAAATCTCCAATCAGAGGTGGTATTTGCCGGTTCTCCAAATTACTCAAAATTTCTGCTACCGGTTCTCCAGAACTGGGCAGAACCTGCTGAATACCACCTCTGATACACATAAACAAAAGGGCATAGTTAACATGTTTGATATAACTCAGGTAAGTTTCTCTCATCCAAAATCAACAAAGATTCTTGACAGCCACTAGAACAGATGTAAGGAAGAATGGTTGCACATTTATATTTGTTGTCAACAAAGATGCATTTCTAAAAATGGCATTTTCTCACTCTTTGTTATGACTTGGCATAAGGAATTAATTTCACAGAACATTGTACAACCTAATGAAGATGCTTGCTTCTAATAGTAACTCCAGGTCTCTCAAGCAGAGTTGGGAGAGAAATGTTCACACCTGTTTGTCTCAATTCACTGAATTAAATAATAAGCTATCGCAGAGACAATGGTTAATGATATCTCTATGGGATACACTTTCTGCTGACAGAGCCATGCTAAACAGCAACAATAAACAGCTCTGCCTTTCCCAATATTGTATAACATTAATGTACCACCAAACTTTTTCTTTCTGCTTTCATTTGCAAAGTTAGTTGTAACAGCTATAAGTGTTTTATTTTATCACTAGTTTATGAAAACACCGTTTAAAATAAAACATGTCACAGATTTAATTGCAGGTGTTTCTATATAATGAAGTTATTTCTTAAATTTACTAAGCAGAAATTTAAATTATTAATGTTCCATAGCATTATAACAAATAGTGTGAATTGTGCACATAATGGCCAAAAATCTAATAACCATGATTTTTTCCATCATGCTTCAGATATATGACTCCCTATTTATTACCATGGCTCCCTCCGCTTACTGGCAGCAAATATAGATACAGGTACAGATGCAAGTATCAACATTTGCTGCCAGTAAGTAGATGGGTAATAGATAGGGAGTAATATATCTGAAGCATGATGGGGAGAATCATGGTGATTAGATTTTTGGCCATTATATGCCCGCATGGCCCACATCACCCTGGTAGCTAAAAACACTTCCTTCTGAAAGAAATTTTAGTCTGTGAACTGGTCTACTTTAGTTTTCAATCCATTGTCTTGAATGTAAAACAGGCATAGCTGAAGTTAAAAAGAGACTGCTTGATTTCAACCTACAAAATAACAGACATGAAACTTTTGCATTCTTGCTATAGAGACCTTGGTAGTATCTGTTATGCCACCCATACATATTTATAATTATCTGTTTCTCATAGAAGAACATTCACCATGGCAGGATCTGATGACCTTCTCTCTAAAGTCATGAAGGGAAAATTTAACAACCCCCTCACCAGGAATCCCTATAAATAGGTATGGCATTTGCTTGGTGGTATCCTGCACAATGTTATTAGCCCCTTTGTATTTGTATTTATTCATATGCCATTATAATTATTTTTAAATATTTCCATTGTCACAGTATTATTATTCACCTTTTTTCACAATTTCTTTCTATGAACATCACTTATTTTGAGTTAAGTTTTCTAGTAAGTTACTGATTCCATTATGTCTAATATGGTATAATTACAAACTCTTAATAATAACAAATAAATTCCCAGGTTACTGTTTATAACAGCAAAAATAGTTAATATTTGTAATGATGGATAATTACCAAAAAGTGAAACAAAGAAGTAATTTACTTGAAACAAAGTATCAATTATATATCGGGGTGGTTCTACACATTTTTTGGCTAGAAAACATGCTCCTCAAACAACATACCTCAATTTTGATGAAATAATACATTCTATTAAATTCAATAAAACTTTTAATTGGATGCTTTCAGAATATATGACTACTGAACGAATACTCTCATAAACAATGGAGAACTTGGAAAAATTTTAAAAGGAAAATGGGTTCCTTAAGCATCACAGGTCAAAATATTACACTGATATTTTGGTTTTTATACAGAGTGTTTGTAACATCTATTGGCATGCTCTAGAGCAGTGTTTCTTAACCTTAGCAAGTTTAAGGTATGTAGATTTTAACCCCAGAATTCCCCAGCTAGCAGGTTTCACCACAGCTTACAACACACACACACACACGTCTGTTTCTATCTCATACACAAATAAAAGTATTATCAAAATAGTGTTTCTGTTTCATGGAACGCTTAAATTTAACAATCTAAATTATTGTAGCATATTTCTGTACCTCTGCTTGTCAAATTGGGTCTGTATTTTTTTTTCCTTTACTGACTTTCACATAATTAAACATTTTTTATATTCAAGTAAAGGCTTACAGTTAAAAAAAAAATCTAGCTTTTTGTAACCATATGGGGAAATGTATTTTAAAAATGTCTTATTCTTGTAATATGACATCACCACTATTTAGAATTAAGAAACACATGCTGGATATCTTTTCATATTATAGAGCAAGAACGGATTTGCTTTGATTTAATCTTCAGCTGCTCAGTTAATATATTACATCAATTAAATTCTTCTTCTTGAATGCTTCCTTAGTCTTGGTTTTATATTAAAAATACCTTTTCAAATTAATATGAAATATTGCTTTACCATTTTTCTATAGTTGAACATTGTGATAAGACCATTGGCTATAATAAGTAACAATGCATGTACTCCTTAGGATAATAAGACAATTTTAGATATGAAAGGTGAATGTTATAGATGGGTATTATCCTTTATCAGCTTTCATAAAGTACTATTGATGGGAAATAAAACCCTGTTATTTGATTACAAAATATTTTAAATGACAAATGTTTCAAAACTGCCATGAAGGCAAATTAAAATTGTATCTGTACAAAAATGGTACAGATCAAACTATCTGAATTGAATCATTTGATATTGAAGCAGTTTGCTCTACTGAACTTTCATGTACAAATCCTAGTGAATGGAAAAAGTGAATATCCTTGTGAATCTGAATGAATGGGAAAAGGTACCTAGAGATAAGCTGTGTTGACACACACCAACAGACCCCCCCAAAAAAGAAAGAAAACAAAAATACCAGAGCATCTTCTCATCATTAGCCAGTATCCAGACAAACATGGACTAACATTAGACAAACAATCAAGCAATAAACAATGTCCTACTCAAGGAACTACCAAAGAGAAATCTATATCCCCACAAGCATTGTCAGGCCACTTCTTGTTTGAATAATAAAAGAAATGAATAAATGTATTTAAAATGAGGAGCCAGATTATTGGGGCCAATAAGTGCAAACAGTCTAGAACAATGATTCTCAACCTTTTCTTCACCACAGACCTCCCCGCCCTTTAAATACCTTTTGGGGCCATGGACCATGGCTAAGGACTCCCAAGAATTAACTCAAGATTTAACTAAAAAAATTAAGCCTTCACAGACCCCCTGTGATAACATTACAGCCCTCCTCTCCCATCCTAGAGAGTGCTGTAAAGTACTATGAGCAGTGCAGGAGCCTAAATAGTATTGCTATTACTTATTTCTTATTGTTCACAAGAAGATTTAGTAATTGGTTTCTGAGCAAATGGGTGATAATTTGTTCTTGTATTCACATTCGTTTCTCACAAACCTTAAAACAGATCTCATTGCTTTTTTTTTTAGTTTTAATTGCATCAAAATGGAATAAACTATTATATTTGATAATGACTTTAGGAATGCAGTTATAATGTGTAAGCTATTCAGTATGAAGGCTTCTGTGCTTACAAAAATAGAGAAAGACAGAGACTAGCATTTTGAAAATGGCCTGCATGCTTGTTTGTTTTGTCTGCTGTTAGTAATTCCAGGATCTGGCCCTCATTAGATGCTACCCACATGGAAAACAAAATTGTCATATCTGAATAACAAACCTAGAAAAGAGGTCAAATAATTAGAAATGGTGAAGACTACAAACATAAGGGTTTTTTTATAGAGAGAGCACATTTCCGTATTTCATTTCAATTGAACCTGAAGTGGAAATATTATATGTTCAAATAAAATATGTTCAAATTTGTATCTTTCCAATACAAGAAAAATAATTTAGATTATTTTCTTGCCTTCTGCAGCTTTGCATAATGCTTGATGAAAAACATTTCCTGTTCATATGTGACAGTGCTTTATATTACATATCTCTGGTTATGATAGTGTAGAAAAAATGGTAAAAGACATTTGCTGTCAACACTAAACAGATCAGGACAAACTGCTTTTTTTTCAAGACCTGTGTAATTTAATTGAAATGCAATACATCAGGAATATTAGGCAGCTGCATTTTAAAAAAAAAAATGGCAAAGAAAAATAAAAGCTCCAAGTATTTAGAGTAACAAATGTTACAAATTTATTCATTCAATACATCACTGAATTATTTAAAACTTGGCTTAAGCACAAGATTACAGAATAATTTTAGCAAGAGTGGCACAATACATTTTAAAAATTCCAACTGCACCTATAAAGTTAATCACAGCTTTAGCATTCAAGGTTGTTTGGAGTTTTTGTTGTGTGTGTGTGTATTATGGAATACTTTAAAGAGAGGCAGATAAAGCTTTTAAATCTAGGATTGAAACAAACAGCCAATAGAATTATTTGTAAATTTCAGAAAACTACCTCCTTTTCCTTTTCAATTAAAAAAGGACTCGTTCAAAAGAGTTAGTTATTTAATTTAGTGCTATTGTATTTTGAAATGCTAAATATTACATTTGTCTAACAGCTATGAGCTTCGATTTATTGATTTAATTTTTAGTCTGCTCAACTTTAAAATGATCCTGGGCAACTTTCCAAGTTTTTGCTTTGTCTTGATTTATAAAAGACATAAAACCAACTACTGACCTTCTATCATACCTTCCCAACTTAAAGCTGCCCATACACCCTAACTCTGTTCCAAGAGCACAATACATAGTCTGCTGCCTGGAGATGGACACAGATTAAGGTTCCCCCAATAGCCCCTTCTGTAAGGAAGTATTGTCTTTTTTCTCCAAAAGCAAAAAGAGTGAGGATAGAAGACAAGGTCGAAATACTAGAAGTTATGATTAGTTTAATGAGTACTTAATATTTTAATAAGATTATAAATGATGAAGTAAAATATATTTATGTATAACAAGGATAAGTTTGATGTATTGTGTTGTATTTGCATAATTAAAATTATTATTATTTTTTTAAAAAAGAGCACTTATTCGCTCAAAATTCCAAGAAAAAATAATTGATCAGATTTCCCAAAGGGAGAACACTGTGGTCAAGCATTCTTGCTGAGCTGGATTTTGTCCTACTTATTTACCATTGCAGCCAAGGTTTCCTTCTTTTTTAATATTGCAGATGGAGATGGCAATCTTGTGGAGGAAAGGTCTTTATTTATTGAGAGAAACTCTGGCATCCTGAAAGGAATGTTTACCTGAGTAGTATCTGGCAGTTTGCTAATTTTAATCTTTGAATCCAGTTTATTGTAATTTCTCACCTTTTGTTTCAAATGTAATTTCTAGCCTATTGCCCTGGAAATTGCAGAGAGATTGAATGGCAGGGAAGAATGAATGGCTGGGGATACTTCCCTCAGTATCCTTTCTTTTTTATCCCATTAAACAAAGGAATAAATAAAATATATTTTCCAATGTTATCTGTACTATTTTATCTTGATGAAATAAATTAAGCTAAGAACTATACATTCAATCAGAAAGTGTTCTAATGCTGTATAGAAAAAATAAAACACAACTGAATTCATTTATTAAACTTATACACTTTCCATCTTGCAGCTCTGAGCAATCCTGAATTATCCTTTTTTTTACAGTTTTAAATTGTTAAATTATATATTTAAAAAGTTTTATACTTGTCTCAGTTCAAATTCCCTAGGACACAGCAACAGTATAAACAATACATCCAACATTCAGGTGGTATTCAGCAGGTTCTGACCAGTTCTGGAGAACTGGTAGCGGAAATGTTGAGTAATTCGGAGAACCAGCAAATACCACCTCTGACTGGAGATTTTACAGTATCCTTCCCCTGCCATGCCCACCAAGCCATGCCCACAGAACCAGTAGTAAAAAAATAATTGAATCCCACCACTGCAACATTAGTATTATTTTTTTTTTACAAGGTGGTAGTTAGCATACTTGGTGGTGATCTGGATGATTGGGAACCTTCATAAACATTCAACTACTGACATTGCTAAAAAAAAATTCTTTTTCCTTCTTTCTGAAACAAAATCTTAAGAAGAATGCTTTACTGTATCCATTTAATTTTTCCTTCTCAGACTTAAAATAATGGCACAGAGGGAAGAGGATTAAAAGCAGCTTCAAATCTCCTTTGTCAACCAGTCAGGCTACAAGAATGATTGTAAAACTTCCACTTTCAGTCATGAAATATTGAAGTTTTGTATGGATTGGGGAAGTCTGCTTTCCCATTCATGAAATTGTTTTCCCAATTGCTTAAACTCAGAATTCACAAGTAATCTTATCAGCAAGTCTATTGAGTTATAGTCAATTTTACAATCCCAATGGTAAGCTTGATTTTCCCTGGTTATATAAATAGACTTTACCAGCAAACCTATCTTATTCCTAGCCAGTTTAAAATTTGCCCCTGTTGATTTTTATCTGGTGGATGTAAGGCCCATACACTGAAAAATTGCCTACTATCCTGTGTACAGATGTTGTAAAAAGCACCTGGCTGTTAAAGTTAAGTGTCATTATACTGTCACAGTTTTCATTGGAAAATAAATACGTCAGGAAATGACATCTCCATGCCCAGGCAGCTTTTCCCTAATTCTAACAGCTAAGATTTTAAAACAAAAGCCAATTCACCAAGACTGTGTTGAGGAGGAACACAACATCTATATGAATTTGAGTATGACAAGTTTATGTGTGTGTTTGTACTCCCCTAATGCTAGCTTGAGGAAACATTGATTTGCTTAGTATGCTACTCCTCTAGCATTACTTTTCTAATTCAAAAGAGCTCTTGTTATTCCATTTGTTAATAATAAGATTCTGAATCAGGATCTTAGGAGCAAAGCCCATAGATTAGCAAAGAAATATTTAGCCTTGTATTCCCTTAGAAAGTAGGAATATGCAGATACGCAGCTATCCTGCTTTTTAACAGTAACAGGGTTACACTCATAATTCCTATTAGTGGTAATAGTGTTATATTCCTGTAAATCAAGCGAAAAATGCAGAAGTAAAGGCTGTCAGCTGGTATTAAAATACCTCGATCTTTAATATGCAGGGGTGTCAACTACCTCTTTGCTAGCTGTTATGCCAGGAACTAAAGTAAGACAAATTTGGGGAAGTTAAAAGCTGTAGGATATTTAGCAAGGATATAGTCATCACTAAATGATACAGAAGAGACTATTGTTATCCCATGAAGTTGATGAAGCTGAAGTTCTAGCTGCAGTTCTTGCCATGTACTTTCTTTCTCTCTCTTATTTTCTCTTATTATATTGCCTCCTGTCACATGAGGGAAATTTACAAAGTAGTCTGGTCTCTGTTAACTTCCAGAATCCAAGTTCCATCTGTTTTATTCTTATGATATTACATGTGATTAGACCACATTCAACATTATATGTTATAAAATGTCCACAATAATATTATGCACTAGATTGATTACTTTCTCAAAGGAGACAAGTTTTTACTGCTATGATCTGTTGTGACTCAACATATTAGCTGTTATCAATCCCAGCATTGTCCCAGCATCTTCATATATCCTGTTTTATTACTTGGTTTAGACTTACTGGTTGATAATTATCTCCCTTTTATAGTCTCTTGAAGAAAAGTGTTAGATTTGCTCTTCTTCAGTTTTTTAATGCCTGTCCATTCCTCTAAAATTTCTCAAATATAATTGACAAAATTTCTGACATCTCTTCATTTAGCTACTTCAGTATTCTAGAGTGCATTTCATTAGAGCTTGACAACTTAGAAAATATTCACATTCACTAGGAGACCCTTCATTATATCTTTACTGGCCTCCTTGTTGTGTTTTCCATAGTCCTTGCTATCATAATTTCCACTGGATGTAAAATGCTAACTGTTGGTTGTCTATGAACTACTGCCTGGAGAGATAGCTATATAGATAAGATAACATAATTAAAAATAATCTGGTCTAAATATCTGGCTGACTGTGTAACCAACCATATTAACAATAAGATGATGTCTTTCATCTAGGCAGCAATGGACGAAATGTTGACTGTCTTTTTTTACAAATATTCCTAGCTAGATATGAAATGTTGAACATATATCACATGGTTGCAGAAGAAACAATATCTGAAGGGCAGTGAAGAAGAAATACCCAAGTTAGTATATCAGAAACACTTACTGAATACAGAAGAGACCAAATTGTCCTATAAGAAATACAAAATATAAAATAGGATAGAGCTATTGCAAAGGCAAACTATTACATGGTCCATAAACACAACCACACATATACATATGCACACACAAACTCAAAGGCAAATCAGATAAGAAAATATGGGAATGGCTAAAAACAGGAAGTTAAAGAAAGAGGCAAAGGGGTTAATTCTGGTTGCACAAGACCTAGTCACCTAGTGCTTAAAAAAAATGCATTTAAAACCAGAACTAAGAAAACAACTACATATGGCAAATATCTGTCTTCAAATGTTTCAGCAGAGAAGCTTAAGAAACAATAGACTACCTAATTAGCTGTAAGAAGATTGTACAGACTGACTTCAAGCAATGGCATTACAAAGGAGCAACAATGATACAATGATACAGCAACAAGAAATACCATTTCCTTGCAAGCAGGAACTGATGGGAACACAAAATAGTCAAAGTATTAGACAGTGAAGATACTGAATTGCTCTGGGACTTTAGAATTCAAATAGACAAGTAAGAACAATGAAAAAATAATTGAATTTCACTTTTAGGCATACCTTTTAGTAAAAACTAGAAGGAAGAAAGAATTCCCACAAGAAGTCTAATGCAGTTTCCTTGTTTTCTCTTTTTCCTTTGCTTCTTTCTTTGTTATTAATGTTGCAGCTGGATGTGTGGACTAGGATAAAAACAAAAAACATACAAATAAATCTTGGGGATGCACATATCCAACCTTTTTCAAAATATTTTTGTGTACTTGTTCATTAAAGATGTTCAGGGATATTTAAAGTTGCAGTTAGTTTGACACTAGATAATAGGATAATAACTGCAAATTGACATTAGAATTTGATCATAATATTCAGTTAATAGTGAAAATTAAAAGTATATCTGTGGCAGGAATACCAAATGTTATTCCACATAGCATTACAGTTTTGCAATACACATCACCATGTGTAATTAACCTTCAAATAGATGAGAGACTATAAATATTATAACTTTCAAACATTTATCTTTACAGAATGAATATTCCTTGGATAGTTAAACTGAACAGTTCATGATGTTTATGTTATTAGGAGCTGTTACATATGACCTTAAAATAATGGTCACACTTTGTTTTCAGTAAATCATCATACAATATTTTGTAATCTAGCATAATCAACAATTTAGAAACTCCATAACACCCTCAGGGTGTAGAAGAAGGTAATACTCCTTGACATCTTAAAATGCAAGTATCTTCAATTTAATCAAAATTTTTCAGACTTAGTTGCATTCCATATAGCAAATCAATGCAATGTATTGCAGCATATTGCAGATGTAGCATACTGCCCTTCAGGAATGCAGATGGAACTCCCTGCAGTATTCAAAATTAATTACTCATTTTTGTGCAATTAATGTATCCGCCATCAGCTTCCTTCCTCTCGCCTGCTACTCTTTTGTACCATATTTTCCATTCTCCTGACTGCTCTTTTTTTCCTTTATCAACAATTCCCCTCACTAACATTTTTTTACTATGTCATTCCAATACCTTCGGTGTTCTGCTTTCATTCAAAAAAGCATTTCCTAATTCCCATATAATTATTTTTTTATATTGCCCTGTTGCACAGTACAACTATATTTTGGAGATTTTTTTTTAGCATTGCTTAATGCAAAGGGAGTAGATACTGGTTATCATGGAGACTTTAAAAAGTACTGTTTTCTTCATTCCAATAAGGAATACAAACTCTGAACAAAATAAGGAAGGCAATGGCAAAAATTCAGCTTTTATACCTTATTTCTAGCTGATCAAGGAGATCATTGATGAGCAGCACTTTGTTACATGAAATTAATATATATTTTGTCCTCAAATGTAGTTATCTGTCTCTTTCTCTCTGTGTGCCTTTCTCTCTGTCTCTCTCTCTCTCCCCCTCCCTCTCTTTCTTTTTTATCCTATCATAGCACCCACTCATGTTGCCTTGGGATATGCCACATCTGTCAGTGCAAAGTAAGATTTCCCTTGTTAGCTATCATCATTTTAAAGGGCTTCTCAACTAGGCCTTGCAGATTTGCATTGGCAAGCTGTGTGAAAGGAAAGGAATGCTTTTTGCAGAAAAAGAAAATTTTGTGCAGCCTGACTTTTGGTCTTTGAATGCATTTGCTAAACTGACATTATAAGGACACATTGGGCAAAATGTCATTTCTCTGACTTCCATCAGAGACAAATTGCTCCACACTCCTAGCAAAAATGAAGCATTGCAAAATGAGCACCAGCATTATTAGGTGACCTAGTACTGGCAATGGGTTTAGAGGCACTGAATAATTTTATATGGCAGTGTTTCCTGGGTCTTCCTGATAGAGATTTAGTTTGGAGATATGTGCCCTTCCAAATTTCCAGTGTAAGATGAGACAATTGTACACAGCTGAAAAAAAATAAAGGAAACACTTAAACAACACAATGTAACTCCAAGTCAATCGCACTTCTGTGAAATCAAACTGTCCACTTAGGCAGCAACACTGATTGACAATCAATTTCACATGCTGTTGTGCAAATGGAAAAGACACCAGGTGGAAAGCATAGGCAGTTAGCAAGACATCCCCAATAAAGGAGTGGTTCTGCAGGTGGTGACCACAGACCACTTCTCAGTTCCTATGCTTTTTGGCTGATAGTTTGGTCACTTTGGAATGCTGGTGGTGCTTTCACTCTAGTGGTCGCATGAGACGGAGTCTACAACCCACACAAGTGGCTCAGGTAGTGCAGCTCATCCAGGATGGCACATCAATCGAGCTGTGGCAAGAAGGTTTGCTGTGTCTGTCAGCGTAGTGTCCAGAACATGGAGGCACTACCAGGAGACAGGCCAGTACATCAAGAGACATGGAGGAGGCCGTAGGAGGGCAACAACCCAGCATCAGGACTGCTACCTCCACCTTTGTGCAAGGAGGGACAGGAGGAGCACTGCCAGAGCCCTGCAAAATGACCTCCAGTGGGCCACAAATGTGCATGTGGCTGCTCAAATGGTCAGAAACAGACTCCATGAGGGTGGTATGAGGGCATGATGTCCACAGGTGGGGGCTGTGCTTACAACCCAACACCGTGCAGGATGTTTGGCATTTGCCAGAGAACACCAAAATTGGCAAATTCACCACTGGTGCCCTGTGCTCTTCACAGATGAAAGCAGGTTCACACTGAGCACATGTGACAGATGTGACAGGGTCTGGAGATGCCATGGAGAACGTTCTGCTTCCTGCAACATCCTCCAGCATGACCAGTTTGGCAGTGGGTCAGTAATTGTGTGGGGTGGCATTTCTTTAGGGGGCTGCGCAGTCCTCCATGTGCTCACCAGAGGTAGCCTGACTGCCATTAGGTACCAAGATGAGATCCTCAGACCCCTTGTGAGACCATATGCTGGTGCGGTTGGCCCTGGGTTCCTCTAATGCACAACAATGCTAGACCTCATGTGGCTGGAGTGTGTCAGCAGTTCGTGCAAGATGAAGGCATTGATGCTATGGGCTGGCTCGCCCATTCCCCAGACCTGAATCAATTGAGCATATCTGGGACATCATGTCTCACTCCATCCACCAACGCCACATTGCCCCACAGACTGTCCAGGAGTTGGGGGATGCTTTAGTCCAGGTGTGGGAGGAGATCCCTCAGGAGACCATCTACCACCTCATCAGGAGCATGCCCAGGCATTGTAGGGAGATCATACAGGCAGGTGGAGGCCACACACACCACTGAGCCTCATTTTGACTTGTTTTAAGGACATTACATCAAAGTTGGATCAGCCTGTAGTATTTTTTTCCACTTTAATTTTGAGTGTAACTCCAAATCCAGACCTCCATGGGTTGCTAAATTTGATTTCCATTGATAATTTTTGTGTGATTTTGTTGTCAGCACATTCAACTATGTAATGAACAAAGCATTTAATAAGAATATTTCATTCATTCAGATCTAGGATATCTTATTTTTGTGTTCCCTTTATTTTTTTGAGCAGTGTATTTCAAAGCTACATAAAAGGTATTTTAGAGACAGCTGCAGCTGGCTTTGTAGGTGTTACTTTTTTTCTTATTTCACTTTCTCAATAAGCTGAATATCCATGGTCTGTCCTCCCTCCCTCCCCTCCTTTAGCATTGTATAGAAGAAAAATGTAGTTAAACCAAGCCTTCCATCATTCAACTTACTTTTCATTGTCAACTGGCTTGAAAGCTCTAAGAAAAACAAAAATAATTGAGCTCTGATACAGTTGTGGGTAACTTTTCCTCTTGAATTCAATGAACAGGAATAATCTCGCCCAGCATCAAGTCTTTAGGACCTTGTGAAAAGCCAGCAGGGTTGGGGTCATTCTAATATTCGGAGGGAGAATTTCCTATAAGGAAGCTCTATGGTAGAAAGCTGGGCCCCATTAACTAATGTTTCTTGCTAATGAAGCCTAATGGGCTGGATTGGATGGGTAAAAAGCAAGGCAGGACCAGTTGGGTAGAACACAAGGGTAGAGATGGCCCCTCACATAATATAGTCCCACCATTTTTATCCTGGGATCTCAGCTGATGTCATACCCAAAGCCCAACTGGGCACATCTCAGAAAGTGAAGTGTCTGGTCCCTGTCAGATTTTGGTAATGCTAAATCATCCCTCTTATCCATAATCAGATGACAGATAAGATTTACCATATTATATTCTCACCTAGTATTTAGTAGAGAACAACCAAAGATATTGCTATGTATTTTTCCAATTAACCTATGATTAATCAAGAACAGTGAGGGGCCAAATATAGTAACCTCCACACACTTATTCACATTCCAGACAAGCAAATGATCTTGCTTTTTAAAAAAAGATTATGCTACTTAGTGATGGGGAGACTTATTTTCATCCTTCCCTCCCCCGCACACAAATAATGTCTATATTGTTAAAACTGCATCTTTTGACTAGTTGAGAATCTCTGTTTAGATATTAAATGAAGCTGTAGTCCTTTTAAACACATCTGTTATCATGTCTGACTGAACATGTCATATCATCCATGGAAGACATGATAAAATGGCTCAAGCTTTTATAAAGTTACAGTTTAGATCTAAGAGTCATGACAGGGAAAAATCAATTTCTGTCTTGGCCTTATCAAGGATGTGAAAACAAAACAGAAACAGATTCATTTGCTGAAAATAATGTATTTAAATACTGTATAGATAATTATAACAAAATGAAAACTTATTGGAAGAGAACATGCAATTCTATATATAAGCATATAGAGAAATTTAAATCTAATTTTTTTAAAAAAAGCCCAGAGCTTTTTATGCCTTTATAGAGTTCATTAAGTCATTGTATTAAGATTGATCCAGATAACTGGCATGAAGTATCAGTCAAACTCAGTTTTCCAGTCAACTGAAAATCAACTCTATTCTTTTGTTCCAGGAATAAATCTAATGATTAAATTCACAGATTTTTAATTATCATGGAAACTGTTTTTATAACCAGTTAGTCAAACTGAAGATAACAGATTACACTTAGCTTTACAGCAAATATGACTCACCCACCATTTTGGACAGTTAGAATACATTACATGATCCTATAGGAGAATACAATTCTACAAAATCCCATCCATTTTTTTTGTCTCTATGTAGTATTTTGTTCTGCTGTCTAGTTTGTGGGCTTCAATTTCAATTCATTGCAAAATACACCTCCTCCCCAGTTGACTATTAGTGCATACAACAGAAATGTTTGCCAACTGATCACTGGTAGCTGTCCTTCATTTTGATATTTTATAAAATTATATGTGAGACAAAAGTTTCATAGTGAATTTCAGATCAGTGGAGAGCAAATAATAGCCACTATTCCTATAAGCTAAAAGCTACACCACTTGTGTTTAGTTTTCCTGAAACCTAGAACTTAAAGCTCTAATGTTTGGGATTACAGCAATAGACATATGAGTGCAAATTGGGGTACAAACCCCAGGGAAAAAACTTTACACTTATGAAAAAAATCAAGAAACTATCCAAAAGTGAAGCTATAGGTGAAATAATTGTCCATACTGCTTTTTAGTAAACAGTTGTTTAAATGAGAACCTTCTGTTCGCAACATTTCCCATATGTAAATAAAGTCAATATTAAAACATTTATATATAGTCTCTTTTGCTTTGTTATTCATGTTGTAAATAACCTTGGAAAAAATTTGCCTTCAATTTATTATGTGTCTAAGTGTTTGCATGCAGACACAAGTATGTTATTGAAGTTTTTTTCATTTAATATTTCATTTACTTTTAACCTGGTGTGTAAAATCATTTATCTATGGAACTGTTTCATTGTAGTTCTTGCAAATGTGAAGTCCAACTATAACATGCAAAAGAGAGAAAAAAACCTCTTTTCAATGTCCACCATATATTTAGTTTAGTAGTATGCATAAAAACTATATGGTTTTCTTGAGCTAGGAACATAAATCTTGTGTGAGGAGCTATCTGAAATGCACAGGGATGAATGTCTGGGAAGTATATGACAGATCAAAGTCATGTTACACTGCCACCAACCTCATATCTCATGAAAAATAAAGAACAGCCCAATGACCATGAAGTATGTAAAGTTTAAAAGGAAGAGGAATACATTAAAAAAAAATAGACAGGTTAAAATTTGAAAGATGGGAGGGAGCAAGAAAAATGGTTCAGGCATAAATGTTTCAGCTATAAACTGTCCTCACAAAGTTGAACAAAGCAAAAACAGTCACCTTTAATAACTAATAATACATATGTCTTCCATTCTTTCTCTTTTATGCTGGAGAAACCATTTGTATTCACTCTGGAGTTATTGTCTTTTTAAATTATCTTTTAAAAATGGAAACAGGTAATGATTACCATATTTATCACAATATTATTTATTTAGAAGTAAAATGCAGATTTCACCACTGCACTAAAGACATGATTCTTACATGGCTAATCTTTCTTTGTTTTACCTGTGCACCCTTGATTGAGACCAAACTTCTTGGTTCCCATTTTAAATATATTATACTGTTTTCCTTTTCTCCTATTTAAAGAGTTTGCTTTTATTTTCTTGCTGCACTTCTATAACATTTAAATTGGAGTTATGATTTTTAATCATCTTATTTTTATGCTCTCCTTTCAGGAAATATTTACATTGGATGCTTATAAACAACCTAGATGAAAAAATAAATAACTTTTACATACTATTATATTACCCATATCAAATTTGTCTTGGTTTCATTTTCTGAAAGCAGCACACATTTTTTTCCCCTGGAAGCATGAAGATAGACTTGTGTTATATAAACTTAAAGGTGAACTGCAGTCCATCAATCTGTTGGAAGATAACTGCCACTAAGGATAATGTGCCACAACCAGGCATACTTCAGGGAAAAGAGTTTGTGATAAAGTACAGATGGCCTAAATTCAATTCAATATCACTTACAGGAACTGAACAGTCTGACAAAATGACAGGAGAGCTAGAAAAAGAATTGAAAATGTTTAAAAAATATTAAAACTTAAAGTAGACCAAAAGTAGACCAAAAGTAATCTCAGCTGAAAATTACTGTTTTTCTCCCTTTGGTAATAAGGTAACTTGTGAAGTAAATGGCTAAAACAATTTTCATTGTTAGTCTCTTTGTGAAGTCTTTTGGAGTATTTTATTTTATAGTGTTTTAAATCATGCATGTAAGCATTTTTGGCAAATAAGTTGAAAAAGTATATATAAAATACATTATAAATTGTTTTAAGATATTTTTATCTATAATAAAAGAAAGCATGAAAGCATTGTACAAAATTAAATGGAAACAAGAACATACTCAGATGTCAAATAAGTAAGTTAAATTCTTATCCACCGATAGCTGGCTTCTAGTACATTTTTATTTCATTTATATAGCCTGCTTTGCTTTTACAAACTGCTTTAATTGCTTATATTTAAGTATTTTATAATATCCAAATGCATGAAATGTTTGATTATGTGAAACCAAGAAATTGGATTTTAGTTAAAATGAGAAAGAAGTCTGAGCCCTTTCAGAATCTAAACTCTTCACAAGAGAATATTCTGTATTTGCACAATGTCTTCATGAATAATAGCCACTAACTCTTCCAAGTGTGTGGTGGTTACTATGGCAATAAGTATTTTGTGAATAAATCTTCCCTAGATGGAAGCTTGGATTACAGCCATGATTCATTATAACATAAAAGTGTGACTCTCCACTTGAAAGAATCCTGATATATTCAATTCAGGACAAAGTCATCATCATCATCGCTTTCTTCATCATCATCTTCTTCATCAGCAACAGCAACCTAGCTTTCTATTTTTTTTTCAATGAATTGATGTCCTGCATAACAATACAATAAATTTGTATAAAGTACTTTGGGCTGGCTTTGCCATTAACATGCAGTTTGCAAATATGATAACTTATTAACCAATCAAATAATCAAGTTCTTTAGGCATAAATCATTATTTTTTTCTCCATGACATAAAAAGACCAAACATAAAGGTGAAAGACACCTTCTTCCAGCAAAGGACTTATTGTTTCCTTGACTTTTTTCTTGTTTTTAACGTGTTGGAAGAAGCTTTTTTTGTTATTTTTTTACTTTGTCACAAGCCTTTCTTCATTGTGAGCCTTAGTTTTCTTCACTTCATCTTTGCAGATCTATGAATGTTTATATGAAATTAAAATAAGAGTGATTAAAAAAGAAAATCATTAAATAAATAACTTGCGATTAAGCATACTAACTATTATGGATAAAGATATCTAGAATGATGGAATTTTTTAGCACATAGTAACCTATGAATTTAGATGAATACCTTTAAAGGTTCAACCACAATAAAATTTTGAAATAGTTTTCTCCACAGATGATGAAAAAGTTACACAGCATCATATCAATTGTCTAGCTCTGTGGTGGCGAACTTATAGCATGCTCAGCTTCACCATGCATGTGTTTGCACCTCCTGCCAGCCAGCTGGCCTTTGGGTCTCTGCTGTGCATGTGTAGGGGCAGGGGCACATGCACAGGGGGCACATGTGGGGGTGCACGCATGTGGTGGGGGCACACGCATGCACGGGTGAACACCTTGCATTTTGGATATGCATGCACACACACACACGCTTTGGGCATTCAGGGTCCAAAAGGTTCGCCATCACTGATCTAGTTTTTTTAAACACTTTAAAAAATTGTCCAGCTTCTTTAAACATGATGCAATACAAAAGCCAAAATTGCTATATGTTAAGTTAATATTAAAACCAAATCTGTATTTTTAAACAATATTTCTTCTCTTTTCTTTCTACTTTGCAATGTTTGAGATTGCGCAAAGCATGAGAGTCATCTAAATATTCAAGTCAGGGGTGATATTCAGCAGGTTCTGACCAGTTCTGGAGAACCAGTAGCAGAAATTTTGAGTAGTTCACAGAACTGGCAAATGCCACCTCTGACTGGAGATTTTACAGTATCCTTCCCCTGCCACACCCACCAAGCCACACCCACAGAACCAGTAGTAAAAAAATTTGAATCCCACCACTGATTCAAGTCATCTTTAATTGTCTCTGAAGCAATTCAAAGGCACATGATTTGCTTCAATGCTTTCATGTGCTCTCTTGTATTCAGTCAATACAAGAGTCAATTCAAAGAAATGATTCTGTGGAACTTTGCCTGCAGTAAAATAAGCAACAAAGTAAAGAAGAAGAAAAAACCCATGGCCTTCATGAATAAAAATGGTTTATTGGGATACTTATACATTTTCAAAACTTACAAACAACCTTGACATCTCAAAATACAGCATTCTGTAATAAACCAACCCTGCCTTCAAGTCTTAACATTAGTATATTTTAATTGTTTTAAAACATGATATTTAAAAACATGTACTTTTAGAGGCAGACATATTTCAGGGGAATAACGGCTATGAAATTATTTGAAATATTTTCCAATCATAATATTCTTCCTGTTTCACTATACTCTGCCCATTTTTTATGCCACACAAGTTTGCTTTGAGGCTTAAACTATTAATCATAGATCAATACAGGTTTATTGGTTAGGCTGTGGGAAGACAGAGTAAAGTAAAATGGATAGTGTGAAGTGAAAGAAGAAAAATGTTATGTACTTTATTTAACATTTGGTTTACAATTATTTAATGTTTTTTACAAAGCTCATCAATATTGTCATTAAAATCACTTGATAGCTCTGTTTATTTATGCTGCTAATTATCATGGCTATGTAATCTGTGGCATGTCTATTCAGGAATAAATTATATCATGTTTAATAAAACTTACACCCAGATGAGTGTGCATTAAATTGAATAATTATTTGTATGGAATAGTAATACTGAAAAAAATAGGGAAGGAGAGGCATTATAGACACATAAAGGTATGGAGTATGGAGTATGAGCCATGGTGGCAGTGGTGGGATTCAACTGGTGTAACAACCAGTTTGGTGGGTACATGCTTTGTGCGCACAGTACTTTTGAAAATAGAAGGAAAACTTACCTTTTACTGCAGCCTGGATGAGTAAAAACAACTGCGACGTCGCAATCCAGGCTGCCCTGCTGATCAGTTGGGCTTCAAACAAAGGAAACATAGCACAGAACAGAGCAGACATAGCACAGAACAGAGCAGGGGCAGGTGGGCAAGGCCAAACAATCACTGGAACTACCGCTCCTGAATCAGTCCATACCAGCTGAATCCCATCCCTGCATGGTGACGCAATGGTTAGAATACTGTATTGCAGGCTAACTGTACCCATAGCAAGGAGTTCAATCCTGACTGGCTCAAGGTTAATTCAGCCTTCTATATTTCTGAGGTTGATAAAATGAAGATCCAGATCACTGGGGGACTATTATTTTAAAAAGTCTTCTTTTCATTTTAGGTCATCAGTTGCATTTATACAAAAAAATGTATTATTTAAAAAGGTAAATGCAGTGCCAAATTGTATTTTAAATCTTAAGATAACCCTTTTCCAAAGATCTTACATTCTTTTGATTTCAATTTTGACTAAGAGGATTACCCATCATGGCAAAAAAGGGTACATCTTAAAGAATGTGTTCAAGGAATGTGTTTGTTTTCAATTTGTGAGATATATTTATTCTATTAAAAAAAGGTTGGAAAATATGTTTCTATATGGTTTAGATTTGCTATATCAAAGCACTGAGCATGCCTACTTTCATGCCCTACATCTTATGCAGTGATGTGATATGGTATCTTAATTCCCTTAGCCTTATCCTAATTTAAATTATGCATTGATGAACCATTTATAATTGATATATTGCAAACTATTTAGCACATAGAAATGGTCATGATGCCTTGTATATGTTCGTATGGAGTTGAGCTGCTTTGTTAGGTAAAGATGACAACAATTTGAGTCAGAGGATTTGCCTTCCTGCTCAAGAATGCCTGATGATTAAAGTGATGAATAAGACTCTGATTCTAAGTTATTTAGGAAAGGGTTTTTTTTTTGTAAGAAGGAATATAATTGATAATATAAAGGGATATATTATAAAGGTTATAATATAAAGGCTGGATCATGTTACTATGATTACTGAAGATTAAGTGGGATGGTTGCTCTAAACAACTGTTTTATAATAATGTGTGTTTCCGTTGTGGGTCATGGCAATGTAGGGTTTTCAAAATTGTATAATAAGGGACCAAATCCAAGCAGGGGTATGCCTCTTTGAAATTGGTTCCTGGATACCCCTTTGATTTGCAAATAAAAGTCTTTTTTTAAAAACATTCCACCTATCTTGTATGGTTCATTGGGTCCACACATTAGGTAAAAGGACCCAAACTTTCTGGGATAACACCATGACAAATTGAACAAGTAGCATTTGACCAAGATAGTTATGTGAGTATGATATATAATATTCAGAGAAGACTGTGTAGTAAATACAATTATATCACTTTATTTGAAGCAGCATTTCAAGTTGTCTTCAAGATGAACTCTGCCACAGAATTTGAAAACCGAATGAGACACCTAAAGTAAAGGTTAATGAAAAACAACAGTGTACTTAATGTGGTAAGGAGCTATCTATCAGAAATCTAGCAATCAATATTTCAGCATCACTCTTCCTGAATACAATACTTTAAAAAGTGGGATGAATAATCTGATTAGTAAAATTGCAGTGGTCATAAATATGGAAGGAAAAGTTAGATCACAGAGTGTCAGGAATCCAAATGATGAAATTCATGCATAATGTTTTTCTTTAAAAGTGAACCATCAACTTTGACATTATTGTCTCTCACAGTCCTTATTTAAACACATTGCAATTTTGATTAAATATTTTTCAACCCAGACATTTTTTTTTAAAGCTAACTATGGCACTTCAGTGGAATGAATCCTTGTGGACATTTTTGCTTTGCTATTACTATTGCTTTGCTATTTTGTTACCCTGCTTTGCTGCAATGGCAATATAATAGAAATGAAACTGATAGCAGGGAACAGTTTTAAAGTTTATCATGATCTCATATAAGGATTATTAGAATTTAATCAACTACTTGACCAAAAAGCATAGTCTTCAGTGATCCCAGTAAAATAAGAGAAAAATAACAGGAAGAAGCAGCAGTTATAGCTGCTGATGCTTTTAGCCAAGAAATCTGCTCAAAATTGGAACAAGAATATTTGCTCTTATTTGGTGGTGGTGGGTTTTTTTTTATTATTTTTTATCATTAGTTTAAAATAAGCTCATGAATTATTCACAATGGACCTGGCTGATTACATGGATAGAATTTATAACAGATAAACCTTTAACAGGGTTGGCCTAAGAGTTATTGCTGCCTGGCCCCAAAAGACAAGGTATGTATTTACCATTTCTTGCCAGTGGGCTTACAATTAAACCTTACTTCAACTTTGATGAAGAAATAGCATCCCCTATTTTATCTGTAGGAAACAGATTTATTTAAGGGGTAAAGGTCACTTTATTATTTTAAAAAGACCATTCTGTAAGAAAGAATAGTTGTGGGAGGGGATGTTCATCATTGCCTTTTAGTGCCTGCTTACTGAGGCAATTGCTATAATCCCTACACTCCTAGTATCAGGTTCAGTGGCATAAGCCATGTGTTTAGGGTTTAATTCACTTCCTTTTCATATTTGATAATATAATTTAATTTGTTATGCTGTAGTGGACAAAATTCCTTTAAAATATATATAAGTCCCTTGAAATAATTTTAGCAAGTTCTTTTCTTTAACTCTTTTAGAATACCAATAGGAACATTGGTTTCTTTCACTGCAATATGGTGGTGACCAATGACAACATCATCCTTTGATTCCATCTCCTCTTATCTTATGGAATCATATTTTTACTCAACATTGCCCATAGATAGAGAAAATTGATATACATGACTAAAATCATATTTTTTACTAATCACATTTTATTTTTCTGTTCCTCTGTCTACATAGTATAACTTTTTTTTTCAATTTATAGTCTGATACACTAAGGGCCACATTCTGAAGTTGTTGGACACCTTTCTGATATGATCACATTTTCTTTCAATTATGATAAAGTTTCCAGGTTGTCTATGTCTTTCTGTCTCTAATTTTCTGGGACACACATATACAGAACAAGATTCTTTGATTTCTTTTTTTTTTTTGGAACAAATTTTATTAATTTTCAAAGAGAATACACAGACAAACAAAACATAAAACATAAGAACATAGAACATCTTTTCTAAAAACTGCTTAACAAAACAAATAAGACATCTCATTTAAGTACAACATAGTTCTAAATCATCACGTTTCCACACACAATTTAATATGCATCTTATATATTCAACTTCATATCTTATTACTCTTTTCCAACTTCTCACTGTTTCTTCCTTTATTTCTGTTCAATTTTATTCATTAAACTTATACTTTCATGTATTTCATATTACTATATTTTATATTATTACTATTTCATATGTTCTTATCCAACATCATTAATCCTCAATAAACAAACATAAACTAACAAAATACATAACATAAAAACATAAAACTTCTTTCTAGAAAGCGGCTTAACCCCGGGTTATAACTTTTTGTACAGACATAAATCAAATTCATGCTCACCTTATATACTATTTCATATCTTATTTAACATTCTATATTTTCCATATATCTTCTCCCCTCTTTCACTCTCTTAATTCTATTTTATTTACTTAATCTCAATTTAAATCATTTTACTTATATCTTTTGTCCGTTCTTTTTCAATTATCCATTTATCTTTCTCTTTAACACAAACTTTTTCCTGTAATCACTGGTTGAAGTATGACACCTTTCTATTTCCCCCCCGAATTTAACACTTAAAATAATACATAGTTTCTATTCTGATTCTGCCTAGTACATTCTACATAACATTTTAAAATATAAAACATAATGATCTTATAGTATATTAAAAATAATGTTCCATAACAAATTAGTTAATTAAACTAATTACACATTAATTACACATTCCCTACAATGTTTTATTAACACATATTTCAAATACAAATACTAAAATACAATCTTGTGTACTTTTGCAGAATCTCTTTTTAGATTATGTTTTACCCTTTATCTCTGAAAAAAACCTGTTTATTAGCATCTTGTTTTAAGCCTTTTATAACTTCCCTTCACTTTTTCCCTTCCTTCCTTGTCAAATCTAACCTTTTTACCCCCCCCCTGTCAATCTCCAGCCTTTTAGTTTCCCCTCTCTGTTGTATTCCTCTTTTCTGTTGCTTTCTGACATTATATTGATTTTTCACCTTACTTTTCCCTTTTTTGGTTGTTTTTTTTAGAGCTTAAATTCTTAATTTTCTTCTCCTTTTTACCCTTTTCTTTCTGATTTAAAATTATATGTCCATTAAAGATGGCTTCTTCTTCATCATCCCAGCCTTTTTCTTGTTGCATTTCCTGATAAGTAGAAATCGCCATTTCTAAAAAGCAAAGGATAGATCCAAGGGAACCCTTGCCTTCTTCTTCCTCTTCTCTTAAATTTTCAAATTGAATTTTCAATTCTTCAACAGATACCATTGTGAAAAAAATTTTTTTTAAACAATCCAAATGTTTTCTTAGTCTTTCAAAAGATAGTTAAAGTCCCAAAGTCATCAAGCAATCAAAGTCAGCGCAATCAGCACAGTCTGTTTCACTTTCTTCTACTTTCTCTTCCTGGGGTAGAATTTAATTACACAATTCCAAGGTATTTTTTTGGAAGTTTTATTGCGATTTAATCTCTAATCTTATAAAACTCCAAGCAGTCTCCTTCAGAAAATGTTAGTATAAATAATTTACCTCTCTTCCTTCCCACTTAAAGCAAAAAGATTTTAATTTTTAAATGTCAGTGTTTAGAAATCTAATGTCCCCTTGGCTTTAATTTTGAAAGTTAGTACCTTCTGCTGCCAAAGCGAGTATTTCCGATTTCCATCTGCTGTCTCCGTGGGAAGGAAAGTGAGGAGAAAAAAAAAAGCTTTCCCTTTACTTTCCACCGCAGCTTAACGATCTTCTGGGAAACAATATATCACTTAAAGAGCCAAAATTCCAGGGTATTCAGATGTTAATTGTCATCCCGGTTTAGCCAAAAGCCTTCTCTTTCTTCACTTCCTCCTGCACCCAACTTGTCTGGCTGAGAGATTCTTTGTGACGGCCATTACTGACCGTCGCTCCACCACCTTTGGAAAAGGGAGTTAAGCCGGCTGGGAAAGGGGGGTGCGATATCCCCCGACCCCTGCCCGGATCTCCCCTCTCTTCAGTTATCCCTACAGGATAACTATAGCCTCCTAATCCAGTTGGATCGAAGGCACTCCAGCAGCGAGCGCAGCAGGGATCGCGCACAAACGTGAATTCCTGCTGCCTCCGAAGCCTGAAAAACTGGAACTCAAGATTCTTTGATTTCTAATGTAGCAAGTGAACATCGCAACTTATTTCAGATATAGAAAAGTTAACAACCTGGATATTTATCAATTTGGATTTCATACTGAATTTACAAACAAATCCACATATAGTGCATGTTGCCTACATCACGTCCTTATTGGTAGTTCCTTTCATGAAAATTTCCACTCTTACCTATGCCATGTTGGGGGAAATATCTCTTTTCTATTGTCTAATGGTCTCTTGGATTTATGTGGCTAATATGAGGTCACTGAATAAGTGCTATTAACAAGCTCACATTTGTTAAACTACTTAGTTACTGTATGAGAGTAGTTTGGAAGCTTTAAACCAGGGTGCTAAACTCAAGCCCAGAGCCAGATCCAGCCTGTAGGGTGCTTAGATCTGGCCCACGGGCCTCTCTAGAAACAGCAAAGGACTGGCCCATGGTGCCTGTCCCAGCAAAAATGGAGGTTGGGAGGGCCATGTGAAGTACTCCCAGGTTCTGTTTTCAGCTGTGATGGCCTCCTGCAACCCTCTGCCAGAGAAAACAAAGCTTGGAGGGTTTGCATGTGTTTTCAAGCTCTGTTTTCATTGGCAAAGCATAGCAGGAGGCTGTTGCCACGGATAATGGAGCTCTGAAGCCCGTTTTTGCTGGCAGAGTGCTCGGGCACAGCTGTCCCTGATATGTCTGACATCAAACTGGCCAATATTAATTTTATCAGCTAATTGTTAAATTGCATTTCAGGATTTAGAATCTTAAAAAAGGCAGCCTCTAGACAAATTCTAAACTATGTGTTTAAAAAATAATTTAATCCAATACTTTCATGTTAAAATTAATTCCATATGTAATGAATGCTTTCCTGCAGCTTGACACCACAGCCATCTACATGTAATTGGCAGCAATACAGTGAGACACTCAATACATCTTGAATGATTTATGCTTTCATTTCTTTTGTTAAAGTATCATCTGCCTGTCTGTCTGTTTCTCAAGAAATGCACATTCTGACCTTTTGTTTGCCAGCTGGGAATCTTATCACATTCACTGCCACCAACCAGTAGATTGCAAACTGCCTAAGGTGAAGACAGACAAGTAGGATCAACAGGTCATATTTACAAACACACACAGCTCATTTTATGATGTTTCCAAAATGTTTAGAATGTGTCATCTAGCATATAATGTGAGATTATAATTCATTTTTACTACATTGTAATGTAGCTTACTTACTATTCCTCTAATTCACACATTTAATAATAATTAGATTCATTTGTTCCAGGATTAATTCAATTCAGAGCTGACATTTTAATGCATACAACACTCTTTGAAGATGAAAAAAATACAATGTAGCCATATATTATATAAAGCAGTCATACCTTATCAATACAAAGCATTCATATGTTTTCCAAAATATTAAAAAAATTGAAAATTTGCCAAAAAAGGTTATATCTTTGTATACTCAAACATTCTTCATTTAAAACTTTCTCTTTCCATATAAATATTACTTCCTCTCTCCTTCTTTCTACTACTTTGAGATAGAATATGAGTACCTGAAACTAGACTTGATATCAGTAGAGGAAATAAGATTGGAGAATTACAGGTAGTTCTCAATTTACAACAGTTCATTTAGTGACTGTTTAAAGTTAGAATGACATTGGAAAAAGTGAGTTGTGACCATTTTTCACACAACTGTTGCATTCCCTTGGTCATGTGATCAAAATTCAGGGACTTAGCAACTGACTCATATTTATGATGGTTGTGACCTTCTGACAAGCAAGGTCAATGGGCAAGCCTGATTTAGTTAACAATCATTTATCCATGTGTATTTTGTAGAACTATAAAAATATTTAAAAATATGGCATGAATACTTGAACATTAGAGCCATTAATTAATACATTCATATTTCTCACTAAAAGAAAATCACAATCCCATATTACTAATCACAGATATATAACCTGATAACTAATCAACTACTTTCTCATCCTTCTTAAATCTTTGATCCAACAGATAATTTGTCAGACTCAAGGAAAATGAAGTTAGATAAAAGATTTAATGAAAGGAATTTAGTTTAGAAGCAAGAGAATAAAACTCCATGCGGACACAGCCTGTTAAAAAAAAAAAAAATTGGGTCTACAACCACATAGAAAATTAAAATTCTGGTCACAACTACATGGGCATATATTTTGTACGTAATTTATTCTGTGTGAAATACTCTAGAAAAAAATATTTCATAATCAGTCATCTTTTTCAAAAGAGTCCACAATAAAATCTACAGTCCATTTTTCTGCAGTCCATTTAAGTCCATTTTTGCTTTATTTTTCAGTAACAGATGTAAGATCTACTAATTCTCAACTGATATGATAGAGTGTATTGGTTACAAATGCAGTGACATGACAATATAGCCGTGGATTTTTAATTGGTTTTATTTGCATGAATTTAGCCATTTCATTTTGTGTGTGAACTAGTGTATGGCATAAACCTTTAAACCCAACTTCAAATTAATACAAGAGAACCATAACAAATATAATCTATTTAACTGAACTATATGTATGCGGGTTTGTCCATGATCTTAGTTAATTTTGCATTAATACTCTTACAAATGTTTGTCTTTCAGATATTACTTTTTAAAAAACTTTTCTACAGTGCACATAAGGGTTTTGCAACACAAATGATTAATAAAGAATTGGCATTGTTCCTGTCTACTACAGACATTTTGATGATTATCAAGTTTCTACACAAACAAAATGACTGCTCTGTGCTATGCATAGTTACATTTCAGACATTATGAAGTTTAGCAAAATATTCTGAAGTAATTCCACAACATCCGGAGAATTTATAGGAAAATAGATACTGAGGAATCTATTGGGGGAAAAAAGCAATAACAGAAAAGAAATAGGCAAATGTACATTAAAAGGTATCATTCCAACAAAGGATATGTAAAGTTATCCTGCTGTTTGAAATATACTGAAATGCTAAGAATGATCGCAACTCAAAGTATCAGTCATATTTTCTCATAAGGCCTTATGTAGACTACATGTTAAATATTTCTTAATTGGACCTTAGAAAATTGAATCAAACTAAAACAGATGGTGAAGATTTTTTCCTCCCCAGAACTGAAGACTTCTGTTATAATTATCTTGAGCTATGATCTTTCACAGTTACCAATACATAAATACCATTTCAATAATTCAGACTCAGTATGCAATCTGTGTGAAGAAGAGCAGCCTGGGAGTGAATATTTATTTCTCCTATACATAATCAGTGCTGGACAGATAATCATCAGTAATGGCTATCTAGTTGAATTGACTATTACTCATTATAAAGAACAATTTTGCTCTTTATAGTCTGTAGTGTAATTTGGAATGTGATATGTAATCTAATGAAAATCTATGTAGATATTCAATTGCCTACACAGACATTGCTGAACTATTTTGCATTTTCTACTGTGACATCAATATATTTTCTGCATTCACTCAAAAAATGTTGAATGTTAAACATTCCATATATATCAGAGCATTTTTGTAATATCACACTATTAACCTGGATTGGGCCACCTATATAATGTCTCCATACCTCATTCAGTATGTATTTACTGATTGCTTTATATTCCTATGCATATTTTAATACTGCAACATATTGAAATAGTTATTAGAATAAAGTATTATAATGGTGGAAGCCATTTATATAGAAAGATATGTGAATAGGCTAGATATGACAGTATGAGAAAAGTCATCATATGAAGCAGTGGTTGGTTGGTTGTTCACATTCAAAACAGTTATACTGAACTTTGCTATATTATACAGCGTTTCTTATCTGATTAGATGGAATTAACATTCCTCAACATAATTGGGCCATGTAGGAACAGAAGAAAGATAAGTCTTGTTTAAATATTGCTACTAAAAAGGCAACGGAGCAGCACATGCAGATTTAATTGCACTTTCCAGATAGGACTTAGAGGACCCAAAGAGGTGGCTCCCAGCTGCTAAATTGTACTCAGCTCTCCCAGCAAGAGCAGTATTGGAGAGAAACAGCCTTTGCCCCAGAGATGGAGGAGAACAGGTGACCCTGAAAGCCAGCTCAGTCAAGCCTCGCTGCACGGCAAAAGCCACGCATGTGTGAAAGCCGTGCATGCATGTATTTGCACACCCTCACATTTTTGGCAAACTGGTGGTGGAATTAGTTGAATCCCACCACTGAATTTACTCAATATGATTTAAGAAAAAAATATACAAAATATTTTATTTAGAACATTTTATCATATATTTTTATGTCATGCAGTCATTTAGATGCCATATGATGATTTGTATAGAAAGAACACACATGATTATGATACACAATGTTTGACTTCAGTTGTGAAGCTGACATGCCCAATGCCAGAGATAGAATATGAGGCCATGCATATTTAGCTTTTACCCATGATGGAATGCTTCACATAGAATGACAAGGAAAACAGGATTCGTCAACTAAGAATTGCTCTGCCTTCTCTCTTTGCTTTATTGTTTCTTATTTTGGTCTATGAAGTTTTTTGCCCAAATCCTTGCCTATCAAGACCAAATAGATTAATAAAATGCACATAGCTAATTAGTAATAATATTTAGTTTATCCTCAAATATTATTTCAATCAGTTTGTCTTGGTTGGCTGATATATTTCCTACAGTAGACAAACAGGATTTTTTGCAAAATATTTAAAGAAGGTAAAATGTGTTTCTTTAGAAAAGCAACAGTGGGTCTGCCAGAATATTTCCTAATTTAAACACATTCAATGCTGCAACTTGCTGAACCTAAACAAAATTACACCTGTTTAATAAAAGTTTGGATAGCAAACCTTCTGCAAATGTGTGTGTGTGTATGTATGTCTGAGCAGTACATTTTATATATACAAAGTCCCTTGAAAGGTTTTGGAAGAAATATGAATGTAATAAATAAGTTTTCATTTGACATGTTTTAAGGAATGTTAAATGGGTGTATGTATGTATGTGTGTATGTATGTATGTATGCATGCGTGTATATTGGTCACACACTATAAAAAGGTGGTTGAGACTCTAGAAAGAGTTTTAGAGAAAAGTAACTATTATGATTAGGGGACTGGAGACTAAAACATACAATGAACAGTTGCAGGAATTGCATGACTAGTTTAGTGAAGGGAAGGACCAGTGTGGATATGATAGCAGTGTTCCAGTATTTGAAGTGCTGTCACAGAGAGGAGGGGTCAGGATGACCTACAAGGTCCCTTCCAACTCCATTCATCTCTATCATCTACCTATCTACCTACCTACCTACCTACCTATCCATCTATCCATCCATCTATATCTCTCTATCTGTGTTTATGTGTGTGCTTAGCCTATGACACAGACCACGTGGATAACAGCAGTAAAAATAGACAAAGGGAATACACAATACTATAGTATATGTATGATGGAAATACGTCATCAATTGTAAGGTATGAGTGATTCAAAAAGTTATATATAAGTTATGGTTACATTTTGGTTCATGAGAATGACATATATTAATATATATTAATATCTAGGCCACCTATCCAATTAAGCACAACATTTGTTAGTTGGAAAAAAAAATCTACTTTCTTTATTGTATAAACTGCCAAGTGGCAGCTAGTCACTATAGGATCCAGTGTCCAATGTCATATTCAGGGATGATACTCTGCCCCATTTGTACAGAAAGTCTCGATAGATGCCTACAAGGTGTGGATCCTATTGAGTGTTCCAGCACTGTGTAGCATTGAAACCTACTAATTTTTGTGTTGGGTCATTTTGTCTGAAATCTAGACATTTGATAATCCAATAACCAATTAACTAAGTTAAGCAAGAAAAGCACCAGCAAATCAGCTATTAACCTCTGAAATTACTTGCAACCCAAAGTAGTAGAGCCCAGTCAATCAGAATATAGCTGGAAGGGACCTTGGAGGTTTTCTAGTCCAACCTCCTGCTCAAGCAGGAGATTCTATATCATTTGAGACAAGTCACTGTCCAATCTTTTCTTGAAAAGCTGGTTTTAGTGCTCATTGTTTCCCTATAAATCATGCACTTATTTTACAACATTTAGTAGAAAACCATTCAGACAAACCTAATTCAGCTTTTATCAATCTTAAATCTGCATTCAGCTCAATTTCTAGAATCAGACCATAGAACAAATTCAGTAAATTCACAAGAGATAAATGGCTATTTCTATTGATGTATAAATTGCATGAAAACTTCTGAGTAAAAATTTGATTTACTTCACAAGGCCATCTCATGAAAACAATTCCCTCAACGAAGTAGTCTGATTGGGCTGTATTCTGGCTCCATCATTATTCAATCTTTATATAAATTCCCAGGCAACCTGTCAGAACATTTGTTTTTCCTGCTGAAACTAGCACATAGACATATCCCAATGCTACTCTATTCAGACTATACAACCCTTCTGTCCCAAAATCCAGTTGGCTTAAAACATGCACTAATATCATTTGTCACTCTTTGTGGAGATGATGAATTAACAAGAAATTATGAAAAGACAAAAATGTTAGCATTTGCTAAGATCTTGAATCCATATTTGGTAACCAGAGCACAGAAAAACTCAAAGAAGTAATGCAAGATCAGAAGGTGTGAAGAGACCTAGCCCATAGAATCTCTAAGACTTGACATGGCTGAATGGATACCATCATCATGGTTTAAATATATTATTGATGGAATTAAAAAAATACCCTTTATTGCTACTCTGAATTTTCTTCCTTGAACTGACTATATAGAGCAGTGGTTGCCAACCAGTGGGCCATGGCCCACTGGTGGTCTGCAACTAAATTTTGATAGTCCACAGAGAAATGTCACCCCCAGAGCACTCCCCCAATTAATCCATGGCCCATGGGAACCCTCCCTGCCCACTCACTCCTTACCGGGCAAACTTGCCTGTTAAGTTGCTAATTTTCCTTTTTTCCCCCCGACCATCTGTTCTGCATATTCTGCTGTGCTGGGAGACTTAGATTAGCTAAAAAGCAGGAAATTGTTGCATTTCTTGCTTTCTAGCTAATCTCTAGGTCTTCGCTTTTGCAGAGCTGAATCTTCCTTAGGGCTGAAGCTTCTATTATTCAGTGCAGATAGTCGATTGCTGATAGATAGGTCTCTAAGTGAATCTGTAATTCTGTGAGCAACTCAATCTGCCTGTCTGTTTTGCCTGATTTTAGGTAAATGTTGCTCTTTTTTAATAAAAAAATCAATATTTACATACATAGTGTGTTCTGAGTTAATTTTGTGAGTTTGCTTGCTAGCAAATTTTATGAGTTTGCTTGCAAACAAATTTTATGTGACAGATTTAGGTAGCCAATTGCAGAATCAAAGATCTCTAAATCAATCTGTGATTCTGTGAGCAACTCAGTCTGCCTGCCTGCTTTGCCTGATTTTGGATAAAAGTTGCTCTTTTTTAATTAAAAAAATCAATATTCACATAAATATTTATAATATTTACATACAAGCCATGCCCAGCCAGACACATGACCAAGCCACACCCATAAATTAGGTCATGCCCACAGACCAATTGTTAAGAAATTTGAATTCCATCCTTGCCTCTCTGTGTTTGTGTGTGTGTGTGTGTGAGAGAGAGAGAGAGAGAGAGAGAAAGAGACAGGGAGGGAGGGAGGGAGGGAGGGAGAGAGGTTAGATCAGATCTCTCTCTCTCTCTCTCCCACCAATGTCAGCAAGCCACTGTCAATCAAAATTCATATTAGTGGTCCCCAGGATTTACAATTATGGGTTTGGTGGTCCCTGAGGTCCAAAAGGTTGGCGACCCTTATATAGAGTGTGTTAACCAATGTAAGCTAATTATTTGTTGTATTCCCCATTTGTGTTGTCATCTGGTCTCTTACTGAACATATATCTGGATAATAGTATCGATGCTGATCTAATCCATTGTCAAGTTGTAACAGCAAAGTCTAAATTCATATAAGTTAGCTAAACATGTCATTTCATATTATTAGTACATAGCAGTGGATTGGACTCCATGGCCTAACTGGCCCTTCCAAAACTATTTGTTTATCTTTCTTTATAAAGTCCAAATCAAAGCATGATTAGAATTGGGTACCCTGGGATCATCTTTATTAAATAATTAGTTGCAAAGTAAAATCTAAGCTTAAAAAGAAACAAAACACTTAAAGCCAATTTCCTTTTCTGTTGGAAGAAAAAGAGCTCCTACGTGGCATTCAGAACAAGAGGCATTTGGGAGGTGATTAAAGAAGCCAAACATGCAGAAGCAATATAATAAGTCTTAAAGTCTCATCATACACACAAATATACATTAGATATACACACACTCAGTACACTAGAGAATATATTACAGAGAAATGAAACATAGGAAGGAAGACATAGAACCCCTCCTTAGCTGCTTAACCTCATTAATTCAAAGTCTGTGATTATTACTTATACGAAATATAGATGTCATAACACGTGCTCATTAGCCTGCCTATCAACCAGAATGCTAAGCTAATGTTCTTAGTGTCTGGAAATAGTTAAATAAACCCATTAAAGTTTGATCTTTAATTCATAGAGTAGCTAATGTTTCTGAATGTGAATATATGTAGCCCATGTTTATTTTTGAGATGGAATAAATTTTACTCTGTTTTTACTTTACTCATGTACCCAGGTTCCAGGCATAATCCCACATGCATTATTATTATTATTTTTCTGAGTTCATGTGAGAGAACTAGAGAACACTGCCAGTTCAATCCACACTGGACAATCCTGTCAGGTGGTGGTGATTAATAAATAAATAATTTAAAATTATGTACTATTAATAACTTCATTGCAAAATTTCCCCACATCTTTTATCTTGTTCATTTAATTTATGTGTGAATGGAAATACAGATAATAAATTCTGGTTGAATAAAATCAAATTGCCTTGGACCTGAATATTTGTGATTTGAATGTATTCTAGGAAAACTGTAAATATATAACAAATTCTGTGACTTAATTCACTTCGCTCTTAAAGAAAGGTAGTAGAATTGCGCGCGCGCGCGCACACACACACACACACACACACACACTTCATTTTCAATTATGCTTATCAAACCATTTTGTCCCCCTTTGGTAGGTTTAAACAACAAATTATAGAACTTACCCTTTATGGTTAATTATATAAGGGTAAACAGAAATGTGAAGACACTTGAATAGTGTGCCATGACTCCTAATTTATCTATGACCTCTAATCACATGACACTTTCTAGATGACATTAAAGTCTGCACTGCGGGAGAGAAACACCATCTTTTATCATTGAAGGCCAGAATGAGCATATTAATTTGATAGTCTGACCACAACACACAATCCCATTTGGGAAAGTTAATAAGGCAAATTAACAGCAGATAGTTCAAGTCAAAGGAAAGTAAGTAACATGTGTGCATACATTTAAAAAATGAATATAACTTCTGTGGTATATCCGTGATTTTATAGATGTTTTCTTTGTTAAAATTTTACAGGGAAACTTGTAGATGTGCAGAAAGATATATGATCTAGTCTAGTTGTATGTATCTGAAAGATGTTATAAGTGGTGTTTTATTATCTGCTGTTTTATTAGATAAATTATGAATGGCTTTGCACTTGCCACTGACACTTCCTATCAACCAGGGGAAGCAGTTTAATAGACTACATCCCATAAATATTGTACCATTCAAATCCACAATGACAAAGAGTTTACTGCTAAATAGCTTGCTTCAAAACTTACGGCACTTCAGCTAATCAAATCAATTCAAAAAAATATGTCATTTATATCTATATATAATGGTAAGAAAACACACACATTGAGACTAGTGTAAAATTAAATTTATTTATACTTTTGATAACTTACTCTGCATGAATTGGCATTCAAGGACTGAACTGGAAAATAAATGTACGAAGAAATGAACACATTGATAGATTGTAATGATTAGGTATTTTTACACAATGTGCTCCTGCAATGAAGTATTTATGCTAATTCTGGAGACTTATTGGCTTGTTCATTTGTTTTATTTTACATTTCACCAGAGAAAGTCACTGGAGGCTACTTTATGTTGATTGCTAATTGCAGAATGGAGAATATCTTACAAATGCCCAAATAAAAAATGATTTCTATTTGGATCACTTAGATGTAAGGACCCTAACTAACAAACATGGAAATCATGAATAATTAGTCCATGAAAAATATACTCCATGTATGTGCAATGGGTATATGTTTTGTATGTACAAAAACCCATGTGTCATCTTGTAACTATGTAAATTATATACCACACAGACACCACTACTACCAGGAACACAAAAATCTTCCAAGAAGAGCCAACAGCAAAAACCATATGAAATTTTTTACTGTGGATAATGAAATATATGGGCAATGGAACATCTCAACTTGATTCAAATCATATTTAATCCTTCTTTATCTGCTTTCCATTCTCATGGTCTTGTTCTGTTCAGTTTTCACAGATTTTTGTGCTAAGGGACAGAGTCGTTTCTTTCCAACATTTTTTTTCTTTTGGATTAAAAGAATACAGATTGAAATGTTTCTTTCAGGCACAGGCACTTTACCAAAAGTGAACCATGGAAATGAAAATGATTATAACTAAATACAAAGTTATATTCCATCTGGCAAATAGACCTGAAAGCTGGCTTGGATGACTTTGGGCCATCCGAGATCTTTGAATGTTGCCTGACATTGAAGATCTTTCAGTCTTCAATGTCAGGCAGCAAGCCAGTCAGTCAATTCCTGTCACAACCAATGGATCAGCAGTGAGCTGTCCAGGAAAAAAAAAAGCTGGGGAAAAACAATAGGAAGGAAAAAAAAAGTATAGATTATACAAAAATAGAGATCACTGGAGCATCTCTTGTGGGAACCAAATCAGCACTGTAAGCAAGTATCCAATAAGTAAGTATCCTGAAAAGAGATTTTCAGACTGTCTTAGTCAGATGCACAAATTTAATAAGGAAAGGGTAGTATTTTTGATGTTCAAGCTCCAAGCCATTTCTGATCTTTAAAAGTAGAGATTAATAATTTGAATTGTACTCAGAAACATGCTACGTTCCACAGCAGTGGTGCAATGAATATGACTTTGGAGCTGATTAGGATTGATGGATGGAGAAAGACTACTCAGAAGCAATTCTTTCCCATTACCCTGGTCACCTACAGTATGAGCTAAGAATATTCAAAGAATTGCCTTCCATGGAAACTTTCAGTATTTGTCAGTCATTTTAATTGAGACTTCAATCTTGCAGAATGTAGTGAGTCCAGTTATCTCGTCATAAGGAAATATGTCCCTGATAAGGGACTGATAGAAATGTCATCCAAAATGAAATCATATCTTATCTCTGTAAGAAAATGCCAGAAGTCATGTGTGGCCAGTATGTGAGCTTAGCTAGAAATGATTTGGGATAAACTCAGACCTGTCACAGTGGCCAAAACCATCTCTGGAACACAACATAGGAAAGACAAAATCATCCAGTACTAAGAATATTAATGAACTGATCATCCCCCGCAACCCCACCCCCACACACCAATAGTAATATCAAAAGCACAGGCAGGGACATTTCACAAATCTGAACTTGTATCTGGCCGGTTGAAAAACTGCTATATACTATGGGGATGGCATACCTGCTCCAGAGTCAGAACTGTTGCAAGACACAAAACCACATTTTATTGAAGGAAAGTCTTTGCCAATCAAGTCTCAATGATACATGTTACTTCTCTCATCTCCTCTCCTTCATAATGAAATCATAGGCAAAACTAATTTTATAACATCAGGCCTAATGTCCAGAAGCACCGGCCTTACTCCAGGGATCTGAGTGAATTAAATTAGACACTGGATGTACAGTATCAAGTCTAATATCAGATTGGCAGTCTTTCTTGTTCTAGAGAACTCAGAACCATCTTATCATGCATTTTGTTTTGCTTTTTACTATAATTATTATCCCACTCAAACCATTCCTAGTTACCCAAGCTCTGCCAGGATGTTACATTGCTTTATAAATGTACTTAAATTGGGTTTTAAATTTTATTTTGTTTATTATTTGTACTTGTCTTTGACTTTGTACTTGTCACAATAAATTTAAATTGAACTGTTCAGACAGCAATAAAGCCACTCTTCCCCCTCAGTGAAGACACTTTTTCTCACTTCTATGAATCTCCATCACATATTTAGTAATGTTATCTCTGTCCCCTTCTTCCACCCCAATTATCTGGTTCCTCTGTTTAGTTTCCTATTTTTTCCTTCACTACAATAAATAAAGAAGTAAAGCCACTCTTTATTGGACCATTTAAACAGAATCAGTTTCACTAGACTTTTTATAAAATTGAGCTGTACATCTGATGTATTTCTTGGTTTTTGAACTCTTCCTTCCTTTCATTCTTCTATCTCTTCATTCTCTACATTAATAATTTAATTATAGTTTTTCCTTCTTCATTTTGTTTTCCATGTTTTTATCTTTGCCTCCACTTTTAACCTGGTATATCCAAATCATACCACAGATGTCTGAACCATTTTATTTCCTTAACTTTATCTGTTCTACTCTTTGTTATACGACTTGAAATTTTTCTGGTAATAATCGTCACTATCATTACTAACCCCTTTTTTCCAGCACAACGTTCACAGCTTCCTGAACTCCCAGTTCTCAACTTATTCAGCTCTTTAATGCTCAATTTTTGTCATCATAACCTTCTTTTGTCTACAAAGCATATAACAACAACTTCTGTTTGGAAAAAAAGTCTTTGGGAAAAAAAAAAGATAGATTCAAAGAATTCTGACAATGTATCTAAAGAGTTTAACAATCCAGTTTATTGCTACTTGAATAATAATTCTTTCATCTGTCATTGTTCAGTCCCTGTTTATTGCCATGGCCCTGCCTCTGGTTTCACTCATGACTCTTTCTAATCAACAGAGACTACTTGGCAATAGCTATGAAGTGCTTTAAAAAATAATAGTCTTTTTTTTTCATGTGTCCTTTCTGACTCCCTGACTAACCACAAGATAAAAGTGGCATTAAATGCCTGGCCACATTTACTGATGCCAGACTATGAAAAAGGAATGTACTTTGGTGCATACCAAATGCCCTGGGATTCTCATTATAAAATTAAACAGTTTGAGATAATTTTTCCCTTTATACAAATAAATTTGACTCTGTCTAGTACTGTTCTAATAGCCATCACAAAGTTATTATTAAAAAACATGTATGATTTTAGCTAAGTAATGTGTAACATTGTCTTTAACCCCTGAATAAAAATGAAAATTCTTGAAACAGAGAATTCTGTTCTCTACTAAATAGTACGATTGTCTTATGATATACATTAAGTATTAAAAATTGAAAGCAAAATCAACAAAAACCCTTTCCAGTTTCTGCCCTAGGGGAGCTAACCAGAAAAAAACCCAAAGTTAGTCTGACTTCTAAAACAAGCAATACTTTATAATAGTGTTCCCAAAAGAACTTTCTGGTGAATTGTGTTCACAGAAGTATATTAAAAAGAACTACAGTATTTTAAAAATAGATTTCAATCATACTACATAGTACAGTATTCAGGGGCATAAAGAGACAAAGTTCCATGTTCCATCATATGGCATTGCTTATTACAAAAGGAATGTTGTTAATGTCAAGGACACAATTTCATGGTTCTTTTGCACATCTAATGCTCCTGATTATTCCAACACATTTATGATGCAAATTAACAAATCCTCTCATGGTGCAAAAACTGAGTAAAATGAGATTGCAGCCAAAGACAAGATACAACTGTGCCATTACTCAATCTATAAAGATGTTCTGAATTCACAGAAAATTGTAATATTTTATACTAAAATTACTGACTAATGTATCCCAACTAATTAAACCCTTTGAAACAAAATTGTGTCAAAGCAAGAGGCAACTTTTTTTCTTGCTACTTCACTTCCTTTTCCAAGTTAAAAATATAGAATAGAATAGAATTCTTTATTGGCCAAGTGTAATTGGACACACAAGGAATTTGTCTTAGTGCAAATGCTCTCAGTGTGCATAAAAGAAAAGATACATTCATCAAGAGTCAAGAATCTCAAGGTATAAAACTTAATAATAGTCATAGGGTACAATAAGCAATCAAACCATACTAGGAAACAGTCAATATAGATCATAAGGATACAAGCGACAAAGTTACAGTCATACAGTAACAAGTGGGAGGGGATGGGTGATAAGGAGTGATGAGAAGATTAATAGTAATAGTAATACAGACTTTGTAAATAGCTGGACAGTATTGAGGGAATTATTTGTTTGAGTTATTGATTATTTGCATTCAGGAAAAAACTGTCCTTGTGTCTAGTTGTTCTAGTGTGCAGTGCTCTATAGTGTCGTTTTGAGGGTAGGAGTTGAAACAGTTTATATCCGGGATGTGAGGGGTCTTTAAATATTTTCACAGCCCTCTTTTTGACTCATGCAGTATACAGGTCCTCGATTGATACAGTACAATACAGTCATGTAAGTCATTGAAAATTGCAACCTCTAGTTTTCTACCATTTAAAAAATGTTTTATTTTTAAAGCATATAGGAAATAGTATTTAGGGCATTTGGTATGCACTAAAGTACATTCCTTCTGATAAAAGCTTTTTAAAAATTATTCTGTACATGGTATTGTGGCCAAAAAGTTTCTGGTAGCACTGTGAACATGATCAATCATGAACTCAATATTGAATTCTAAAATCTAATTTCTATGAAAAAAATATTAAATTGGTGGATTCAACTCATGGGTGGCCAATGAAAATTATGAACAATTTCTATGTAATTTATGTCAACATCTTCAAATTCAGGTAAAAATGTAATAGATGTAACAATTTATTCCATCCAATGATTGAGATTTTATTATTATAATTATTGGGTTAAAATTAGAGCTTTATCAGGGCATCTTACATACAGATGTACTCCTGTGCTGATAAACTCTCATCGGGATACAGTTCTCTTTATTAATTTCAGGATGCAGTTCTCTATGCATAATATTTTCATTTGGAAACTGCCCTGGCTTTTAAGTACAAGGTAGTTCTCGAACAGCCACAATTGAGCCCAAAATTTCTGTTGATAAGTGAGATATTTGTTAAGTGAGTTTTGCCCCATTTTATGACCTTTCCGGCCACAGTTGTTAAGTGAATCATTGCAGTTGTTTAATTAGTAACAGATTTGTCAAGTGAATCTGGTTTCCCCATTGACTTTGCTTGTCAGAAAATTACAAAAAGTGATTACATGACCCCAGGACACTGCAACTGTCACAAATTTGAGCCAGTTGCCAAGCATCTGAATTTTGACCATGTAACCATGGAGATGCCATAACCGTTGTAGGTGTGAAAAACAGTCATAAAACACTTTTTTCAATGCTGTTATAACTTTGAATGGTGACTAAACAAACTTTTATAAGTCAAGGATTACCTGTAAATGGGACGGTACAAATTCAGGAAATCAATTTTATGGGTCAGTTGAGATTACTAATAGATGTATCCTATGATAGATCATGAATTACCCTATTTCACTTTTATTAATACACGTACATTGCATAGCCAAACCATAAAAGCTGCATTTTCACAAAAGGAAGATCAAATGTTAGATGATTACTGAAGTTGTTAAAGATAACTAAATATACTTTTTAGACAAATTATTAATAGTGAGAAAAGGGCCTCTTTAGGTTCTCCTTTTCCAAAATGATATATTTTTTGCAAATAAGTTTTTGTTTATTTCCTGAGAATTCTTTTTTATTTTTGCCTATTTTCAAAGCATAAGATCTCTGTAAAACATGTTGCTTCTGTTTGTTTTAAATGAAAATCTACATAAAAAGAAAATAAAATGACTAGCTTTTTGACTCCTTGGGGAACATGCTTTAAGTACTTAAACAGTTTTATAACTATTATAATAAGATTTGTGCATAACAACAAATTATAAGTTTTACTGAAGTTTTCAGCATCCTAATGAAAGTTATTACGCTAGCATCCATAATCCTTCAAACCCTCTTATCACTCCATATGTAACATCCATTTTAGCAACATTTGTTTCCTTTGAAAAAAGTATTTTGCAAAGGAACTTAAATCACAATCACATTCTATTTCTTCCAACTGGAAAATCTTGATCTGATAGTTATTTTCCTCTTATTGAATTGTTAAGAAAAATGTTACACCAGTCAAACTGGGAAGGAAGAGTAGGAGTGAAATGAGAGTTTCTGTCACTAGAAGAATGAACCACTCACAAATTCTGCAGACTTACTGTGCTTCAAGTGAAAAGATCAACTTTTTTGTGATTAATCATATGCCACAGCTGAGCCAGCACTAGATCATCTTAGCTCTTAAACAGACGGTTGTGAGATTTCACATCCTGAAAACCATTGGTGTACTCTCTCACTGTCCCTGCAAACTGTACTTCTCATCTCCCGTTCTTTTTATTCATTTATTTATTCAATGTTAGCATTGTATATGTTTTCCTGTTTTTATTTTTTAAAACTAGTAATTAGTAATTAGTAAATAGGTAAAGTTTTTAGTTTGTTAATGAGTAAATAGGTAATGACGTTGCCTTGTCTCTTACTATGTTTTCTATTTTTTTTCTAGCCATGCTTTCAAATTGCTAGGTGGGCAGTAGATGGGCAGGAAGGGGAGGTCAGCCCATCCTGTGATGCTTGGGTCTTTCCAGCTGACAAGCTCAGTGTCTTTAACCACTAAACCCTCTGGCCCCTCAAAACAATATATACACATAGCAAAACTCACACAGGCAAGAACACCTATGAAAGGAAAATCTGAAAAACTAATCATCCAGTAAATAACAGAGAGTAAATGTTTCAAATAACTTCCTGTTTCCTCCCACTAAGTTTCCAAAAGCAACACAACATCTGAAATCTTAGAAATTAAAAGTCAGTGTTTTGCTGACTTCATTTCATAAGGGCAAATGGAAACTACTTCCGATGAACTCAGATTGTCTTATGAAACATAGAACCACATATTATGAGATGAATATCCTACCATAACTTTGACTGATGATTGATATAGGTATATCTTCTGAATTACAGTATACACAGCTGAGTTTATCAGTTACCTATAATCCCTTGGTTTATTATACCAGGACTTTTTTCTGTGCCAATTTGTACTTCTATTATTCCAAATATTAAGAATGGCCAACTGCTGTTTTTGGAGCTTCCCTTATGTCTTTTTCACCTGCTAGCACGAACATAAATTCTACTAGAAGCTGCAGGATGAGAAGGCTTGGCTGGTGCAGTTTTTATTCATATGCAATGACAATGTCACTATAGTGACAGTGTCACTATATATGGAATTTAAAATAGGGGAGGGACTAGTGAAAAATGTATCATATCAGTCTGGTATTCATCAGCAAGCAGATTAATTTCAATAAGTAAATTTCTCTAAAGGTATATTTTATTATGATTTGCAATACTGACACAAAGTTAGGATGTCTGGAATAATTTCGGTATTTACCAAGGATTAATAACTCTCAGTTAGAAATATTAAAAAATATGTTCATCCAAATCTTTGTCAACATTTATTACTGCAGTTGTGGATAGGGAAGAATTGCCTCTCTAAATAGGACAAAGAATGAGAAAAATGCTTCCCATCCTATTCTCACTCAAAACTCACTCAGAACAGAGAACTTTGTGGGGTTGTATCAGTATTTTGTCTTTACTTAATAAAAATGCACCAATTGCCTAAGAAAACAATGTTTTTCTCTCTTAAGTATGAAAATGACCTTATACATGGCAGCATCCTCTGATTTTCAATTTGTTCTTGACCAAATTTTCACACTTACATTTGACCATAACGATTGTGTAGTACAGCAACTACTTGCACTAGTGTAAATGAGTTAATGGCCAGCTAGGAGACTGTAATCCATCTGGCTCCAGGCCACTGTTATATCCCTCTTTATCAGTGGTGTGATTCAATTTTTTTTACTACCAGTTCTATGGGCAAGGTTTGATGGGCATGGTGTGGCTTGGTGGCCGTGGGAGGGAAGGATACTGCAAAATCTCCATTCCCTCCCCAATCCAGGGGAAGAATACTACAAAATCTCTATTTTCTCCCCACTCCTGGGGGAAGGTTACTGCAAAATCCCATTCCCTCCCCACCTCACTAACATGCTTTCCAGCTCCATTCTCTTGTGCAGGGCAACAGAAGAAGACCCAGTTAATCAACTGGGACTCAGGAGGCAGAAAATAGATGGGGGTGGGACCAGTCACAGGTGGTATTTGCCAGTTCTCCGAACTACTCAAAATTTCCACTACTGGTTCTCCAGAACTGGTCAGAACCTGCTGAATACCACTTCTGTTCTTTATCCTGCTGGACCAAGAAAGGGCTGGAACATAGCAAACACCTGGCAATTGCTGCAATTATTTTCAAATTAACCAGTACACATTTTTTTCTAAGATAGATACTCCTTTTTGAGTATTTTCTCAAAACAATATTCATCATTCTGAGAGCATTGGCTATAAAATGGTTTACATGTTAAATGACAGAATGGCTAAATAAATAATCTTTGAATTAGAAAAAGCTCAGTAGTATCATAAAAGTTGTCCCGTGCAGTGTGTTTACATATAATTAATTTGCATTTATTAACCTTTAGTAAGTTCTCACCATTATTCTTTTATTATACTACCTAGATCTGTTAACAAAATCTACTGATTTCATTGCCATCCCAGTGACATTAGCTTCTATTAAGACCATAAAATTAGTGCTCACTTCAATCAGACACCATCTGATAATACAGTCATGAGAGACATTGCCAGCTTAGAAATAGGGCTGCTGAGTAATACTTAGGAACATACATACATACATACATACATACACACATACATACATACATACATACCGATATATGCTTTTCTTTTCTCTCTCATTTGGAGATATAATTTTTTCACACACTGTTTCAAAAGATTATACTATAAGGGGAATATCATAGCAATATTTAATCTTTCCCAGTTTATTCTTGCCATCTCCTCTCCTGATGTAGTCTTGAACAAGATCCTTGCTCACATACTTGTCCTCAGTGATAAAGTTCTGTGTAGAGTAAGATATACTATAAGATGAAATCGATTTAGCCAAGAGAAAGTCTGGAAAACTATATAATTAAAAATTAAACCTCCTAATGTTTAGCAGGAATGAGAAATCTGTCATTCTCTAGAGTTTGTTGAACATCAAGAGTAGCTATTACTAAACAGGGATGAAATTAGGAGTAACCATGATGGTTGGAGATGAAATCAGCACCTGGAGAGCCATATATTCCATATTCCTAACACATAGTAGGCTTCAACTTTCTTAACAACTGGTTCTCTGCTCTAATAACTGGCTGGCTGGTTGGGTGTGGCTGGCTGGGCATGGCTGGGTGATCATGTGACTGAATGAACATGGCCAATTTGATGTCACTCATGTGGAGAGGCACTTAGCATCACTCAGCCTCTTGTGACCATGGGGATGCTGCAATGGTCGTAAATGTGAAAGCAGTCATGTCACTTTTGTCAGTGCCATTGTAACTCTGAATGGTCACTAAATGAACTGTTGTAAGTCGAGGATTATCTTACAAAAATACAAAAAGCTTCTCTGCTTGCAAAAAACTGCCTTAAATACCAATCATTAGATTAGAAATGGAGGAATACACACTGAAGATCAATTATAGCCACAGCATCATGGAAACTTAAACCATTCTGTCTGAATACCTTCCTTTGCATCAGTAATACCTGCAACCTGGAGTTACAAATCAGGCAGGGTGCCAGAGCACATTGAGGAATTAAAATATTTAAAATACAGCCAACTCTTGCTCATAAAGTGAAATCCTTTGGCAGAGAGGTCATTTAAGCTCTCCAGAAAGTGGGTGGGCATATTTGTGCTACAAAATGAGTAGACATATTTGAGCTAAAGGGACAAATTAACATCTTCAGTGATAGCTAATCCCATTCTGCCTTTGTTCAGACCTTGCTGCAGGGAATTTTTGCCTATGAATATAGCTATCTATCTCTTTATCTCTTAAGTGCTGACATCTGCTATAAGCTATTAAGGAAGGTGGGGGATGCTTTCTCCCCTCTAAGAAAACATGTTTCTCCATTTCTCATCCAGGGAAATATATTCTTCATTTTTAATATTTCTCAAAATATTTCATTCTTCTAGGAGAGGGGTGGGTACTAACTTTCTACAATTGGTGCCATGTTACTTTGCCATATCATCATGTGAGCAAACTACAACAAATTGAAAGGAGGATCCACTTATTACCATTGAGCAATCATGTGCCTTGGCCTCTCTGAAGCCATGCAAGAGACTCCTGTCCCAAAGGTGCTTTTTCAAGAGTCAACTTGACTTTCTGGAAACCAAGAAAGTCCAGTTGATTCCTGAAAAAAGCACCTTTGAGACAACCATGATTGAAGAATCCCCATAGACAAGAGACTCCTCTGCTCAGTGAACTGACAAAGCACCCAGGAGCAATCATTTGATCCATTTGCACCACTTAAAGATACTAGCTGACTCACTCACCTCACAAGATATCCTAAGTAATCATCCAGATTTAAGGAAAAATCACATGCCCACAGAAAGGCAGTAAAAAAAAAAAAAAACCAGACAGAATTCCAAGCTTGAATCCTGTCTCTCAGCTATTTCTTCTATAAATAGCCATCGAGCCCAGGAATAAAAGTATCACAAAAAACTCTGGTGAGGGGGAGACTCCAGAGAAGCTCAGCTACAGACAGAAAGTCTGGGCATACTGCCAAGAATCATTAAGGCTGTTACAATGTAACAAAGCTTCACCCAGAGGCAGTTTCTGAAAACACTTAAAGCAACAGGGGTGGCAATTAAGATAAGAATTAGGCTATAAATACAGGCACATTTAGAAACTTTCCTTCCTGTGTTCCTTGGTTTATTATCGCTGTAAAGTGGGAAAAGATTTCTTCCAACAACCATTTCTCCAAACTGCTCAGAAAATTAACATACAATTTGGGAGATCTGAACTGGCAGGAGCTCACCACTGTATAAACACCTCAATAAATATAGCACATGAAGGGAGAGCAGGGTCACTTTTTAGTGATTTGTCTAACTAACATGCAGAAATCTGAGCCAGAATCAACCTGTTACAACCTGTGTGTGTGTGTGTGTGTGTGTGTGTGTGTGTGTGTGTACACATATACATATTTTCTTTCATAGGAACCCTGCTGAAACTTGCATTATTCAAAAAGTGCTAAAGCTGAATTGGACTGTAAGATGCATCATCAGCTCACTGTATTAAGATGCCCTACTATTCTTCCCAATGCTCAGAACAAAATTAACTAGCTCCTTTCCCCCAGGATCAATGCATATGAAGCAGCATAACTAAGAGCAAAGATGAACAACTGGCAACGAATGTAGAGAGAAAGATCCAGATTTTAAAGAGGTACATATTCAGTGAGGGTGAAGCGAAACCACAAAATTGAAAGAAAGTGCTGGGAAGAACATATTATGAAGCATATTTTGCAAAACTAAAGTAAAATGCTGAAAGTGTTGTACACTACATCTAGTACACTATTTAAAGCACCACTATCCCTAAGAAAGGGCAAGGAGCCATGGCTGCTTTCTAAGAATCTCCTAAAAAGTCTATTTTGTTGATTAATTAATTCTTTTAAGGCATGGACAAGTAACTTGGGACCCTCTAGATGTTTCTGGAATAAAACTCCCAGTGTTCTATGATGAATTGTAGCCTAAGACTGTCTACAAGACCAAAATTTCACTCTTATTCAACTTTGTATTTTGTACCTGATTTAGAAATAAATTTATATTCTTATCTTATATTCATTCAGCCAGGTAACATTATTAATGACAGTAAGTATGCTGTTTGATCACTGTTTAAATATAGGTATTTTGCCCTGCCAGAGTTGGTGGGGATGTGATTTTCTTCTTGGTAGGTGAGCACATCTAATACTCCTTCCTCCTCCTATTTTTCCCTCAACAATCCTCTGAAGTGGGTTGAGTCCCTGCAGTTTTCTTGGCAAGATTTCATAAGCACTTACTGCTTCCAAGGCCTGAGGGAAAATGATTCGCCCAAAGTTGCCTACCAGGCACCATGACTAACTCAGAACTAGATCTCATGGTCTCCTGATTTCCAGATTGATGCCTTATACCAAACAGGTTGTTTTAGATAAGGTCTCCCTCATTATTTTCTTTTGCAATCTGGATGTGTTGCAGATTTGTTATTGGGAACCAAATAGCAGTTTATCTCTTATTCTATACCTGACCTCCAACTTGAACATCTGTTTCAACAGATGACAGTTAGCACAATGTGCACTTAATACTGAAGCAGCAGATCACATGTTCCATGTTAATCACCATCACATAACGGTCTTTTAAAAAACAGGTGGTCTTTATGGTGATATTAATGTAAGTCCATGCATGCAATGATTTCTGAAGTGGTTCAAGTGTTTTTCAATTTAGGTACATTGACAAATAGATGAAAGGAAAAACCTCCCAGGACTGAAGAAAAGTTTTCAACAATGGCATTCAAAAATAATGTCTTAACACATTTTTTCATAAACTTCTGAGAACAATCACCATAAAACAATAAAATTGTCCCTTCTTGACCACATCACAAATGACAACATTCAACAGCATTTTGCTGTGGCACCAGTTACAGACAAGATGAGAGAAGACCAGCTCTGCTGGTATGGACATGTCCAGAGAGCAGGACCATCCACAGTTGTCAAGACAGCCTACTTTAGAGTTATATGTTTGGATTTCTAGTCCTGAACAGTAAGTCTTTTTGATTCTAAGTCCATTTTCTTTGTCTAAAAGTAAAACTTCTAATCCAACATCTGTTGATTTGGAGAAAAAAATCTATTATTTTCTTTGTCTAAAAGTAAAAGTAAAAGCTCTAATCCAACATCTGTTGATTTGGGGAAAAAATCTATTATTGGCTAAATTATGGAAGCAAAACAGAAACCAAAAAGAATTGCGTGTACATACTTAAATAATTTCTTTTAAAAAATCAAAAATCAAAACAAAAGGGAATTTTATAAAGAGTGCATTCAAGAAGCAATTTTCCCTTTCTCCCCCTCCCCATTTTTTCATATATTACCTGTTACTTGTATATTTTAACCTTACTTTGGACATTGTTAACTCATATGTGTTTGGATCATTTGAATTATAGGAGGCGAGATGGCTCAGTGGCTTAATGATTTTGGAGATGAGTTCCTGTCCCGCATCTCAGCTTCTGTCCACTGAACAGTTAAAAAGCATGTTCTATGCAAGCAGATAAATAGGTACCATTTTAGTGGTGAGATGAGTTGGTGCTCTGTTCAGGTAGTTAGGTTTCTAAAGGCTGTGAACTTTCCTGATTGCACTGCCCTTTTGTGAGGCAGCTCTGGAAAGAGAGTGGGTCTTAGGTGATGCTGTAGAAAGAGCCACTCATTTTTCTCTCTGGTACAAAGCCAGCTCGCCTTTCTGTGGGGCACCTTGGGAAGCACACAAGCATTTCATATAACAGGACTGGTACTTTGGCAACCAAAGCTACTCCTCTGCAATAGCACTGTAGTTTCCTGGCTACTGTAACAGCACCACATGCTATCAATAATCATAATTTGAATTGTTGTTATTACTAATGAAACAAGTTCCCCTGTGTTGGGACTTTCTCATTTTTCTAAACAAACCCCATTTTCCACACTTGCCTTGCTGTGCAATATGCTGTACAAAGTCAACTCTTTACCCGCAATTTTGGCTCAACCTCTGCTATGAATATAGATTAGCTGTTTTTCCATTCCTGCACATCCTTCAATTCTTGTTTCCCCATCTTGGGTTGAGAGCAAATTTCCTTTTCTCCACAGCTCTGCCTGAAAGTTGCCAGCAGTTGAATCTGAACTGCGGAGAAGCAGCCACTTTTCATTCCCAAACCTTGAAAAACCCCAATTGGACAAAGGGAGGGGGAACAGACAGAGCCAGATATTGTAAGCAGAGCTTCTTCCTGATCACAGAGCACCCAGTGCGGCTTCTCCTTCCAGCGTCTCCTGCTCCTTTCCCTGGCCTGAGCAAAGACCAATGGTGGAAAGCCCAGAGCTCTTTTTCTCCCAGGCCACTGCTGGAGGGGCAGGCTGGCCAAGCACGAGCCCAGAGCAAGAGAAGCTTCAGCAACAACCATTATTCCCAGGCATTGGTTGTCAGCCAGGGAAGCAGTGGGTGGCCAAAGAGCTTGGCAGGTGCAGATAGATGGCCTGGCTCATCTGGCTTGTTCCACACACGACTTGGGATTGCAGATTTGGTGGTGACAGGGCAGAGGAAGGAATACCTTAGTGTCTGCAGGTGGTCACTGGATCAGTTGCTTAGTGAAGTTCAGATGAGAGAGCTGTAGATATCAAATCATCATCATCATCATCATCATCATCATCATCACAGGAGCAGAAAGTTTTCATTTTTTCATTTATTTTTTAATCTCCTGGCTTTTCCTTACAATCTCTTACCCTGTTCTGTGCTTTTATAATATTGCTAAGCTGAATGGAACTAGCATGTTATGTATCCATATATTGCAGATTATTGCATTACTGTGGCTAAATGTTTTCTCCGTATATGTTCCTACTCTAAAATTGTATGTGTCTTAATTTTAACTCTTATAATGAATCATATGAAGAGGGATCATAAAAGTGAAGAATTTGATTTCTGAGCTTCAGCTTCATGGATTTCCCAAGATGTAAATTGCTATGTCAACAGGTGTTCCTCTTAAGTTTCAGAGAGAAGAGAATGGAATCATGAATTCTTGTCCTGAGAACTTGTGGTCTGTATGCAGCATGGTTAAAGGATCACTGATTAAAATTTGGGACAGAGCTGTACTCCTCCATCTGAACAAGTTAAGGAATGGATATGCAACTAGAAAAGCAATGGAAAGCAACATAGAGCTTCTTTTCTCAGCACTGTAATTGGGTCTGGTGAGTTTCAAACACCATAGCTTACATATAAGCAGGAATAGGCCTTTATTTTTATTTTTCATACAAGATTTTGTTAGGAAAGGAATCCAATCAGATTTAACATCAACATATTCTGCATATAGATCCACTTGGGTTTAATGCAATATCTTTCCAGCATACATTGTAAGCAGCACTCCTGAAGTTCTGACTACAAACACTAGTTTTCCCTAGGATTAAAACTCTCTTTGCAGCTGCTATTCAACTCAGACCCTATCAGAGATTTTAAAAGACTTATGAAGGATGATGGAAAGCCAAAGCAAGCCGATTGGTTGAATCAGTGCTATTAAGAATTTTATTTATTTTTCAATATCGGGAAAACTGTAAGGACTAAGTTGCCTGGCTGTGTGATATGCTGAGCAATGTCATAATTATTGCTTGTTGGAATACTGAGTCAAATGCCTTTTCATTGTCAATTAAAGACATGCACAGAGGCATGGGGTACTCATTGTGCCTTTCAATGTCTTGATGGACAAGGCGGATGTGGGCCATTGTGCAATAACTCTGCAGAAGCACATAAAAAGCAGGCTCATAACCATAGGACTCCAGTCCCACTTCCGAATGGGAGACCAAGTTTACTTATCTGCTAAATACCTGAAGTTAAAGCTGCCTAGTAAGAAGTTAGGACCCCCATAGTGAAAGTGATTAATTCAGTAACTGTCCAACTCAGCCTCCCTCAAATACTAGGAAAAATACACCCAGTCTTCCACAGTAGTTTGTTAAAACCAGCTGTCACTTCAAGATTAAGACCTCAGAGAGCTGCTCCCCCAAGCCAGCTGTAATACAAGGGAAACCCATTATGAGGTGAAAAAAATTCCAAATTTTAGATTATATAGAGGCAGGTTGCAGTACCTAACATATTGGAAGGGGTACTCTTTGTCTGAAATTACTTGAATAAAAAGCTGGGATATAAAAGCAGGTATACTAGTGAAGCAATTTCAAGATAAATTTCTAGACAAGATGGGGGAAGGGTTAAATTGGTTGTTTGCTGAGAAAATTAGCCTCCTGATTTTTTCTCATTCCAGGATGTGATTTTCTCCTGAGGGGGGGAAGCCTGTTAGCCTTGGAAGCCATTTTTAACTTGGAAGCTTTGAGGTTGCCATATTTAGTGCCTGGGAATTTGGGAGGGGGGGTTACATAGTGGGGTAGAAGATTAGACACAACATTCTTTCTCAGAGAGTCAAGGACATGTTAACCTGCACTTGGAGAGGAGTGTCTGGAGGAATGTCTCCAGTTGGGAGGAGGGAGATGGATCTTTGATTTTCTTTTGGGAAGGGAAAACCAGGAACTCTCAGATTCGGATTTTCCCAAATGTGCCAATATGATAACTCTAATAAACTGGACCTTTGAGGAAATGCTTATCTCACAGTTTATTGGTCTGCAGTTGGTTAGTTGGAATGCTGACACGGAGGGAGTTCCAGCAATTATTATAGGTGCCTTTGAATTCACTGAAATAGATTAAAAAGAAATAGGTTAGAATAGAGTCATGTTAGTACAATCCTGTATTTGAGGACTGCACTTGAAGAGAAACCAGATTTTCCTATTTTGAAAAAATATAAGTATTTCAATGAAAAAAATCAACTAACATATTAAATTATATATCAAACAGCAGTTTTATCCAATGTGAAAGATGACATAATGTGTTCGGTAGATGTTCAGTCTTTATTTACTAATGTTCCAGTTCATGAAAGAGTTGACAATATGTACAGTTTAGTGGAATCTAATCAGATATCAATCCCTATACCAATTGACATTCTTGTACAGTGTGTATTTACCTTTTGTATGCCATCAGGTGTTTCTTTAGACTTTAGAGTCTAAAAAATGTTAAACAAATACTTTAGAATGCAATAGTGAATTGAAACACATCTATTTCTCTCCAAAAAAGAAAGGACAAATCTTACCATCTTGGTCTTCCCTGGACAGATAGGGATATGAGTTGGGAGCAAATATCAACAATTGCCTGCTCCTGAGCGCTTACTAATTCTTTATTTTTTTTCTTATAAAACCCGGTCCCATAATTAGGGCCAAATTTAGTGTCACTAGCTCAGTGTTTCTCAACATTGGCTGCCTGAAAAAGTGTAGACTTCAACTCCCAGAATTCATGCTGGCAAGAACATTCTGGGAGTTGAAATCCACACATCTTCAAGTCGTCAAGGGTGAAGTACACTACTCTAGTTAGTGGAGAGGGGGAGAGAGTGCTCTGAGAAATATAATAATTCTGGGAAATTACACTTCCAAGGTTTTTCTTCAGATGGTCTTTTGCTATTAGGGTCAAAGCAAGTCAACTCAATTTTGAAAGAAAAGATTCTGGACCAGAAGGCCACTTGGATTGTTTAAAATACACATCTTCTAGAATTTCTCTCTTATGGAAAAAAGATTAACAGGAACAAAAGTTCCATTGGATTCCATATGCTAATCTTATTTAGAATGTTGAAGTGGATCGACTCAGCTAGTTGATCCTCATGTCCCTCTAGCCATAGCATGAAGATCCTCACTTACTAACCATTGTTAAGCAACAACCTGCATGACATCACCTGAATTTCATCCCTGGCCAGTTGCAGGGGCAGCTGAAGTTGCCTTTAGTTACTCTGCTGTTAAAGTGATGTTTTAATGGCACTCATCTTCCCAGATAAGCCTTGCTGTACAAACATTGACATTGCCTCCAAGACAGGCAGGATCTGGTCTGAAGCTATGATCCTCCCATCTCTAGTTTAGTGTAAGGTGATTCTGGGCCTTATGACTACTAGTTGTATCGATTTTATACAGCTATTTGTTGATTGTCAAGACTCCTATGGAGTCAGCATTATAAAAATGCTATTAAATCAGTCAGTCTGATCCCGCTTCTATTCATCCTTCAATACAATTATCAGACAAGACATTGCTACATGTACTGTTCTGGTTCCACTGTTGTGTACAGTGAAGTTAAATTGACAAACAATATAAAGTTCAATCCCAGCTTCTTCATTTAGAGCCTAACAGCCCCAAACACTAAGTCAGGACTTCTACCATATCCCTGGCAAATCCCAGGGCTGTGAAGCAGATAGAATTTCTAACCCTGAACTAATCCTACAGTTACACATGCAAATTGGCAAGTAAATAAAGAAATAAAAGACCTCTTACCTCAAAGATGAGTTTCCCCACATAATAGAGGAATGTTTCCATCCCTAATGCCCTAAGTTAAACCACACTAATCCTAAACAAAATATATTAAATATAATAAATAAATAATAATAAATAAATACATGTCCCTCTAACCATAGCATCACTCACTAACCATTGTTAAGCAACAATTTGCATAAAATCACCAGAATTTCATCCCTAGCCAGCTGCAGGTACAGCTGAAAACTGCCTTTAGTTGCCCTGCTGTGAAAGTGAAATTTGAATAGCACTCTTCTTCCAAGATAAACCTTGCTGTACAAACAATTGACACTGCCTTCAAGATAGTGTTGATGACACTATCTGGCCTGAAGCAAAGGATCCTCCCATCTCTAGTTTAGTGCAAGGTGATTCTGGGCCTCGTGACTACTAGTTGAATGGATTTTATGCAACTGTTTGTAGATTGTCAAGACTTCCTGTGGAGCCAGCAGTATAAAAATTCTATTAAATTAGTCAGCCTCAACCAACTTCTATCCATCTTTCCTCCAATACAGTTATCTGAAGACATTGCTACATCTACTGTACTGGTTTCACTGTTGTATATAGTGAAGTTAAATTGACAAATAACATATGGTTCAATTTCAGCTTCTTCATTTAGAGCCTAGCTTCGATCTATTGAAATATGTATGTCTACAATTGAGTACCTTGTATGTGTTTGTTTCTTCTCTTTTTTCTCCCTTTTATAATTGTGTTACTTTCTGGTAGGGTTTTTTTTAATTCAATTATTTTTAAAAGCTGTTCAGGCTATCATCAGTCATCCAGATTTTCCTAATTTGGTATTGGTTGAGTGATGGATGTCTGCAATAAATTATGGCATCAATTTATTGTCTGTAAATATACATCTTATATGTTGTTTCTTCTATTTTACCTTTTTAATTTTATAATTTTGTATATTTCCTTTGTTTTTTGCATTCAGTTAATAATATTTTTTTTAAAAAGTTCAGGCTATCATTGGTCATCCATGCTTCTCTAATTTGATATGGATTGCAGTGTTTTTATTGTGATGACATATAAATGTATTACATTTGACCCAAAATCTAGCAAATAAAAATACATTGTTGCATAAACCCACCCCCTGTAATTAAGATTCAGTGTGTTGAATGGATTAAATAATGACACCATCATGACTCAGCTTACCCAGGAATGCTTTCTGTTTAACTCTCAATACATAGATGCTCCCCAAACATAATAGATTTTCTCTCACCGATTCTGATCAACAAAAAGGCTTTCCTATTGACAGAAAAACAGAAGAAAAGTACACCGTATCACAGCAAATAATGGTCATGCACCCTATTCAGCTTATCAACTGTTGTATATCAACAGTTCAGGCAGAAAATAAAGGGCTGTTGCTGAATTCAGTTTGAATACTGTGTTTGTCTTGAAGTTTTTTTCCCCAAAAGTAAAAGGCAAGTACAGTATGGTGGTGCAAGAGCCCTACTGTAGTTTACAGAAATCTCTCCAATTCTCTCCTCTGCACCATTTTTCCTTCTAAATTGTGCATGTTTCTCCAGCAACCTCCCTGCTTTCTTCAGCTCCACTAATCTTTCTATGGATTTTTTCTTGGTGGCTAATC
>NW_020769317.1:10203988-10270240 GCF_900518735.1 Pseudonaja textilis | reverse complement strand
TGCTTCAAAGTGATGCTAGAGATAGATGAACTCACAAAGGAGAAGTAAATAAAAGCCTTGGGTGGGCTAGTGAAACTTGCTCACTGACGAGTTTTACTCTGTGTGCACATTGACTAGTGATGGCTTAGAACAGATTTTGGCTTTTCTAACATTTCAGAGTTTCTTTGCTTACTTATTTTCTTATTCATCTTGTTTAATATATTTGTTTACTTAGATTATTTAACACATAATATTTATTTATTTATTATATTTATTATTATACTTATATTTATTAATTATATTTATTATTTATTATATTTATTAATTATTTATTATATTTAATATATTTTGTTTAAGATTATTGTAGTTTAACTTGGGGCATTAGGGATGGAAACATTCTTCTATTATGCGGGGAAACTCCTCTTTGTGGTAAGAGATCCTTTCTTTTATTTCATTTTTTCTTGCCAACATGCTGCCACAAAAAATAATGAAAGGATGGATATAGTCACTAGGGGTCTCATTCTTTCCCCCTCCCCATCTCCACTAACTAGGGGTAGTGTACCTTACCCTTGACCACTTGAAGATGTATTAATTTCAACTCCAGAATTATTGCTGGCATGAATCCTGGGAGTTGAAGTCTACATTTCTTCAGGCAGCCAAAGTTGAGAAACACTGAGCTAGTGACACTAAATTTGGCCCTAATTATGAGACAAAGAAAGATTTATAAGATTTATTTGAAAAAGAGAGATTATGAGGCAATGCTTGGTTTTCTGCCCTAGAAATGTTGCACAATCTTATTGGGCAGAACAGAGGTTGCCTTTATGCATCTATATTATTGACCATGTTAGTCCAAGCCAAGTCCAAAACCATGAGAAAATTCCTGGAAGCCTAGCATTCTGACAAACTGGCCACCAAGAGACATGTAAACATAAACAACATCTACACACTGTGCAAAAGTGACAATTAACAAGTATTTGCAACGAGTATGACTGTATCCACACTATGATTTATAATACACAGTAAATTCTCCTTCTCCAGTTGGTTTGTCTTCAGCTGTTCAAAATGTCTTCTTTTGGCAGGTGTGTTTGGAAAAATATAAAAAATACCAAAGAGACCAAAGAGACCAAAGTAAGTAGCCAACTATTTTATGTGATAATTGTAGCAGGAGTGGGGAGGCAATCCTCCCCCTGCATCACACCTGACCCTTCCTATTTAATGGCCAGTCTTATATTGTTTAATAACACAAATGTTTTTCCACAAAAATACAGAAAACAAACGGATAGAAGAATTTACATTGCTTCAAGAAAGACAGTTGGCAGAAAAAGACCTCACAATAAGAGCTGTAAGCCATTCATTTCCCGTACAATGTTGTTTTAAGCTCCTCTTTTTGTCCGCACATTTATATCATATGATTGATGTTTGCTTCTTGTGATTTCTGCATCTTAGTTGCAAAAGGAAAACCACCATTTAGGCAACAAAATGGTTCAACTGATGAAGGAGAACAAAGAGCTTCAAAAGAAAATGCCAGAAAATCCAGAAAGTGAATATCATTTTAACTTAATGTTTAATTGTTTTCATTGGATAAAGAAAAGTGATTTATTTCATCTTAAGTTTGACCATAGACATTCTAATTCTTTTGTTATTTTTTTGCCAGGAGATACAAACAGAGATGAGGAGATGGACTTTCAGGCACTAAAGAACAACCACGAAAAATTCCAGAAAGCCATCAAGAGAATGAAGACTGTAAGTATCATACATTATAGTAAGAAATTAGAACAACATCTTTAAGCAAAATTTTATAATGCATTAAAATTTAATTTTCATTTTTTTTATCAGGAGATTGCAAAAGAAATTGAGAACAACAAAAAACTAGCAAGGGCTCGAGAGCAAGCAATCGATGATGTCTGCTCTGAACTGCTATTCCTATCTCACCTGGATATACCAAGGAGGTAAGATTTATCCTTCCATTTTTTTGGAGGGAAATAGACATGTTTCAATTGATGATGCACTACTTCGTTCTAAAATATTTGTTTAACATTTTTCAGACTCTGTCAGAGAAGATTCCAGAGAAACACGTAATTGCATATAAAAGGTAAATACAGTCTGTTCGACAATGTCAATTGGTATAGGGATTGATATCTGGCTAGATTCCACTAAACTGTACATATAGTCAACTGTTTCATGAACTGGAACATTAGTACTGTAAATAAAAACTGAATGTCTACTGAACACATGATGTCATCTTTCACATTGAATAAAACTGCTGTTTGATATATAATTTAATAAGTTGATTTTTTTCATTGAAATACTTATATTTTTTTCAAAATAGGAAAATCTGGTTTCTCTTCAAGTGCAGTCCTCAAATACAGGATTGTACTAACATGACTCTATTCTAATGTATTTCTTTTAAATCTATTTCAGTGAATTCAAAGACACCTACAGTAATTGCTGGAACTCCCTCCGTGTCAGCATTCCAACTAACCAACTGCAGACCAATAAACTCTGAGATAAGCATTTCCTCAAAGTTCCAGTTTATTAGAGTTATCATATTGGCACATTTAGGAAAACCCGAATCTGAGAGTTCCTGATTTTCCCTTCCCAAAAATCAAAGATCCATCTCCTACATCCATCAGTCCATCCCATGACCCAATCAAATTGTGTCCCAACTGGAGACATTCCTCCAGACACTCCTCTCCAAGTGCAGGTTAACATGTCCTTGACTGTCTGAGAAAGAATGTTGTGTCTAATCTTCTACCTCTCTATGAAACCCCCCTCCCAAATTCCCAGGCACTAAATGTGGCAACTGCAAAGCTTCCAAGTAAAAAATGGCTTCCAAGGCTGACATGCTTCCCCCACTCAGGAGAAAATCACATCCTGGAATGAGAAAAAATCAGGAGGCTAATTTTCTCAGCAAACAACCAATAACCACTCCCCCCCTTATCTTGTCTGGAAATTTATTATGAAATTGCTTCACTAATATACCTGCTTTTACACCCCAACTTTTTACCCAAATAGCTTCAGACAAAGGATACCCCTTTCAATGCAATAAATACTGCAACCTGTCTTTGTACAATCTAGAATCTAGAATTTTTTCACCTCATAATAGGTTTTCCTTTGTATTAAAACTGGCATGGGGGGAGCAGCTGTCTGAGGTCTTAACCTTGAACTGACAGCTGGTTTTAACAAACTACTGTGGAAGACTGGGTGTCCCTAGTGTTCGAGGGAGGCTGAGTTGGACAGTTACTGGATTAATCACTTTCACTATGGGAAAAAGTCCTAAAAACTGTGGTCCTAACTTTTTACTAGGCAGCTTTCACTTAAGGTACTTAATAGACAAGTAAACCTGGTCTCCCATTTGGATGGGGGACTGGAGAGTCCTATATCTAACCCTGCTTTTTATACGCTTCCACTGCTTCAGTCAGGGCATTTTTTTTTTGTGCTTTCTCAATCCTTTAATGACTCCATCCATTCTGTTAAGGACATTGAGGAGGGTGGTTCTATGGGCAATTCTGGCATGGGAACAAATTTAATGCCACTTGTGATCTGAAAAGGAGTTCATCCTGTGCCACTGTGCACCGCATCGCTATAAGCCACTTCTGCAAATAGTAGTAAGTCCCCCCACTTCTCTTGCTGGAAATCCACATAACATCTGAGATATTCCACCATTGCATTCAAATGTTCCATGGCTCCATTCGTATTCAGATGAAGAGCTGAGCTAAGTCCTTGGGATGATCAGATAGATCTCAGGAATTCCTCTAGAACTTTGTGGTAAATTGGACTCCTCTATCTGAAATTATTCCTCACGACACCCCAAGAAGCCCATATATTTGCTTCACAAACATTTTAGCTAGGTTTTTTTAGCAGTGAAATGGGCTTGCTTACAGAACAAATCAATCACAGTCCATATTACTGTATGATTTTCTGGGAGTTCAACTATAAAGTCCATGGCAATTTCTTCCCAGGGTCTACTGGGTTTGGCCACTAGTTGGAGGAGCCCAGGTGGTTTTCCTGGTCTCATCTTCATAGAAGCACAAATTGAGCACCTTTTGACATAGTTTTCAACATCCACTTTCATTTCTGGCCACCAAAATTGTCTTCTAACTAGATGGAGGGTTTTCAGGACCCCAAAGTTGCTGCCCAGTTGAGAGTCAAGACTCCTTTCCATGCCAATCTATCCCTCAATGTTAAAGTCTTTTGGTTTTCTGCAAATCATGAGTCAGCTAGAAGCAACGCTTTCAGGTCCGGAATCAATTTCTCTTTAGAGGGGTTAGTTGTATGCTTGGCTTGGCTCCTAATGGTGGCGTGGGCTAGAATTTGTGTTTCCGGAATCATTGCATGGGTGATCTCCTCTCATTGACTGTCATATTTGGGTTTTCTTGATAGCTCATCTGCTAGCAAATTCTCTCCCCCCCCCCCCAATGTATTTTAATTGGAAATTGAAATGTTTATGTATTGAGCCCAGCAAACTTGTTTAGGGAAAAGTTTCTGGTGTGTCTTCAGAGTTTTGAAGTTTTTGTGGTCAGTCCAGACTTCAAATGGCTATTTAGTCCCTTCTAGGAAGTGCCCACCGGACTCCAAAGGTTTCCTTTTCCCACACTGCCCACTTTGCTCTGTGTCTGTTAGTTTTTAGACATATATGCACAAGGTAGCAGTTGACCTTGGGGGTTCTTTTGAAGGAGCACAACTGCCAAGGCCACATCTCTGGCATCTGCTTGAATGATAGTTGGTCTGTTAGGGTCTGGATGTTGAAGAATAGGCTCTTCCACAAAGAGGTGTTTTAATTTCTCAAATGCTTTTTGACAGTAATGTCCATGTTAGCAGCTGAGTTGGCTGCGGCTTCTTAGGAGGAGTACAGTTTTCAGTAATTCAGTGAAAGGAAGGGCTATTCCATGAAGTCTGGTATGAATTGTCTGTAGAAGTTGGCAAAACCCAGAAAGCTTTGGAGCTGTTTGCGAGTGCAAGGGAGCTGCTAGTCCAGCACACCTTTCACTTTCCCTGGATCCATCTCAATCCCCTCATTTGACATTCAGTAGACCAGGTAGTCTAGGGACATCTTATGGAACTAGCATTTTGACACCTTTGCATAGAGTTTTGCAGCTAGGAGTTTTTTCAGCACTTGCCACACCAATTTGATATGTTCCTCTAGTATTTTGCTGAATATGAGAATGTTGATCAAATAAATTAAGACTCCATCATATAAATGCTCATGCAGCACCTTGTTATTTAATTGCATAAAGACTGTGGGGGCTCCCTGGAGTCCAAAAGACCTGATTCGAAATTGGAAACTTCTCAGGGGTGCAATTGAAAGCCATTTTCCATTTGTCCCCCTCCCTAATGCATAACCTGTAATACGCTTCCCTTAAGTCTTGCTTAGTAAATAATTTGCCTTTTGACAGGTGATTCAACAGATCTTTCATGAGTGGGAGTAGGTAGGTGTTTTGCACACACACGGCATTAATCCCATGAAAATCCATGCAAAGCCTCCTCCCTTGATCTTTCTTTTCTTTAAATAGCACTGGGGTAGCTACTTTTGATTTTGTGGGTTCGATGATGAACCTCTGGCTAGGTTGGTGTCAATGTACTTCCTCAACTTGATCATTTCTACTGGTGTCATGGAATATATTTTTAGCTTTGGTAATTTATCTTCTGGCTCGATTTCAATTGCACAATTGGTTAGTTGATAGGATGGGAAGATATTGCATTCCTCCTCACTAAAAATGCCAGCTAAGCCCTGGTATTCCTTAGGGACTAATGGGTAGCTGGGCAGGGTCTCTGCAGCAGCTGATGTCACTTCTGATGGTCTGAGACTAGTTGTTGGCTGGCTCCTATTCCCTAGGCAATACCCCAGGGATTGGTAGCAATGGCCCAATGCCTATTATGATCTTCCTGTAACCATCTTCCCATTTTATCGTGGGGGACCATTAGTCTAGCCAAGTGAGTCCTAATATGATGGATTCGATCATCTTTGGGGCTACTACAAACTGTAAGAGTTCCTGATGCCCTCCCAACCTAACAAGTTCTGTGACTTGGGTAGCTGGGGCTCCACCTATCAATGTCTGATCGACTTGCTTGAAATGAATTGGGCTTGCCAAGGGTCTCATCTTTATTCCTAATTGCTTAGGGAACCCAATTAGGCATCTGGTACAGACCATGTCTATTACCGTTCCTACCCCTGTACCCCAGTTTCTGGTACCACCTACTTGATTTTAATGGCAAAAGGGTGAATTGCTCTACTCACCATTGGGCCATCTTCTCTTCTGGCAGTTCCTAGAGGAGCTTCCCTGACTGGAGGTTCCTCACCTTCATTTGCAGGAAGCGGTATCTCTATGGCTTGGTGGGTGAACCTGCCTGTGTCTGGAGGCTTCCATGGGGTCCTTATTCCTCTGAAAACTGTGGCTGGTCATAGTTGAGGGACGGGTGCAGGAACTAGGCAGATGGAAGCTCTGTGACCCAATTGACTGCTCCAGTAGTATTTAATGGTGCCTGTCTGCTAGGCACACAGTGGCTCAAGAGGCTTCACTGGGGTTCATTGGCCTAGGGTGTCTTCTCACTTGCTTCTCCAGTCTGGTCTTGTGGTGTGGATTGATCTCCCAGTCCTTTGCCAGGGCCATGCTGTACCAGTCTTACAGCTGGTTGGGTACTCCTCAGATGTTACACACTTTTCTGATTTCTGGATTGGTGGCTTCTTTGAAATAGTGAATAAGGATTGACTCAGGCCAGTGTCTAAGGTTAACAGCCACTCTTCTGAAGTTCCACACAAACTCCTTAGGGGATGATTCCCCATGGTTTTAAACAGGGCTTCATTTTCATTCCTGCAGTCTGTGTCTTCAAATCTGGCCCTAAGCAGTTGGATGAATCCATTGGCATCATCTAATTCAGCAGCACTTTCATCATGTAGCTGGGCTATCCATTCAGCTGCTTCCCTCTCATCCATTCCATCCCCAATTTCTGAGATTAGGTCATGGTCCAATTAATACTGGTTTCCATACTGGTTGATGTATACCTAGACTTGGATGAGGAAGTATGCCACTTCCCTGGGGTCCCATCAAAAGTCACCCTGAATCCTGGCAGCAGCACCACAGCTGGATAGGGTGGCTGCACTGCTGGAGGTGTAACTGGGATAACCGGTGGTAGGGCAGGAACTGGTTATTGTGCCACAGCTGACTGCTGAGCCAGAGCTGGCTACTGGCCAGATTGGGTGGAGGGGCAGGAGCTGGTGGCATGAATGGTGCTGGTGTCCTTTGGTACTGCACCCATCCTTGACTGGGATAAAAGCCCCAGCCAGGGGGAATGCACTCTGCTGGAGGGAGCATGAAAACCTCCTGGCAAGGCAGGGTGACTGGCAATTTCAGATCTCCAATTGGCAGTCACTGTTCATCTCCATTAAGTTGGGCCGGCTGCATGGATCCAGTCCTTCTATAATCTCAGGCTGAACAGAGGGAGGCTGTCGCTGCACTATGGCCACTTGTTGACTATGGGTTTAGAAATGTGAACATGGTTTGAGTCAGGTCCCACCTTGGCTAACCGACCTCAGCTCACAGGGCATAACTACCCACCTCAAGATTCCTGAACCATTCTAGGAGACCTGTCAATGACTAGTGTCATGAGGGAGGCAGCAGGCTCCAATCCCAGGAGTTGTCAGACCCCAAAGGTCTCGGGTCTCTCCACTCAGGACCTTGGGTTGATCTCACCGGACTGGTCCCGGGTCGGTATTCAGGTGGCCTCATCTCGACTCCTGTCTCTGGAGTTGGTTTAGCCTGACCAAGTTTCTAGGACTCTGGCTCCTTGGGTCAGGCACCTTATAGCCATTCCTCCTTGGTAGCTTCAATTGCTCATGTCATTTTCTCAGGGGGAGAGTACAGGGTTTTGACAAAGGACCCAATGTCAATCTCAATTTGCACCAAGACAAATTCCTTGTGTGTCCAATCACACTTGGCCAATAAAGTATTCTATTGTATTCTATTCTATTCTCCATGGCTCCCACTTTGATCATCACCTTCTCTTCTATCTTCAATCCGCACTGCATATCAGACATTAATACAATTAATTAATTAAGTAATTAATTAATTAATTAATTAATACAATACAGTGAGTCCAGAAGTATTTCACGAGAAGAGTACTACACTCCTCTGTTCCAACAGAATACCCTATATCACCAGGCTTGAGATTTTGGGCTTGGACAACCTTGAACTATGCCACCTTTGGTTAAACTTAAGCATAGCACACAAAATTATCTGCTACAATGTCCTACCAGTGAATGACTACTTCAGCTTCAACCACAACAATATAAGAGCACACAACAGATAAAAAATCAATGTAAACTGCTTCAAACTTGATTGCAGAAAATATGACTTCAGCAACAGAGTGGTCAATGCCTGGAATGCACTACCTGACTGTTGTTACATCCTCTAACCCACACTCCTTTAACCTCAAACTAACCATTATTGACCTCACCCATTCCTGAGAGGTCTGTAAGGGGCATGCATAAGTGCACCATCATGTCAACCGTCCCTGTCCTATTGTCCCCATTTATTTGTACCTATTTCCTATATTCTTACTCATATTTATACTTCTATCTATTACCTTGTAAGCCATTGAGAAATCAAATAAATAAATAAATAAATCTTCCCTGAGTCTTCATTCTGCCCAGCTAGCAGGTCAGCATTTGGGACTCAGGACCCTGGACAGCCCCTGGTTCCTGAGGAGCTGGTTGAAGATTTAGGGATTTGGGTTAATGTCAGCATTCCAACTAACTAACTCCAAACCAATAAACTCCGAGACAAGTATTTTCTCAAAGTTCCATTTTATTAGAGTTGTCAGAATTTCTGGTTTTCCCTTCCCAAAACAAAACCACCCCCTGCACCCATCAGGCCATCATATGGCCCAATCAATTCATTGTCCTAAATGGAAACATTCCTCCAGACACTCCTCTCCAGGTGCAGGGTGACTTGTCCTTGACTATCTGAGAAAGAATGTTGTTGAGTATAGCCTCCTGCCTCACTATGAAATCCAAGGAAAAAAATGTCTTCCAACACTAACACTCCACTTATGGTAAATTTTTTTGAATCCCACCACTGGATAGATGGATTTGCAAAGAAACACAGGAATTCTTATTTTGGTACAAGTATTAAATTTAATAAAATCTGGAATGTTTTCCAGTCAAATGAAATGTGCTTTCTTAAGCCTGTATTTTAGAATTGTATGTAAGAATGGGAATATAAGGTATTCCCATTTTACTTTAGTTTCAATTCAAAGCTGAAGTTTAATATGTGACATTGATGAAAATAAATTAGTTCAATTGTCTTTAAGGTAGCAATTTGTGTTTTCAATTTGATATGAAAAGTTGCTAAAAAGAAAAGCAAATTATAGTGCAAAACTCCTAATGTGTAAAATAAATAAATAAGAGCATTTAAGTGACAATAGTTGTCTGAAGAAAGCTCAACACATTTGTATTCTAGCATTGCCTGAACTGTAACTTCATTTACAGAAGGCTTATGATAATATGAACAAATCACTTGTACATCTGAAAGCTCCAACTTGGAAAAAAAATTGACCTGAGGAAAAATCTGTATGGCAATGAAGGAAATATTGAATACACACTGACATAAGTGGAAGGTTTAACAGAACAGTTTTTAAAGTAGTTTTAGGAGATTTCTGAAATTGTGATACTCACATACATAACACAAGCCTGCACATAATGGCTGTCCATTGCTTTAAAATAACCCATTAAGCAGATTTTCAGATCACAATGTAAAACAGACCAGGTTGCTCCAAGTGCTTCCGAAGTAGTGTATTTGGAAGAATGAATGTTATTTTTGCTCCTATTGAAATTCTTATAGATAATATACAATGTGGTGCAATTTTAGTACCAAAAATGAACGTGGCTGAAGGATCCTTACTGGTGTCATTGGCTTTCTAAATATACAAGAGCAATTCATCAATGGTTTTATAATTATATTTAAAAAATTACCTCTCAAGGCTAACATTGTTTGAAAGGTATTCACTATCTCAGCTCTCAACATTTTCATGTGTCTGGCAACAAACCTAAAATGGCTAAATGAATGTTACATTTTAGCATCGGGCTTCAACTGGAAGATAATTTCTCTTTTATTGTTAATATCTGACATTTTAATTCAATATGATTGTGACATGTTTAAGGCACTTCCAAATAATAGAATAAATACCTACTAAAAAATAAAAACAGTACTTCATATGTAAACTTTCAAAAACTGGGTTAATGTGGGATAGCTACAAATTTCTCCTGCCTCCCAATGTTAGCCTTTTTTATAGTAGATTTTTCTCTTGTCTAATATTATATTTTATTGTATCATATTGCTAATAAGGAAGGACAGAATTTGCCAACCATACGTGTCTATGTGGTATCTGAGACAATCCACAGATTAGCTAAGCCACGTCACTCTACAAAAACAAGCTAATTTTAGTTTGAACCCCACCTGGAATAAATATGCCAGTTTATATGGCACAAATGCCAATGATGACAGAATGCAAGATGGAGCTCATTTGAAACAGAAGCCATATTTGATAGCCATCTGTCCTAGTCCTGTTAGCAATCATGAAAACTGAGGAATCAAAGGCAACAAGGATCACATAAAAACAAATACAAAGGATTATTTTTTTAAAAAAAAAAGTTTATAATTTTATTTGGAACAGAATACTATGAAAGCCAATTTCTCTATAATCTATATACCAGACAATTTCAAATATGTTTTTCTGACATTTCCTTGTAACTTCTATCTCTGCTTTAAAAGAAGACTAGACTAGAATAGAATACCTTATTTGGCCAAATATGATTGGACATAAAAAGGAATTTATCTCTGGTACAGAAGTGCTCGGTGCACATATAAAGCAACAGAATAATAAAAATCATAATTATAATAGAAATAAGAGGGTATAGTAAATAAGATAAAAATAATACAGCCATACAATATAGGTAAATATATTTAGACATAACGGTATTGTGAGAATGATGGCATGAGGGGAAAAAAAAACTGTCCCTATCTCTAGTTGTTTGGAATGCAATGCCTTATAGTGATGTTCTGATATTAAACAGCTCCTAAGGCCAGTCTGAACTTCCTGAGTTGATGCAAGAAAAAACCAAAAACCTGAAGGACTCTACTTCTGATATTTTAAATCAAATATGGTAAGAGGTGATATAATAGGAAGGCTCTTCCTAAAATCCACTCTCATCTCTAAAGTTTTAAGCATGTTCATATCCAGATTGTTCCAGATTGTTACATGGCCAATTGTTCAATCTCTTGTCTATATGCAGACTCATGAGACAGCTGACTGCTGTATCATCTGCAAGATTCAGCACTTTAACAGACAGATCCCTACATATGCTGTCATTGGAATATAGAGAGAAGGGGAATGGAGAGAGCACAGAGCCCTGAGGGGTCCCTGTGCTAATTGCACAGGTACTAGATGTGATTATTTCTAGCTTCACCTGTTGCTTCCTATCTGTCAAAAAACTAACAATCCACCAAGAAGCATGGAGAGGCACAGCTAGCAAAAAAAATACCATAAAATCTTCAAATCTATCCAGTTAAAACTTTGCAAAGTTAATCTGTCTAAAGGATCTGTCATGTATGCTGTATTTACCCTATTCTGCCAAAAAATAAAATGGCTGCCCAAGCAGTGGAATGTTTCTCCATGGTTAATTATTGCAAAAATGACATCATTTTACATACTGTGTGATTTGGCCAGTCAAGCAGAAACAGGATTTACTGGAAGTTTTGGCCTTGGAGAGAGGAGTAATGTGGGTGATCATTTGGTTCAGTTTTGCCATAAAAATTGATTCTAAATCATGATTCAAACAATACAAATTTACACAGCTGGACCTCACCAAATAAACTGCACCATAATTAGATCAACTATTCCCTATGCAGCTATTAATGGTCCAGTTCAGTTTTCACTGTCAATACATATATGGATGTTGACTGCAGTTCAGATCCTGAATTGTTAGAGGTTCATCAGAATCCCTTCCACATTTGCAATTGACATGAAAAATAGGTTTGAGCTGCTGGACGCTACTGAGAAAGAAAACTGTGGCAAGAAATTCAAGTGAACATCATTGTAATGGAACACATACTCCATGAGAAACAAGAAAAAATGTAAATGACCTTCAGATGAAATTATCAATGAATGAAGAAAAGCAGCCAAAACTGCAGGCAAATTGGACAAAGCAAGGAGATTTAATGCAGATTTAGTGTCCTTTTTAAAGCATTGACTGCAGTTTGTGAAATGTGGTTATTCTCATCTCCCACCAGAGACCACTGTCTTGCAATCTCCTTGCAAGCAGTAACTGTGTGGAGCGCTGTGGGTGATCTCAAATCCTCTTCTTGTCCAAATAGGAATTATTGAAGAAGCTGGTCTACATGCCAGCTTTTCAATCTGCTGTGCTCCATTATTCAAGAAGACACCTTCTGTTTGCCATTTCTTCCCCCAAAGTCTAATTATTTTAAATAAATGTAAGATTAAGTTTCCCTTTATTACCATAAAAAAAGATTTTAAGTTTTTATGTGATCCTTGATGCCTCTGATTTCTTAGTTTTCATGATTGCTAAGAGAACCAGTACAGATGGCTATCAAATATGGCTTCTGTTTCAAATGAGCTCCATCTTGCACTCTGTCATCATTGGCATTAGTGCCATATAAACTGGTATATTTATTCCAGAGTGGTGTGGCTTAGCTAATCTGTGGATTGTCTCAGATACCACATAGACATGTATGGTTGGCAAATTCTGTCCTTCCTTATTAGCAATATGGCACAATAATGTTGTAGAATGGTGGAATAACCTGAGGCGAACAGGGAGCGAACTTCAGCTTTTCCTTTTTGTAACAATAAAGGGTTGCTATGGCTGCCACGGTAACAAGGCAGCCAGCTGGCAGACAACAGCTGATGCTGTTTGACAGCTCCCTTTTATAGCCGGCTGTCAAATGGCATCAGCCAATAGGAATGGTCCATGTTCCCGCTGGAAACATGGACCGGGGTGAAGATTTCAGCTCAGTCTTTTCTGAACGCTACACTCGGGTGCTTGCGCAGATGGCCAGGTCTTCTAGGTTCTGATGGAGCTGCTAATGGAAGGAACGTTTCTGCTTGTTGGGCAACTTCTGGTGCCAATGAAGCTGGTGTCTCAGCTTCAGGCATCTCTGGACGAGGGACAGATGACTTCTCAGGTCGGCTTACATTCCTGTCAGATTCACAGGAAGTTTCTTCGGGCGCCAGTGGTTCCTCTGTCGCAGGAACATCCTGAGGGCCATCTGCAGACGAACTCCAACGCTTTCTAAGTTGATCGATATGGTGGTGCCAAATGTACCTGTCTTGCAGTTGGACCCTGTAAGACTTAGGACCAGTTACCACCACAATCTTCCTAGGCATCCACAAAGGGTGTCCTGCATAATTCCGGGAATAGACCTGGTCATTTTCAGCAAACTCCCTTGCCTGGCTATTTGATCCTAGGGGTGTGACTGGAGCATAATATGGATGAGTCTGTCTAAAGTAGTCCTTAGATGTCTACCCATGAGAAGTTCAGCCGGGGACCTATTAGTGGTGGCACAGGGAGTCGTGTGCTGGGTTAGAAGACATTTAGCAAGCCTAGAGTGCCAATCTATGGGCCCAAGCCTTTCCAGGACCTCCTTAGCAGATCTGATTGCTCTTTCAGCCAGGCCATTACTGGCAGGATGGAAAAGAGCTATAAGTGCATGCCTGATTCCCAGGTTAGCTAAGAAGACCTCAAACTCACAGGAAGTAAACTGGGGGCTGTTATCAAACATAATAGTGTACAGGGAGGCCATGGGTAGCCAATATCCTTGATAGAGACTTAGTGATGGCTTCTGAAGTTGTGGTGGTCATCAAAGTCAGCTCTACCCATTTAGAAAAAGAATCAACCAACACCAGGAATGTATGCCCATGAAAGGGGCCAGCCAGATCAATATGCACCTGGGACCAAGGGATCCCAGAATCTTCCCACCTGCCTGGAGTGGATGTGGGTAGAGCAGGTCTGGTAACTTGGCATGGCTGACAAGCATTCACCAAACTTGTAATCTGAGCATCCATGCCCAGCCACCATATATAAATGCGAGCTAGGGCTTTCATTCTGACAATGCTGGGATGCCCTTCACACAGGACCTTTAAAACTGAGGCTTGCAACTTGGAAGGGATAACTACCCTAGTTCCCCAAAGCATACAGCCTTGCAAAGAAGACAGTTCTTGCTGGTGAGTTTTGAAAGGCACAAATTTGGGGGCATAAGGAATTGCAGAGACACCCCCTTCCCACCCAGTCAAGGACTTGGGTGATTACCTTGTCCCTGGCAGAGTGGGCAGTGATATGAAGGGCAGTGATGGGAAGTTTGAGATCATTGATCAGGAACACAGCATTAGTTGGTGCAGGATGCTCTACAGGAACAGGCAGGGGGCAGCGACTAAGAGCATCAGCGTGGCAGAGACTCTCGCCAGCTCGATGAGTGTATAGGAATAGGCAGCCAGAAATAAAGTCTACCTGGTCATCCTTGGAGACAATATCTGAGGAGTTTGTCTATCACCTGACAGAAGGCCTAACAGAGGCTTGTGATCCGTAACCAACTCAAAAGAGTGTCCATATAGAAACTCATGGAATTTTTTGACAGAAGTAACTGCAGCCAAAGCCTCCTTGTCAATTTGGCTGTAGTTGCGCTCAGCTGGGGAAAAAGTTCTGCAGAAAAAGGCAATGGGTGCCTCAGAACCATTAGGCAGTCTATGACTTAAAACGGCACCTATGCCAAAAGGAGAAGTATCTGCTACTAAAGGTAAAGGTAAATGCTCATTAAATTGGATCAGAACAGCATCGGATGTAAGCAGTGATTTGACTGCATGGAAAGCATGGGCTTCCTTAGGTCCCCAGTGCCAGGGGGATTGCTTATCCAAGAGTCTGTGCAGAGGCTCTGCAATGGAAGCTTTATGTGGCAAAAATGAAGTGTAAAAGTTAAGAAGTCCTAAAAAGGCCTAGAGCTCAGTTTTGTTAGTTGGTGTGGGTGCCTCGTGAAATACCCTTACTTTGGATTCAATTGGGTGAATACCAGAGGCATCAATTCTGTATTCCAAAAATTCTACCTGTGAGGTGGCAATAGTGCACTTCTCTTTTTTTAACTTAAGACCATGCTTCCTGAAATGATCGAGGACTCCTCTGACTCTTTGCAGTAATTGAGACTTGTCAGGGGCAGATATTAAAATGTTGTCAAAATACGGAATTACACCTGGTAATCCTTGAAGAAGTCTTTCCATTAAAGATTGGAAAATCCCTGGGGCCACACTTACACCAAATTGGAGGCGCCTATATTTAAAAGTGCCCCTGTGCATTACAATAGTTTGTAGTTCAGCAGTTGTGTCATCAACAGGGAACTGTTGATAGGCCTGTGACATGTCTAGTTTTGCAAAAATGGTTCCTGGCTCAAAAGAATGTAGTAGGTGCTGGATAACAGGGAGTGGATAAGCGATGATTTGTAAATATTTATTCAATGACGTCTTGTAATCTGTGCAGATTCTTATGCTACCAACTTTCTTCAGGGGTGTCACTATTGGGGTTTCCCATTTTGCGAAGTCCACAGGCTCTAATACACCATGTTTAATTAATTTGTCAAGCTCCATGTCTAATTTGAGGCAGATTGCAAAAGGTACCCTTCAAGGCTTTAAATGGATTGGTACTGCCTGAGGGTCCAAGTTGAAAGATATTGGGGTTCCTGAATAACAGCCCAGTCCCTCGCTGAACACATCATCATAGTCATTAAACAAGGTGTCCACTTCAGCATTTGTAATAGAGTGGATTCCGCTTATATGAAGGCCAAGGGCAGGGAACCAGTCTAACCACAGGCTAGGGAAGGCACCATCCACTACCACTAAAGGCAAGTGACCTTTACAATTTTGAAATTGAACAAAAAACTTGCCTTTTCCGATGACTCGGATGGTTCTGCCTTGGTAGTCACATAGGGTTAATTGGCAGCTGTGAAGCTTCTTCTTAACCATTCTGGGAAGTAGTTGTTTCAAGGTGCTCCATGAGATGATGGACAGTGCTGAACCTGTGTCAATCTCCATCCTGCAAGGTTTCCCTTCTATAGAAACAAAAACACTGATTTTGTTAGAGCCTTTGTTAGTCAGCTTGGCTTGATAGCAGGTAAAACAGTCTTCAACTTGTTTTTGGAAATGTTGAGTCGTCTGAGGTTTTTGGGCAAAAGTCTTTCCTGCTTGACAGATCTTGGCTAAATGACCCTTCCTCTGGCATTTTAGACAAATGGCATTCCTGAACCTGCAGGATGCCCTGAGGTGGTTTCCCCCACAGCTTAGACAAATGGGCTGAGGCCATGGAGGTTGATTGGGGGTTGGCCTGTTCTCCCTTTGACTAGTTTTTTGCTGCCTGAGGCAATTTACATCATTAGCCTCTTCATAGCCTTCTTCTGTGGAGGCTTCATCGTAATGGATGGCTGAACTGCTCTGACTTATTGGATTTTCCTGAATTTCTGCTGCTGATTTTCCTGAATTTCAGCAGCTTGAGACTCTTCAATTGCTAATTTAAGGGTTAAATCCCCTTTAGCCAATAGATGCCTTTGTAGACTTAAATCCCTAACTCCACAAACTAGTTGGTCTAATAACATGTCCTCCAGATAGTCTCTAAACCCACAGTGCAAGGCAGCTGTCCATAGGGCAGCCATGTACCCACTAATAGTCTCTCCCTCAGCCTGAATCCATCTCCTAAAAGCATGACGCCTGGCAATTCGGGATGGCTTAGGGAATAGTGGTTAGAAAGAATTTCCTGCAATTCTTCCCATGGAACAGTTTTAATTGAACTTGGATCCAATAATGCCGTAGCAGTATCAAACACTGTGGCTCTGCAAAAACTTAAAAAGAAGGACTTTTTCCTATGGTCGGAAATGTCAGCGAGGTCTATGGCATCTAGGAAACAGTCAAACCAATTTCTGTCAGATTCCCATGTTTCTGCTGTCGGTCTGAAAGGCAGGAATGCAGGTTTCGAAGTCATCTTGACTCAGAGGTGCTGGATCTTCCAAGGAAAGTTGAAATTCACGCTCGCGAATAGTGACAGTAAGCTCTTAAAGTGACTTACAGCTCAGTAGTGACTTCGGCTCTTTTTGTAGTGACTTCACTCAGTGATTCTTTGCCCGGTTGCCTCTTATATGTATCCCGCCCTCATTACCAGTGTTATAGAGTGGCGGAATAACCTGAGGCGAACACGGAGTGAACTTCAGCTTTTACTTTATTGTAACAATAAAGGGTTGATGTGGCTGCCGCACTAACAAGGCAGCCAGCTGGCGGACACTAGCTGATGCCATTTGACAGCTCCCTTTTATAGCCGGCTGTCAAACGGCATCAGCCAATAGGAACCATCCATGTTCCCGCTGGAAACACGGACTGGAGTGAAGACTTCAGCTCAGTCTTTTTTGAATGCCACAAATAAAATATAATATTAGACAAGAGAAAAATCTACTATAAAAAAGGCTAACATGGGGGTGGGGAGAGAAATTTGTAGCTATCCCATAATAACTCAGTTTTTGAAAGTTTACATATGAAGTACTGCTTATATTTTTTTAGCTAGGTATTTATTCTACTATTTGGAAGTGCCTTAAACATGTCACAATCATACTGAATTAAGAAGTCAGATATTAACAATAAAAGAGATTATCTGCCTTATGAGCACCTTTACAGAATAGCAGAGTTGGAAGGGACCTTGAATGTTGCATGCAGTGACAATTTTTGTATGTACCGTATAAAATAAACAGAACCAGTTTTGTTTAGTGGTTAAGGAATCAGGCTAGGAAGCTGGAGATCCTATACCATTTCAGACAAATGCTAGTCCAATCACTTATTAAAAGCATTCAGTGATGGAGCATCCACAACTTCTGGAGGCAAGTAGTTCTTAATGTCTTTCCTCTCACCTGAAAATAACCTCCAAAGCCATTCACTGATGTTAATATGCTCGTAGCATTTTCATGCCTATCCAATGTTAGTAATAATTTTGTAATACTTTTCTCATGTATTTTTTAATATTGAAGTATGCACAGTCATATAACCCTAAATAAATAGCTTTCTTAGCAACTTTAATACTAAGCAATTTGATGAGATCCTGAAAAAACCAAAATGAAATGCTTGCTCAACTTGGGGAAATAATTTTAAATACAAAAGAACAATATTTTCTTTATGTTAATTATGATGCTTTGCATCAGAAGGCTCAGAAGTGATTTCAAAGCAACTATGGATATGAATGTAGCACTTATCTGTATTTATTTAATTTAAGCAAAATTTTTCTCAGATTAGTGTGGCAGAGGTTAAATATGGAAAGGCATACATGCTTTAAGGAGCTGCAAATAGATACTATTGTCATACCCACATATTTCCCAAAAAACTTTACACTTTTCATCTCAAAGGACTTTACAGGCTTATTTATTGTTATAGCCAAGTTGTCAATAACACTAAAGTTAGGTATGAAATAAATTATGGTGATACTTTGGATGATGGCGAAGGTCCACGTTTTTCTTGAACATCTTTGTTTCAGGAGACAACTAAATATGGTTCTTACAAGTAAAAGATAAAAGGGATAATGCTGAAAAGGATATACCCCTAGCTCAGCAATAATATTCAATCAGCTGGGTAAATTGATATATTAGAAGCTGAAAGTACAATAAATTAATTCATATCCTACATCTCTATCCTTTATAATGAAGGTAAATTGAAGAATACGATAACTACCTATAAGAATTTTACTGAGACATAATTCTCTTTTAAAGAAAACTAGAAAGCAATTATGTTACTGCAAAAGGGAAAAGGAAAAATTGAAACAAAATGCAGAAAACAATTCAGCACTGCACAGCACTTGTTTCTGAATTGGTGTTCATAGAATTTTGCTATGAAGAATAATGAGCTGTTAAGAAAAGTAGTTCAGTTTGTTTATACAATTCATTTTTTTGCACATGTCATTTGTAAGTTACTATTTTCATCTTTTTTTAGTTTTCCAATTACTCCTACATTGCTGGCTACTCTGTGCAAATGTAACAGTGAATCTTGCAGTATGATTACGTGCTCTGGATTGTATTTTCTAGTACGCCTCATTTGACAGGCTGAGTGACAGTATACAGCAGGACTACTCTGCTGATTTTTTTTTGGTTTCTTACGATTAAAGCTGACAGATTCAATAGACTGTCAAGTGGCTTTTAGCAATGCTTAAAATTTCCAGTGGATCACTGATAATTTGCACAGACGTCTGGGAGATCTATAGGCAGAGAGGTATCATCAATAAAACACAACATTATTTGGTTAGCTAGGGCAAGTATTCACTTTTCCCAGACAGTGATGAATAGCTAGGGTTCTCCAGAAGATTCAGCATATGTAAGACTTAAGGTTTGGGCATTGATTTGGACATCTTAACCAAAGCTCCCATTTGTACATATATTTGGATCTATAATCATATCTATGGTTTTCTCTGGTTTTCTCATATTTTCTAACCTATCCACACCAGATTGATGGTTATTTCATATTTTTCTGTTCTGTAACATTTCTCTTAGATAAATTGGATTGTAAAAAAGTAGAAAGAACAGATAATGGAACAGATATTGAGGATGAAGTGGAAATAAGAGAAATCAATAATGTATCATAATCTATATGAAGTATTAATTTTGTGATTGAAAGATTGCTTTTCAATTATTATACATTTGTCTTAAAAAGATAAAATATGACATATATATTTCAATTGGAAAATTAAAATTCTGTCTTGCTAGCTGTGTCTGTAATCAAATATAATATAAAATGTATACTTAATTCTATTTTATTTTTACTGGAATGAATTTTCTTATGAATTAAATTAATATGTACATTAAAAAAACAGAATTCTTTTTTGCAAATAGATTTAGTAAGATTTAGTAAGATTGTCATAACAATGAAAGAAAAGAATATGTGTTTAACATAATTTTTATTTTTGTACATATGTGTAACTCCTCTAGCAAAAAGTATGAAAGCAGAAAGGAGACTGTTATCTAAGATAATATGCTCAGGCACAGATGCTGACTTAATATTTCAAAATTTAACTTTAAATCTGGAAAATTAAAAAAAAATGATAAGGTCATTGATTCACATTTCTGTACTTCAGAATATTCCCACAGATAGCAATCCTATTGAATTTTCCAATACTTCTTCATATGAATATCAAGATTTAATTAAGAGATGTTCCACATATCAGAACAAGAAATATGCAAAATAAGGCATTTCATCTTTTTTTCTATTTAATATGTGAAAATCTCAAGTGCACCAAGGAATATGTCAATTATAATTCTTTGAAAATATTGACTGAAGTTCATGGCAATTATTAAAAATTCATTCAAGATTTTAGCAGTCCACTGGGAAATACAACTTTTTAGAAGTATATTCAGATGAATGAAAAGAAAATGACAGTAAGACTGAACAAGTGTGTGTGTATGTATATGTATATATGTATATGTGTGTGTATATGTATGTATATATGCATATGGATATGTATATGTGTATGTATGTACGTGTGTGTGTGTGTGTGTGTGTGTTATTTTGAACTGGAAATTTTTCCTCTTGTGAAAGCGTTAACCAATTTTACAGATGTTTACATTGATATGATTTAGTTCACTAAACATTATAGATGTTTAGATTGTCCTGATTAAGTTCACAAAATGTAGCATATTTTACTGATTTAAAAGATGTTCTAATCTAAACAGATTTAATGAAACAGGTTGCTACATGCAATTAGTGAATTTTATGCACACAGAATGTATATACACTCTGATTCAAAATGAAATGGAAATTATAATGTTTTGCTATTTCAGAATGCATAGTTTTGAAGGTTCTGACTGTCCTGAACATGATAGTTAGCTGCTACTTCATGATTGAGCTAGTTGTTGTCCTTGTTCAACATTTTCTTAGCCTAACCAGTTCAACATCAGGAACCAGTGTTGTGTCTTTTGCTATTGGTCCAGACAAGCTTGGCAAAGTAAACAAACATATACAGAATTGTTGTGGCTATAAAAGAGCCAGTCCATAGGATTTTTAAATATATATTTATTTTCTATAATTTATATGCTTATTGTTCTTAGATTAGAAGACAATTGATAGAAGGAGGTTTTGGACGGTAACATTGCTATATCTTCCTTTTAATGCCATTAAGGAGAAGGCATCTAATGTGCAAAGCAAATTCCCTTTGTTGTATCAGAATAGAAATTTGGAATGAAGATTACAGTTTTTCATAATGTAGATTATAAATAAACACTAATATATTTCTATGAAGGACATGCTCAATCTATACTTTATTAATTTTCCATGTACATGAATAATTAGAATGATGCTTTATGGAATACCATCACTTTGATTTCTGAATATTTAATTTCTAGCATTTCAGTCTGGCAGAATAATGCCAGTGCTCATTAGATTTCATTTCAGCTCCAATTGTGAAAAACAAATGACAGTGTCATCAGTGAATAACAGTCTGAAGTTCATAGTTTAATGTAGGAAAAGACTACTGATGATGCTGTGGGCAGCAAAGAAAGCAAACTGATCATTGATGAAATGGCTGTGGCTGAACCGGTAGTCAAAAAAAAAAAAAAAAAAGCTCCAATGATCATCTGAGAGGAAAAAGAAGAGAAAAGTGCCCTCCTACTTGCCCCTGCACTTTTCTCTTCTTTATCCTCTCAGCTGATTGGCATGACAGAGCCTCAGCTGGTGTTTGGAAAGCTGCGGGTGTGCACATGTGAAGTGTGCAGTCACCGAAATGGTAGGAAAATTGTTAAAATCCCACCACTGAAACTGATGTATCATTGAACAAATCGACTTAGATTTCTCACTTGAGACACAAATGATTAGGCTTATATTCTACTTAGGATAGGAAAAGTTCAGCTTGAAGACCTAGTCTCTGGAAAAGGGTCTAATGCTGCAAAAATGAAAGTAAAAAGAAGAAATTGATCAGCAGCAAGGTGGATGGATTCAGTTAAAGTGGGGATGATTGCACCATTGTAAGACATAAAGGATTAGGTTAGGGATAGATCATGTTGGAGAAGATCTATATCAGTGTGGCTAAACCTTTTGGGCTCCTGTGCTCACATGCCAGCACCCAGAAGGCAATGCATGTGCCCCCCTGCCTCCTGCTCATGCACACACAACCCCCCGCTGCCCCCTTACCTGCACTGCTCATTCGCATGCCTCCCAGTTAATTTTTGCCCTATTTGAGAACCCTTTCGGCCTTACAGAGGCTTGAGGAAAGCCTCTGCAGCCTTTGTAGTCCAAAAAATGGGCCGTTTCATCATTTCTGGAGCTGCACAGTGAGGTAAGTTTAGCTCATGTACCTGCACAAATGGCTCTGTGTGCCACCTCTGGCATGCGTGTCATAGGTTCGCCATCATGGATCTATGTGATCACTTTTTGGCACATAATCGATTAAAAAGAAAAAAGTAGGTGATATTCAGGTTTAATAATGATCATTATAAGGATATTTTATACTGCATAAAAATTAAATAGAAAAAAAAGGAAGCAGCTTAGCTCCTTTGGTTCTCCATCATTCATATTCCAAATAGTTTCCAATCTTTGTCATTATTTCTTCTAGAGAAAACAGCTTGGAATTTATAGTGCAACATAGATATTCATAGAGGTTCCATGATAACAGTTTGGTATGAAACCTTGTAACCAAACATCAGACCATGGAAACAAAAAACAAAGTCGTTAGCTGAAAGTCCACTAGCCTTTGAGGCTAAACTATGAGTAAGAACCTTTGTATTAAATTGCAAAATTTCAAATCACATTCTGTAATCTAATCTATAAATTTTAAATTATCTTCCCTGGGAAACTATTTTTCCAGCATTCTTTAATCCAGTCTTTAGGCTACTGCATTCAAAAAACTGATTAAAATCTCTATAGATAAAATTTTCTTGTTTTCATTATTTCTATTTTACCCTTTTTCATGGTATTTCCCACTTCTTTTGTTTTCATTGTTTTGTCCATCTGTTTCCAATTTTCTCATGTCTACTTCTGATCATAAATATTTAGGGGAGGATCATATTATGTTTTCCAAATACAATTCAGTATTATTTAGCTGAATATGTAACTTAGTAATTATCATTAGCTAAGGTCCAATCAATGTTTGATAAATGTCAAAGCTGCAAAAATAATTTCTTAAATTACAGACTCTGCTGCAAACTACTTATGTAAAAGCATGCTATTAATTCTGAGTTGTCCAATGAATCTGTCATTTGTTTCAGAACAAATGGAAGAAAACATTTCCTAAAAACTCAAGGAATAAATATCTGCAACATATATTTACTGATGTTAGCTTTTTTTCCCCTATTACCATTATAGCAAAAATGGATGATGAAATGCACTTTTTCTGATTGCAAGACACATGGAATGAACAATATGTGTACACTGCCAGCATTGTGTTTTTATTGGTATATTTATAAAAATATTTGATAGTGTTTACACAGAAATACAATACAGCTTTCTATGGAAGCATTACTGACTCTACTGTTGCATGGTTAGTTGTAGTGCATTATCTCAATTAGCATTTATCAAATCTATTCAAAAATTGAACTTATTATGAATTGCGTAGGGGTGGGGCAGGCTTGTGATCTTTTGGTTAAGTTTTTCTTTTCATTTCATGTTTCATGCTAAAAAAAGGCTGAGTATCACATAGACATCAAGAAGCTTTGTGACTGATTAAAACACCTTGATACAAGGACATCTGTTGTACAGCTAAAAATCCCTGAAAGGGATTGCTGGAATTGTCTTGAAGATACTATGTGAATCAAGGATTAGATAGAGGAAGATTTTGCAATTGTAGAAGCAAGGGAAAGCATTCTGATTGGTGAAAATATTTTTGGGGAGGATGTTGTCAAAGATGGCCTCAGAAAGGAAATTCCTAAGAGTACATGAGCCAGGAATGGAAAAGGCTGGAATTAATTCTAAAAAGCTCTATTTGGAATTGCCTTGTGCTAAATACTTAGTTTGTTAAGCCAAGGCCACTTTATCCAAAATTTACACAAAATATATATTTAAAAGAACTAAGAAGCAAAATACAGTAATTTAGGAAAGACAGATGCATGTATGTACCTGGAAAATTCCTGCCGTCTTTCTATCTATAACCTTCCAAATGACCAGAGAAAATTAAATACCAGTAGACAAATAGCACATATAGTGGAAGTATTGATGGTTTAAACATGAATAATGTTTGAGCTAATAATGTTTGTATTTTTGAAAGTATGCATCTGGAGAATTTATGCGTAAAATATATTAGGTATCTGTACCTATATGCATATTGGAATTTGTACAGATATGTGTATGCATAAGTTGTGAAGCAACCTTTACATTCTACTACACATAAGTTGTAAGTGACAAAAATGGGTTTTTTAATATTTTCATTAAAGGTGGAAAAAACAGCCTGACAATTCAGTGAGAGAAAATGGTTATGTATTGTAGCTATTATAAACTAGGTGTTATCATAAACAATCTGTCAAGTTTGGTATGAATTAACAACAATGAACAATCATAATAAGGTTGAGTAATGGTTTTAATGTTATTCAATTTTCAATAGATGGCAGTACAGGTGCACAAGAAGTTCTGATGTGGTCTTGAGCATCAGATATTTCACTTTCATTAGTGGAAAGCAACTCTAAGAAAAGATTATACGTTGTTATGAAGTGGAAGCCAACAATGAGTACTCACACGTACATTTCAAGTATCATGCCCTGACTGAATTTTGGACTGCTACAAGAGTTCTTCACTTGAAAATGACTGCCAATGCAGGTTATTTATAGATGACGATGTTGTCAAAAATACTATGCATCTCTGGACCAAAAAAAAAATGAAAAAAGAAAAGAAAATTGTAAAGATGTTGAAATTGTTCAGAGTTTTGCAGAGCAAATTCAGTGCCAGAAAAGTAAACACAGATGGCTGAGGCTTCATTTAACATCTTTATAAACATACTAAGCAAATTTTACAATACCAGTTGTAGATTCCTCCAACATGGAGCAAACTCAAACAAAAGCAAACACATTATAGGTTCAGAGCAGAGCTCCAGTCTTCAGCAAGCAAGTCACAGAGCAGAGGAGAAAAGCAGTTTCATCTTCAATAGACAGACTCAGAACTTAACAGCAACTTCAGAGTTGCAGAGCTTACTTTTAATTTAGGGCCATGCCTAGGCTACTTCTAGTTTCAGTTTCCAATTCAGCTCTCACTGGCTGACCTTGCTACTAAGCTCTATTCCAATTTATGAATGTATTCTGACAGAAATGGAAAGAGCTTATTTGTGTGACATGGACTGCCTATGTGACAACCAAAAGTTTTACATGAACTGATTAAGAATAATTAATGGATCACTGAAAGGGGAATTGTTATCAACCTTGGCATTCTACAGGAACATGTTATTGATTATTGATGTTCCTTCAGATGGGAAATTTGATTCCAAATAAGATCAAGGCATAGTGATTGAAGAGATAAAGGTTTTGAGAGTTGATATTTGCAAGTAATTGTCATCACACTATGAAAATGACAGTGAGAAATTTTTTTCACAGCATTTTGATAGCTGACAAAACATGAACTCATCATAATTACATATTAGCCCATGAAACATTGTTACATCCTATGGATAAGAGGACCCCAGCCCAGATCTATGCTTTGACAAAAAACAAAACAAAACAAAGCATGCCTACAGGTTTTTGAGAAACAAATTGTGTTAATTACATGTATTTCCTTGAACCTGTTGTCATTATTTATTTAGACTGTTACTTTCGAAATAAACCAAGTCCTAGTATTTGAATCAATGACTCTTCAACATAACAACACTAGGTCTCAGACTTCATAAGCCACTCGAGGCAGTTGCATAGTTGTATATCAACATCTTACTTTATCTAACATACAGTCTAGAGTTGGCACCACCAATTTTCATTATTTTCCAAAATGTAAGTAATATCTTTATAAGGATTATTCAATTCAAATTAAGAGGCAGAAAGAATTGTCAGGACCTAATTTCAGTGCCAAAGTGTGAAGTTCTTTCATGATGGTTTTAGGAAGCTTATCCATCATTTTCAAAAGTGTGAACAAATTATGGCAATTATAAGATGAAATAAATAATGTAACAACTAAGTTCATTTCAAGCATTATTTTCCTGTTTATTAAATGTATTTAAAACTTCCTACTTAGGTTAGAGATGTGAAGGTGGAAGTATTAATTTTCATTGAACTTTCATAATTAGAAATACCGTCTAAGAACCATAAATAATGAACAATACATAGTATGTATTTGTTTTTCTTCTAGTCAAACATTTCCATAGCTGAAAAGTCAGTAAGATATTCATATAAAAACATGTTTTTGTATGCAGTTTGGCTCTGCTAGATAGCACCATATACTTTGTCAGTTTTCACAAAGTGACTTACTCCTCCTCCTCCTTCCCTCCTCTTTCTCCCTTCTCCTTCTCCAACTTCCTCTCCCTCTCCCCCTTCTCTTCCTCTTTTACTGTTTCAGGTGTTGAGGGACATACAAAGGTGTTGTAGGTGTTGTATGCTTTACTGTTTCAGGTGTTGAGGGTATACAAATAAACAAATATGTTTATTTTGGTTTTTGTTGTTGCTCTTCTGCCAACCTCAGCCATTATTAATTGATGTTGTTGTAGTGTATCTTTGATATTTTCTCTACATCTTCCTCTGGGTCTGCCTCATGTTCTTTAACCTTCTCCTTTATTTGCATATGCCTTGTAAGGTATGAAATGCCAAGATATTTTCTCCAAGAAAGAAATCTATTTTATCTGCTATTTTTCATGTAGTTCAGGATTGGTTCTCTTTCAACTATTTCTCTTATGGTCTCATTTCTGATTGTAATTTACCTTTTTTTTTTTTTTTTTGGAAAAAAATGACTTACCAGCATTATTTTCCTCATATAGATTTTTTCATTATTTTCCAATTTATTTAAATAGCAGAAAACATCTTTGCCACATTTAACAATTTGCTATATCATATTAATATCTTGGAAAGAAAGAATGATTGGAAACTTCATCATTCTATTCTTCATATGAACATTTTTCTTTATGGAACTGTTAAATAATGTAAATGATATCACAGCATTAAATTGGATTTTAGATGTGCTAATTTCCTTTAGGCAAACTCAAAACAATGATTATTGCAGCATGCATTTTATATAGCCAGATGTCAGATTCTAAGTCAAAATAAAAAATGCAAATCTAAAGTATTTAAAATACAATGTACTTAATTTCTGAAAGTCTAAATAAGTTTATTCAAGCTGTAAAGGCAGACAGTTTCTTGTCTTCTCTCTTTTTTTTATTTCTCAGAAATTGGTGTGCTGCAGCTATCTCCATGTGAATTCAAACAAAATGAAATTAAAGTCAGCAATGAAACATTTATGAAGAGAGCAAATTAAAAATCCTCTAGTAATAACTCTGGAGTGATTACTCCTATTTTAGTCATTTTCATTGTCAAAAAGGCATACTTGTTCACCCAAGTAGGCTTTTAAAATGCAAAACACAACAAACTTTTCTTTATCTTCTGAGATTAAAAGGAAATTAATTTATGCTGACTAGCCAGTTATAATAATAGGTATAGTTTGTGTTGATAAATAATTTAAAGAATACTTAAAATCTGTTTATTTTGGTTTTTGCTTTTAAAGGTAGGAGTAGCTGATTCTATTTTTGCTTGCACATTTACTTCAACACATCTTTTGATGAATTTTACTTAAGGGAGGCATAACTCCATTATCTCTGGTTATGATTCTAATTCTCTGAGCTGTAGCACAGTATTTTGAAATAGAAATTTCTTTGTAAGATTTTTATGTATTATTGTTATTTTTTTCCTTATTGAATGCAGTTAAGCTAATTATTTCATTAACTCATATGCCAGGGAATATAGGCAAAAAGTAACCAACTGACAATACTTTCCACACTTCTGTACTATCCAGAATTCATTAGCAGTGACCCTAAGTTAGGTCCCTGTTAAACTTCTGAATTTATTAGAATAAAAATATTACACACATTCCAAATGAACAAATGTTCTTATTAAGTTAATACTGAGTAATTATACAGAGAGCGAGAGAGGGAGGGAGGAAGGAAGGGAGAGGGAGAAAGGAAAGATTTAAGGCTTTTTCATTTATATACTGAAATCTATCACACTGCTTCAGTGCTGGATAGAAAATAAATATTTTTCAACTTCCCAGTCTAGGGTTGAGATAAAAGGACTGAGCCAAAGCCATCTCCCACAATTTTGCACTTCAAATCTTGGCCCATCCCATAGCTAGCCCAGCGTACACAATCTCTTTCTGTCTCTCTCTCCACTATATCAGTCTATTTGTCTGTTGTTTACCCACCCACCCATCTCACACACATACACAAACGCACTGTTTTTTTAGGCATTATTTTATAAAGGGGAAGGATGGACACTGTAGATTTTAAAGTAAGGAAAAAGTAGAACTATTACAGTTTCTGACCATGCACTTATGACAGAAGAACTTCAAAATGAATTTTATAGCAAATAGAAGGGCTTTCTTTTTGAAACTGGTTCTGCTTGTCTTGCACAAATAACAGTTTTTTTCAGAAACAATTTCAGGTCTTTTGTCAAAAGTAAAAGCATTAATAATTTCCTTTTAAGTATGACTCAATGGAAAAAAAATATTTGCTACCATATAGTAGTAACTTCTGCAGAATACATCTGAAGGTCTTAGTTGTTTGAAATCTTTTCTTCTTTTGAATTCTGAAAGCCTTTTTTATAAATAGTCCCAAAAATTGATTCAAAATGATATATTATTTTAACAAAAGTGACCTGCAACTTTGGAAAGGATGCATTTCATAATATTGTTGTAGAGAAAAAAATTCTATGAATTGGTCATCTAATAAACTCATATTTATATCTACAGTAAATGCATTGGATCCAGATTGAATCAAACATTGAGGAAATCTATTCCTTCGATGTCATCATTTATTAGAAATGCCTCACAGTAGTCTACATATAGCTTCTATAGAAAGTAAAAAATGAAACCAAATTTTATTATCATTAATTTTTATAATAAATAGAAGTGTGAGGCTTACAATTTCCCTTCAGCTTTTGGTAATGAATAGCTTTTTCATATCATCTAAAAGTCTTCTGTTTCTTCTCTTGAATTTTGGTACTGTGGATTTTGTGATCTTGTTCAAAAAAATTATCAAAAGATTAATTATAACAAAGAATGACATCCATAAAGTATTAGAAAGATTGTACACTTCTGTGCCAAAAATTCACAATGCATTTTTAAAATATTTTTTCAATTTCTGTTCTACATTGATAGATACGAAAATGAAAGGATTCCTATTTTCTTAAGATCATGTAACTGTTCTTAAAAATAGAATTTATTGCCATTTGCAAGATATGATCTTGCTTTTTAGTATATGATTTTGATATCGAGGAAATATATTAATGTACTGTGGTGGCACAGTGGTTAGAATCATATAATCATAGGACTGAAAGGACTATGGTTTTTTTTTTTTTTTTTAGTCCAACCTCCTGCCCACGGCAGAAACTCTCAGATCATCCCAAAGAAATAATTATCTAAACTAAACTGATCACCTATTCTAATTGTAAAGCACTGTCTTGCTATTATTAGAAACTTAAAACACTCTCTGTTCTTTGCAATAGTATGATAATATAAGGAAATGTCATTATTCATAGTTTCATGTGCAGGGCAGAAAATACATCTTCAGTTTCTCTGGTAATGATAATCACACTGTGTTAGAACTGCTGGAGAGAGATTTCAGTTCCTATATTAATATTTATTACATCATATAAGAGCTATCAAGATTATCTCAAGTTTCCAACTCATGTTATTATACAAAATGTACAATAATTTGCATATATAGTATTAAATAGTTGTAAATACTAAAGACCATATAAGCATATTTCCAAATTTTGTCTCAGTTTTTACTGGAAAAAAAGTTGCTAAAAGATATTAGTTGCTAATAGATAGAGCTGCTTCTCTCAGAGATGCAATGCATAACCAATGAGATTTATATAGGAGTCTCAGTTTCTTTATTTGAAGTTTTTCAAAATGTAGATGTTTAAAAAGAAAAAAAGTTACAGGAAGAGACAATTCTCCCAGGAAATAACCTACATCTCTCAAACTGTGACCAATCATTTGGCTGTTGGAATGAATGTACCATACAGTTTCAACTCATTGTGAAAATGACAATCTCAGCTCCAACAGTATAAATTGTTTATCAGCTATCTTGTTCATTTTTGACATACAAGAGGAAGACAAAGAAGATGTGGACAAAAAATCTTTCCTATTTTTATATTGTTTTATGACCAAAATTGCCATTCTTTTATAAATATATTGTATTGTGTCCTGATACATTTTTATTTGTACTATTTACAGGTAGTCATGGGACCACAAATAGAAACTGCACAATTTTATCCTGGATGAACAGTGGATTTATATATTTGTATAATGAAAACAAAGGCCCCCTAAGGGTACCAATGGACAGTGTGTGATATAAATAATGAATCATACACAGGGTCTTTCACATAGGGATGAAATGGAGCTTTCCTAGCTTTCCTTCATCCCAAAACTATTTATCTTACTTTCATGTAGTCATATTCATGTTTTAATGAAATTTTGATGTATTACTAGAGTTGTAAGGTATAAATGGCATTAAAATATAAACATGGAGATATCTGAAGTGGGATTATTTTGACGAAGCTTATTTTTGTGTCTTACCAAATCTTTTTTTTTTGAAAATTGTATTGATTTTTAAAAACAAACATAAACAAAACATAAAAACATAAAACATCTTTTTTGAAAGCGGCTTGATCCCGGGTTATATCTCTTCGTACAGACACAAATTCAAGTTCATGCTCATTTTTATATAGCATTCCATATCTTATTACCATTCTACATTTTCAATATAGCTTCTCCCCTCTTTTAACTTTCTTAATTTTATTTTATTTATTTCATCTCAATTCAGATCATTATACTTACATTCTTTGTCCTGTTTCAGCGGTCTATTATCTTTTCTCATTAAACAAAATTTCTCCTGTAATCACTGATTGGAGTATGATGCCTTTATATCTTTCCCCTAAAGTTATAACACTTAATATAATACATAACTTCCATTCGGATTCTGCTTGATACATTCTAGAACTACACACTGTATTTTAAAAAAAGAAAAAATTATGAATATATAATATAATTAAAACAACAATCCATACCAATTCAATTCTATTATTAATATTAATATTCATTTAAATCTTAAACATTTTACACACTACTTTTCAAATAGATATCATACTTCTATGGGAACGCTTATAAACTTTCCATAGTTACTTCCCCCCACTTCATTTATATTTTATAAAATATTGAGTAGTTAACATGTTCCCATTCCTTCCTAATTCCATTCTCTCATTTATTTCATTTCATTAATTTTGTTCACAAAAGTTTCACTAAATTACACTGACTATTTTATCCCACTTTTTAATCATATGTTGTTTCCAATTTTCTAACATTATTTCTAATACAAATATAACAATACAATCTTATGTACCTTTACAGAATCCCTTTTTCAATTAAATTTTCACCCATTATCTCTGAATAAGTCCTTTTCCTTTACATATTGATCCAAACCTTTGTAACTTCTCTTCCCTTCCTTCTTCCCTTTCTTCTTCTCTCTCCCCTTTTAACCCCCTTGTCTCTCCACCTTCATTTCCCTCTTCTGTATTCCCCTTTTCTGTTGCTTTCTAACATTATATCCACTTTTTACATTATTTTCCCCTTTTTTGGCTGTTTTTGGGGGTCTTAAATTCTCCATTCTCTTTTCCCCCTTTCCCCTTTCTTCCCCAGATAAAGTTATTTGTTCATTAAAGATGGCTTCTTCTTTGTCCCAATCTTCTCGTTGCGCATTCTTTTCTTGTAGTTTCTCGTAGGTACAGATTGACATTTCTAAGAATTGAAAATTTAATTACCTATTGGTGACAAAGTGGATTTTTCTGATTTCTCATTCAGCTCTCTTCGCTGTCAACATAAGGAAGGAGAGTGAAAAAAAAACACTTTCCCTTTTCACTTCCCCCCCTCTGTGTCTTGTCTCTTTCTTCCCCCTTTCTCTCTTTCTCTCTGTCTCTTATCTTTCTCTCCCCCGTCTCTCTCTTTCTCTCCCTCCCTCTGTCTCCCTCTCTCTCTGTTCATGGGGGGCTGGGGTTATGTCACTTTTTTCAGTGCTGTTGTAATTTTAAATGGAGGCTAAACAAATAATTGTAAGTCAAAGACTATCTGTATCTATCTATGGCTTTAACCTTCCAATTAGCATCTAACTAGATTTCAGCTGCATCTCTGCATCAGGCACATTCCTTATTCCCAAAATGCAGGAAAATAACCCAGGCTCACAAGAAGTTGTACTTCTGAGTGTTTTTCAACTTTAAGACATGTGGACTTCATTTCCCAGAATTCCCCAGGCAGCATGAGACCTGATCATTTGATTACTCCCAAGTCAGTAACATGAAAGAATTACCAACTTTAAAGATACTGAGCACTGTATCTCTGTATGAATTGATTTAATAAAATCCCATACTTACCATGCTCATGTCTCTGCTTGGACAGAACCATCAAGGCACTTCTACTGGATTGCCCCTTGTACCAAGGCTCTGATATAATATTGCCTCCTACTAAATAAATGCATGGATTGACCTCAAATGGATGTTACCTTTTTTCTTCTGGTGGATTAAACTATAACACTTAATATAAACACTTATAACACTATAACACTTAATATAAACTGCCCCTTCATCACAAGGACACAGCTTTAAAGAGTAAAGTCCCCCCCTCCCAAGGGATACTTGCTCCAGGCTACTTTAAAATGCTTTAAAGCCTGGTTCATCTACAGCAATGCTTCCTGGAACTTCTCCTTGTAGCACTGAGCTCCTTGGCTTTTATTTTGAAATCCAGCTGGAGAAGCAGCGCTGGATTTTAAAAGGCAACCAGCAGCTCCTCAGTACTACAAGAAGTGGGGGAAGCCAATGAATTAATCAATTAAATAATAATTTTAAAGTACTTTATCTCTCGGCAATCTGGGCTGAAGCAGAATTAAACCATAACTGCTCCTTTGTTTTCTGAATGGATTTTAAAGGAAGGAGACTTAATTTCATACGCACACATACCAGCCACTTCTCACTCAATCTTAACTCATTTAGGAAGCATAGAGGACATCATCAACAACAGCAAAACTCAATATCTTCCAAATGGGATAGGTGCAGGTGGGAGGGGAGGAGAGAAAGGGATTCTTGTTCCAGGCTTAAAGCGCAGCAGTCCAGCAACATGTCTTCAGCCTCATCAGAGGCAAGTAGCTGGGAGGGGAAGGGGTGGGGCCAGCCAGAAGCATAATTTGTCGGTTCTCCAAACTGGGTAAAATCATAACATCCGGTTCCATAGAACTGGTGGGAACTGGCAGAATCCCACCCCTGGTATACACACAGAAACACACACACACACACACACACACACACACACAGAGAGATACTGCCTGGATTAACCAAATGTCCTTAGGAGAGAAGTTTCATGTCTGACTGACTGATTAAATGCCATCAAGTTGGTGTTAAGTCTTGGCAACCACATAGATTCTCTCCGTGAGACTTTGTACTAATCACATCACCTAGTCTTACCTGCTTCACTGAGTTCCTGAAGACAACCACATGTAAATTGATAAGTATGAATCCTATATATATATATATATATATATAGAATATACTGCTGAATTTGCTTCTCACAATTTTCTAAGATGTTATTTTTAATTCATACTTTATTTGTTTGCCTGAACCTCACTTGCAATTATTTCCAAGAAATATTGCTGGGAGAAACCTTCAGTATCCTACAGCAGCTCAAAATAGCCCAAAAGGACTTGTTCAACATGGAACTAAGTTTCCAAAATTACATACTATTATGAAACTCCTGTCTTGAACTGTATACTGTCTTAGCAGTATTCTATGAGTTTACCTGCTGAAAAGATCTTTAAAATACTGGAAATAATGTTCTCTATGAACAGTTTCAGTTTATTTTTTAATGACACTTAATTATTAAATATATCATTTCCAGGGTGTTTTCTAGCAAGCAACTTTTCTTCCATATGTCGTTTTAAAAGATAGTCATAATTTATAGTTGCTGACCTTTGTGTTATAACTAGAGCTGCCTTATTGGCATTGCAAATCACTGGCTTGAAATATTTCATTTACAGTAATAGTGGAGGAGTTTTTTGTTTTTTTTTCATATACCATAAGAACTCTAATTGAATGGACATATTTTATTTGAATGGGCTTGTGAGAATTGTGATTACAGATTGTTCTCCAACCTTGGCAGCACATTTGCACGTTTTCAGATGTTATAGATGAACATTAAACAAGAGGAAAACCTTCTATGCACCAATTCCACCCGCACTTTTTACAATTTTGTAAACAACAAACTAAAAGACTCAAGGTCCAACCCACCCCTGATAGGACCTAATGGTAAAGACTGCAACGACGACACCGTTAAAGCCAACATCTTTAACACATTCTTCAGCTCAGTATTTGTAAACAGCAATGGATCATGCCTAGTATTTCCTAGCCAAACCACAGAAAACTACAATGATCTAATAAATATCAATTTTACAGAAAACAATGTTGAAAAAGCACTACGCAATCTAAAACCATCTCTATCTATTGGACCGGATGGAATATGTACCTACTTCTTAAAAAAGCTACCCACTGCCATAGCCAAACCTCTAAGCATAATCTTTGAAAACTCTTTCAGGACCAGCTCCTTGCCTAACCTATGGTCACAAGCCACGGTCATCCCCATCTTCAAAAAGGGAGACGCCAGCCTAGTTGAAAATTGCAGACCAATCCCTTTATGCTGCATCACCTGTAAAGTCATGGAATCAATTATTAACCAATCCATTATCCTCCATTTAGAGACAAACAACCTACTCTCCAATAAACAATTTGATTTTAGGAAAAAACTATCCTGTAATCTGCAACTATTATACTGCAAAAACATATGGACTACACAACTCGATCAGGGCAAAGCAATAGTCACAATCTACATAGACTTCTGTGAAGCCTTTGATTCAGTGGTACACAACAAACTACTCCTAAAACTAAAATCTTATGCTATCTCTGGACAATTGCATAACTGCATAGAAGCATTCCTGTCAAACAGACAACAAATGTTCAAAATTGGGAGTGTCCTATCAAATTCTGTACCTGTCAATAGTGGTGTCCCCCAAGGCAGTGTTCTAGGACCAACTCTTTTCATACTCTACATAAATGACCTCTGTGATCATATTAAGAGCAACTGCATTCTCTTCACTGATGATGTAAAGCTGTTCAATACCACAGACAATACTGCTACCCTTCCAAAAGACCTTGACTATGTATCAGAATGGTCAAACAAATGGCAACTTCAAATCTCAACAAATAAATGCTCTGTCTTACATATTGGCAAAAAAAATCAGAAAATAAAATACAAGCTGAATAGTCAAGATCTTGTTGATGAACCAAGCTCTGTAAAGGACCTTGGAATACTCATCTCTAATGATCTAAGTGCTAGAGCCTACTGTAACTACATAGCTAAAAAAGCATTAAGAGTTGTTAACCTAATCCTACGTATCTTTTTCTCTGGTAGTATCACACTACTAACTAGAGCATACAAAACATTTGCTAGACCTATACTCGAATACAGCTCATCAGTCCGGAACCCACATTACGTATCTGATATCAGCACAGTTGAGAAAGTCCAGAAATATTTCACAAGAAGAGTTCCCCATTCCTCTACTCATTGTAGAATACCTTATGCCACCAGACTTGAGATTCTAGACCTAGAAAACCTTGAATTACACCGTCTTTGGTCTGATCTAAGTATGGTATATAAAATCATACATTGCAATGTCCTACCTGTCAATGAATACTTTGGCTTCAACCATAACAACACAAGAGCACACAATAGATACAAACTCAAGGTTAACCACACCAAACTTGATTGCAGAAAATACAACTTCAGCAACAGAGTGGTCAATGTCTGGAATACTCTGCCTGCGGTTTCTTCCCCAAACCCCAAAAACTTTAACCTTAGACTGTCTACTATTGACCTCACCCCTTTCCTAAGAGGTCTGTAGGGGGCATGCATAAGCGCACCAACGTGCCTACTGTCCCTGTCCTATTGTTTCTTTTATTTTTCTTATATGTACCCATTTCATGTATTCATAACTATGTATATGCTTATACTTATTATCTTGTAAGCGATTGACAAATCAAATACATAAAATAAAATAAATAAAATAAAAATAATTAAAACACATTTGTATTCTCATTCTGTGGTTAGCTCTTTTCCTTATCTCTTTTACAATGATTTTTACACATTTCCATGAAATTGTAAATTGAGTATATGAAAAGCTATTTTGTTTTATTTTCACTACTTCACTAAACCTTCTGAATGAAACCTTTTGCAATTTATTTATTTTTGTATAGTATCTTTCCCACTGTGATGTATGATTTCTGTATCTTAAAGATGAGGGTCCAACAGAAAGTTTGCATGCAGACCAAGTATGGATTCAACTGAACTGAAAAATGTGCAGGAACTCATGTTTTGTGATTATTTCCAAGAGGAAAAAAACTGTAACACATTTTAATTAAAGAGAAAACTGGAAAAGTGGATAGTTGTTCAACTAAAAGTAGCAGCCACCTGCATCATTAGTAGATAGACAAATATGAACCGACATTTTCTCGACACATTTCTTAACTGAAAATAAATATTTTTTTTAAAAAAAGGTATATGAATCCCATGGGTTGATATGGGAATCAACCAATATTCTTTGTTCCTTAATGTTAGGTGTATCCTGATACCAATAAGACCTAACACTACATCTGCAATCTCCATCTAGAGACCCATTTTGGATAGCAGGCCTCATTATAGAAACAGAAACAAGTCATCCAGATTTTAGCTTTGATAATTTTTTGTGTTTCTTGATTTTTGTAATATCAAAACATTTACACTGTTTTGTGGCATTTTAATAGTCACATTGAAGATATTAACTTTGAGACTTGGTTACAAAGTAACTAAAATGTGTCCAACTATTCAGCCTTTTGCTGTTCAGTTACCTTTCCAATAGACTGAAGGTTCCCTGAGTTTTATTTCAGTTCCAATGAAAAATATCCTTATGGGACTTCTTTCAGAACAAATATTTTTCAAATTATAAAGCAAGGTCAACCTGCAAAACTGCAGTATACCTTATAAAGAATTTTGCGGGGGGAAATCAGTCCAGTGTTGTTTCATCATATTTTTTCAGGATGAAGTATAAATTATTTCTGCTTTGTCCATCCTCCAAATAATATGCAAGAACTAACAAAGTTAAAAGGTAGCAGAGGCATATGTATAGAGTACAATAGAGTATTGTACACAATTTTATTCTTTTACAATAAAAAGGAATAATGTAGTAAATATAAATTGCTGAGGTTTTTTTAAAAAATGACAGCCAAAGTCTACTATATAAAAGGTTCTTAATTATAGGACCATATTTACCAATAAAAAATCAGAAGTATGTTAAAAGATAGCTTTCTGAGAATTACATATAAAACAAGAAGCACAAAGGAAAAGCTAACTTTGGGAAACTTGGACAAGATTTCAATATACTATTACACACACACACACACACACACACACACACACACTTTCTGAAAATGCTTATCTTCATGGCAACTTTAATGTTACATTGCTCCACTACACTGGAAACGATGCATTACAATCCATAACAGTATGAAGAATATCTGTATTAGCTAAGCTTTTCAGCCCAAGTTCCAGTTTTAAGTGCTTCTACTCTGTGGCATTTCATTTCATTACTAAACACATAGAATGCTCATAAATGCAACCACTTTACCACTTTTTTCTAGCTTAAATTCTTTAGCTTTGAAAGGTTATTCATTTATTTATGAACCCTTTGCAGCAATTTTATGCTAAAAAGTACTCTAGATATTCAAAATCACTAAGTTACAGCTATAACTATGATATTTGACTTGAATTGTGTTATATTTAAATCATATGACTATTAAATATTTGTTCAAAAATAAACAAATTGAGCAAAAAATCATAGAAAAAGCCACCTCGCTATGTAATGAAAATCTAAAAGAGATGAAACCAGAAAGCCTGAAGCACTAAGGAATTCCTCAATAGGATTGAGTAAAACTTCAAAATGCTCTTTGAGATTCATATAAAGGTCTCCTTTGAAGTTTCTTCTGAAAGTGAAGTAAAGTAAAGTGAACTGAAGTTGCCAGACAAGCCATCAGGGTGACACAAAACATACCAACAAAGCAAATCAAGTCAATTCCACACCTCAATAAACGAACTTATATTGCATCAATATAAAAACCACATCTCTTGTTCACCCTTGCTTACAAAATGGAAATGTCACAAAAGATTGACTTTTTTGTGGATCCCCCCCAAGAGTAGGAAATCAGAATGAAACTTCTATTTCTTCATAATTTATGCAGATATCTGTAGAAACAATTGGACTTTTCATTCCAAAGATTAGGATTTTAAAGGTTATAACTTTCATGTTGAATTTACCTAAGGATCAAAAGTCACAGTATGCCTATTATGAATGATTTTGAAAACATATTTTTCTAAGTTGAAACTACCAAATCGGATGGCTGTTTGAGTGCTTTCATCTAAAATTTGTTAGCCCTAGCTAGAGGTGTACAGTAACCCAGTGGGCAAAGATATTTTAGATCCAACAAGCCTCTCTGGAGCCTCTTGGGAGCAAAAATGTGGGGGCAGTGCCAGTCCTCCCCCAGCTCCCTGTTTTTGCTCTCAGGAGTCTACCCTATACTTACCCGGTCACCAGATAGGCCTCATGGGGACTCCTAGGAGGGGCTGGGCAGGGTTTCTAATGGGAGCCCCACTCCCTCCCATTAGAAACAGCTGCTAGAAAAGCAGAGAAAAGCAGGATTCAACCAGGCTTGCTTCTCTGCAAGACCGGTTGAATCCTGCTTCTCTCTGCTTGCCTGGCACCTGTTTCTAATAGGAGCCCCACCCCACTCCCATTAGAAACAGGTGCCAGGCAAGCAGAGAAAATCAGGATTCAATCGAACTTGCTTCTGTGTTTGCCCAGCAGCCGTTTCTAATGGAAAAGAGGGGACTTGGAAGCTTTCCGCTGTGTAGCAGCAGGTGAGAGAAGCAGCTGCTGAACTGGCTGGATTCTATACAAGCCTCTCCACATGTGCCTCGGCAGCAGGGAGGGGAAGGCTATTGGCAGCGCCAGCAAAAGGCAAGTGTGGGGGAAAGGTGACTGGCGACGGCATCAAAAGGCAACCGGTGGTAGCCAAAGGCAACTGGGGGGGAAGGCAACTGGGGCTTGCAGAGCCTCACTCACCCAGGGAGATCAGTAAAGGCAGGGCTTCAGCAGAAGGCAGGCAGCAATGGCTTGCCTGGCGGGCACTCAAGAGCAGGCAGCAGTGTCACGCATGCATGCAATGTCATGCATGCGTAATAAGGACTGACGGGAAGGCAGCGGAGAAGCAGGCAGAGAGGGGCAGGGCCAGCCAGAGGCCCATTTGACCGATTCTCTGAACTACTGGGAACAATAAAAAACCGGTTCTATAGAACCAGACTGAAACAGTGGAATCCTACCCCTGGTGGATTCCTATTCTGTCATGGTTGCTTCTATCCCCAATTATTCCCAGGAACCTGAATATTCTCCAAGATAAGACAGGCCAAAGATTTCATACACCTATAGATACTTGTCTCAGATGTCAATGGAAAAAAATATGACTGAAAAGGGGATAAAACTGATTTAAGCCTAATGAATTGGCATCAAATGAAGAGAAAATTAGAGAGACATGACAGGGAAAAGTGTTTGCTAAACATGTCAGCTATGATTATATTATGCTCATGTGAAAGTGGAAACATGTTTATTCATATGTGTGTAACAAACATGTCTCTAGCTACAGAACAATTGCATAATAATAATTATGTTTTAAAATCTGTTTTGTGTATTCTGTTTTTATATTTTTAATATTTTATTGTATACTGCATAATTTCCTATGTGGAGACAGGTGATCTTAAAATATGATGAAATTAACTAACTAACTAATTAATTAATTACACTTAGAGAGAGAGAGAGAAGCATTAACTCCTATTCTTATCTTATACTTACCTACCTATCCTTATTTGCCTGTGCTAATAAAAATATAAAAATAAATATATGTCTGGGTATAAAAAAAAAGAAAAAGAAACACCACATATTTCAAGAATTTGATGAGTGTCAATATTCTAAAACTATACACAAAGAACAATTTTACAAGTTTGGTTTTATCCAATGAATAAATGTTTTGGATGGTTGTACATTAAAAAAAGATATTGTAATTAAATAAACCAATCAAATTCTTTCAAAGCTCTTTGTGAAAGAAAAATACCAGAATGTTGGATGGAAAGGTAGACTGAAAAAGATGGATGCTGCTTTTGACTGATGGTTCTAATTTCTAGGGGCACAAAACTTTTTTCAGCCTGTATAAAATAAATCATCAGAGATTTTGCTCCCATTTTCACAACATTTTGAGGTTATAAATCTCTGGCAGTAGCATTCAGGATCATCACTTTTATACTAAATTCTCAAGCACATATGTGCAGACCCATAGTGTTCAGTTTCATGTTCCCAGTAATGTACTTTATTCCCATGCTTGAGTCAGCAGGAGTGTATGTCTATGAATTTTTTACCTTTACTATGCCTTGGCATTGGATCTTCACAAACTATAATCTGGTATATTTTCAGGACCACTAAATTCCTGCACTCTTCCTACTATTTCATATTTTTCCTAAATTGGAAAATAACCTGGCATACTACCCTTGAAACTGGGTTTTTTTCTTTTCTTTTCTTTTCTTTTTGCCTCTGTGCTTTACTGGAGAAACCGGTATCTCTCTGGAAACACTTTATAGTGACTCTGATATTTGATATTGTACCAGACATTAGGCATTCCTTACACAGACCAGGGTTCTAAAATTATACAAAGTTCTAGCTATATGAAAATCAACTTCTCAAGATTCTTATTTATTTTGAAAATAAATAAAATTTGAAAAAAATGAATTTTGAAAAAAGCACCATGATTTCACACTCTGAAAGAAGAAAAACAGCTCAATGAAAGTCAGTCCTAATTCTAGATTATCCACACATCTTCTGTACCATTGACTTGTTTGCTGTCTGATTAAATAAACTGAAATACAATGTAAGATATATCTACAAACTCAAGGTTAACTGCACTAAACTTGATTGCAGGAAATACGACTTCAGCAACAGAGTGGTCAATGTTTGGATTATTCTACCTGACTCTGTGGTTTCTTCCCCAAACCCCAAAAACTTTAACCTTAGACTGTCTACTATTGCCCTCAACCCTTTCCTAAGAGGCCTGTAGGGGGTGTGCATAAGCACACCAATCGTGCCTACCGTCCCTGTCCTATTGTTTCTTTTTTTATTTTTCTTATACATATCCATTTCATGTATTCATAACTATGTTTATACTTATACCTGTTATCTTGTAAGTGATTGACAAATCAAATAAATAAAATAAATATAAAATAAATATCTATATCTATCATCTATCATCCATCCATCTATCTATCGATCTATCTATCATCTATGAACAGTATGTGTGTGCCTACTTTATGCTAAAATGTGTAAGTGGATTTCATTGACATACCATTTATCCTTTTAACAAAATTTTGCTTAACTTTGCTTTTATGCTTTTTAAGACATGCTGACCAGAATATGCCATCAATATTATGGGGCAAAGAAGTGGTAGTTTTACAGAGATTCTCAGTCATCCAGGTCAGGGTTCTCGCAAAGATGTTTTTTCAAGATGAAACTTGACTTTATGGTTTTCTTTGAAGTAGTTTCACTTATCATCCAAGAAATGATAAATGGTCTTGTCTTTTATATTTGGATAATTGAGAGGCAAACTCCTTCAAGAGTAAGCTTGACTTCATAGTATGGTATTTTGGGCAATAACACAAAACTAGTTTGACATTACCATCTTCTAAAAGCCTCTAGAAAAGACTATTTAAAAGTGTTACTCTATATCTCTTTATACCCTGAAAAATTGCCTCAACTTAAAAAAAATAGCTATAACATTTCAATCACCTCAGTATCAGTAAAGAAAATCAGCAAAATGAAATAATTCATCATGACTATTCTGATCAAGGATTTTGAGTATGTGAGTATTTTATGTTCAATTATTATGAAAATGATCCCTTAGAGTCTATAAAATAGAATGTGTTTAACTTTTGTATTCTATAGAACTATATGTTGTGTTAAACATTTATATATTATATATTAGCACGAAGCCATGGGGTGAAATCATCTTTTGGCATTGAGTTAGATATCGTCAGGATTAGGTGCCACTCTAGCAAAATCAAGTGGCTGTTTGGTCTGTTTATTTTCCATCTTTTGTTCTGTACAGCACTACACTAACACAGACAAAACATATTTACAATTTTATTTGCTTTCTTGTCTCATATTTATTGCTCAAAGTGCAGGTGGCAACCATGGCTGAGAGGAGCTTTTGTACCTCTTGAAGGATCAAAAGGCCCTATTCATGACCAGTCATGCCCTAGTCACTTCATATCTGGTTATTGCCACATACATGCATATATTTAAGTCTCCTAGAAGGCTCCTTAAAAATGAGACCTGATCTAGAATGCAGCACTGAAAATAATTATACGCACACCTCACTACACCCATGCAAAATCACCACCAAATGAACTGAATTGATGGGGTTGGTCATTTCTAAACAACTTCAGGAAACAGAGTCTTGCTATTTACTGGACTGTGTATTTTCAATTACTTCTGTCCTTCCAAAAATATATATTGTAGGATTGGTATGCACCAGAACCTATCACTCAAGCATTTCCATTCTGAGTTATTCTTTTCTATTTTCTATTTTCATTAATCATTTTAAATTTCATGTTAAACAGTGAAGCATATAAAATGAATGAATAAATGAATGATCAAGGAACAAACAAACACTGAATTGGGTAAGAGGAACCAAAAAGTAACTAAGACAAACTGTACTGATAAATGTGAATTTCCTGAATGGCAGGGACAATTTCTGTATTAATAAATGCACACATCATATAAGACTTATGCTTATTTGCTGTTTTCGTTAATAAGCTTCAAGAAATAACTAGCAGGCTAATAGTATTTGCATGTCAGAGTGATTTATGAAGCTAGATAAATCATATGAGAAGATCCACAGAGATTAGAAAGCAAGACACAAAATCAGAGCATGGGGTTATATTTGTAAAACTGCAGATAACATGATGGCAAATAGGCTTTGTCTTGACCTTCTGCACAGGGATAATTTTGCCTACCGTGCACAGTTTGGCGTCCTGATTTATAGCAGCAAGTGCAGTAATGCAGAAACTGACTTGAAATGCTTGGAAAATAAGGGTAAATAGCCTCTTGCTGCTATATATAACTGAAATTGTTTTAACCATTCTATGTCTTTTTAAATCTTATTACTGGTGTTTATCTACTCTTCTAGTTCTTCTTTTATTTAAAACACTTCGTTGATTCACTTTCTTAAACGAATATATAGTAACTTCAAATTTTTATTGTATAAACTCAGTAATTATTTACATTTAGTTCATTTCCTATTTAGGAAAGAAAGATTTTGTTTTAATGTAAAGAAATAAAAATAATAATAAAAAGCTAAGAAAGAAACAAAAATACCAGAGCATACCAGCAGTCAACCCCTGATAAGCAGACATTAACACTTTAAGCAATGAATCAAGGAGAAAATCAATACCCTAATCAAAAAAATATCAAGGAGAAAACCACAGAGAACAGGTCAAGCTACTATATGTAAACAGGAAGCAAACCCCATACTCACTTGTACTGATAATATTACTTAGTTGGTTAATCAAATATCTACAAGGAAACAAAAAAACTCAAAGAGCACCAAAAGACTAAACAAACAATAACTTTTATTTTTTTTTTATTTGATTTGATTTGTCAATTGTTTACAAGATAATAAGTGTATACATAGTTATGAATACATGAAATGGGTACATATAAGAAAAATAAAAGAAAAATAAAAGAAACAATAGGACAGGGACGGTAGGCACGTTGGTGCGCTTATACACACCCCCTAGAGACCTCTTAGGAAAGGGGTGAGGTCAATAGTTGACAGTCTAAGTTTAAAGTTTTTGGGGTTTGGGGAAGAAACTACAGAGTCGGGTAGAGTATTCCAGACATTGATCACTCTGTTGCTGAAGTCGTATTTCCTGCAATCAAACTTGGTGCAGTTAACCTTGAGTTTGTATCTGTTGTGTGCTCTTGTGTTGTTATGGTTGAAGCTGAAGTATTCATTGACAGGTAGGACATTGCAATGTATGATTTTATATACCATGCTTAAATCAGATCGAAGACGGTGTAATTCAAGGTTTTCTAGTTCTAGAATTTCAAGTCTGGTGGCATAAGGTATTCTACAATGAGTAGAGGAGTGGAGAACTCTTCTTGTGAAACATTTCTGGACTTTCTCAACTGTGTTAATATCAGATACGTAATGTGGGTTCCAGACTGATGAGCTGTATTCGAGTATTGGTCTAGCAAATGTTTTGTATGCTCTAGTTAGTAGTGTGATATTACCAGAGAAAAAGATACGTAGGATTAGGTTAACAACTCTTAATGCCTTTTTGGCTATGTAGTTGCAGTGGGCTCTAGCACTTAGATCATTAGAGGTGAGTATTCCAAGGTCCTTTACAGAGTTTGGATCATCAACAAGATCTTGACTATTCAGCTTGTATTTTATTTTCTGAATTTTTTTGCCAATATGTAAGACAGAGCATTTATTTGTTGAGATTTGAAGTTGCCATTTGTTTGACCATTCTGATACATAGTCAAGATCTTTCTGAAGGGTAGCAGTATTGTCTGTGGTATTGAACAGCTTTACATCATCAGCGAAAAGAATGCAGTTGCTCTTAATATGATCACAGAGGTCATTTATGTAGAGTATGAAGAGAGTTGGTCCTAGAACACTGCCCTGGGGGACACCACTATTGACAGGTACAGAATTTGATAGGATGCTCCCAATTTTGACCATTTGTTGTCTGTTTGACAGGCATGCTTCTATCCAGTTATGCAGTTGTCCAGAGATACCATAGGATTTTATTTTTAGTAGTAGTTTGTCGTGTACCACTGAATCAAAGGCTTTACAGAAGTCTATGTAGATTGCATCTATTGTTTTGCCCTGATCAAGTTGTGTAGTCCATATGTTTTTGCAGTGTAAGAGTTGCAGATTACAGGATAGTTTTTTTCTGAAACCAAATTGTTTATTGGAGAGTAGGTTGTTTGTCTCTAAGTGGAGGATGATGGATTGGTTAATAATTGATTCCATGACTTTACAGGTGACGCAGCATAAGGAGATTGGTCTGTAATTTTCAACTAGGCTAGGGTCTCCCTTTTTGAAGATGGGGATGACCGTGGCTTGTGACCATAGGTTAGGCAAGGAGCTGGTCCTGAAAGAGTTTTCAAAGATTATGCTTAGAGGTTTGGCTATGGCAGTGGGTAGCTTTTTTAAGAAGTAGGCACATATTCCATCCGGTCCAATAGATAGAGATGGTTTTAGATTGCGAAGTGCTTTTTCAACTTTGTCTTCTGTAAAATCGATATGTATTAGATCATTGTAGTTATCTGTGGTTCAGCTAGGAAATACTGGGCATGATCCATTGCTGTTTACAAATACTGAGCCAAAAAATGTGTTAAAGATGTTGACTTTAATGGTGTCATGTTGCATATATTTTTTGCTATACAATAAATAGAATTCTTTATTGGCCAAGTGTGATTGGACACACAAGGAATTTGTCTTGTTGAATATGGTCTCAGTGTACATAAAAGAAAAAAATACATTCATCAAGAATCATAAGGTACAACATTTAATAATAGTCATAGGGTACAATAAAGAATCAAATCATACTAGAAAACAGTCAATATAGATCGTAAGGATACAAGCAACAAAGTTACAGTCATATAGTCACAAGTGAGAGGGCATGGGTGATAAGGAGTAATGAGAAGATTAATAGTAATAGTAATGCAGACTTTGTAAATTGTTGGACAGTGTTGAATTATATGTTTAGCAGAGTGGGAAAAAAACTATCCTTATGTCTAGTTGTTCTGGTGTGCAGTGCTCTACAGCAGCTGTCGCCAACCAGTGGGCCACAACTGTGTTCAGTATAGCAGCTGTCGCCAACCAGTGAGCCACTGGTGGGCCATGAGAAAATTTTGGTGGGCCACAGAGAAATCTCACCTCCAGAGCACCCCCCCAAAGCAATTAATCCAGGCTGTGCAGAAACACATGGGAACCCTCCCTGCCCACTCACTCCTTACCTGGCAAATTTGCCTGCTAAATTGCTATTTTTTCTTTTTCCAACCATCATCTGTTCTGCTGTGCTGGGAGATTTAGATTAGCGAGGAAGCAGGAAATGGTTGGATTTCTTGCTTTCTAGCTAGTCTTTAGATCTTTGGCTCCGCTTTTAAGCACAGCGGAACCTCCCTTAGGACTGAAGGTTCTATTATTCAGCGCAGATTCACGGCAAGCAAATTTGAGAGACTCAATCTGCCTGCCTGCTTTGCCTGATTTTGGGTAAAAGTTGTTCTTTTTTTAGATAAAAAATTCAATATTTACATATTTACATACATGGTGTATTGTGAGTTAATTTTGTGAGTTTTCTTGCAAGCAAATTTTATGTGACAGAATAGCCAATGGCAGATAGATAGATTTCTGAATGAATTTGTGATTCTGTGAGCAACTCAATCTGCCTGCCTGCTTTGCCTGATTTTGGGTAAAAGTTGCTCTTTTTTATAAAAAAAAAATCAATATTTATATAAATATTTATAATATTTACATACAAGCCATGCCCAGCCAGTCATATGACCACCAAGTCACACCCACAAATTAGGCCACACCTACAGAACTGGTTAGTGGTCCCTGGGATTTAAAATTATGAGTTTGGTGGTCCCTGAGGTCCAAAATGCTGATGACCCCTGCTCTATAGCATCATTTTGAGGGTAGGAGTTCAAACATATGTACACACACACACACACACACACACACACACACACACACACACATATATATAATGTATTTTAATTTATATATATAAAATGTATTTTAAATACAACAAAGCTTCAAGCAATATCTATTGATTTATTGGATTTGTATGCTGCCCATCTTGTCTAGAAATAAATTACTATATATTGTTGTCTACCACTTTATGATTTCTCATTCAGTTTATAAGCATATTTATGTAATAATAATGCAATTGTAATGAGATGCAGTGGCTCAGTGGCTAAGACGCTGAGCTTGTCGATCAGAAAGTTCGGCAGTTTGGCAATTCAAATCCCTAGCATCATGTAACAGAGTGAGCTCCTATTACTTCTCCCAGCTTCTGCCAATCTAGCAGTTCAAAAGCATGTAAAAATGCAAGTAGAAAAATAGGGACCACTTTGGTGGGAAGGTAACAGCATTCTGTGCGCTTTCAGCATTTAGTCATGACCACAGAGCCACATGACCACAGAAATATCTTCAGACAGTGCTGGCTCTTCAGCTTTGTAACGGAGATTACACTGCCTCCTAGAGCAGGAAATGACTAGCATGTATGTGTGAGGGAACCTTTACCTTTAATGCAATTGTACATTTAGCTGTACTGGTAAACCCAAAGCTGCTTTTTCAAGAAGCAACTGGACTTTCTTGTTTTTCTTTGAAGATGTTTCACTTATTATCCATGACTGGATGGTGGGGAATAAATGCACTGAATAATACAACAGACTGGAAAAATTATTGCAGCATCTTAAAGCCTAACCAATTTATTAACATACAACATCTACTATATCCTGATCCTCCTCACCTGAAGTAGCTGAGACAAGGAAGCAAATTTTAGAAATGTGTTTGATAATTATAATTACTTCATTTATAGGCCCTCAAATCACTTTAAAACCAAAAATGTTTTCAGCAGTATCTGTAATAATGTGCTTCCTCATTTTATGCAATTCAGCCCTTCATAACCCAGACACTCAGTTAAATGAGTAAATGGTCATTAAAATACAACATTTATATCAAGCAATTAGAGAAAGTAATATTGCCCTCAGCAAAGGCACAATTTAATATTATAGCAAAGAGTTGACATGTCAGCCAGTATAATTCTATTGGTAATAAAGCATTATTTCTATAGTACTTTCATCTACTAATTATTATTATACAGTTATGCAAATTCTTCTTGATTTAAAATTTCTCAGCAATTTGTATACTTCTGGATTAAATGAGATTAGTAGATTATTACACAGTGAAATATATTCTTAATAGTGGTGGCAAGGGAGCTATAAAATTTAATGAAATATTATTTGTTACAGTGGAAGTTTTGCTATATTATCAATTTATACATTTTTAGAAACTACTGGAAAAAGTTTGTGTGTTATGAATGAGATAAAATGGTTGTCATTCAGAAAACATTGATACTTAAAAGAACAGCATACAATATGTAGGAAGATTCTAGTTCTGATCTGAGTATGGCTGAATCAAACGCTAAAAATCAGAAAAAGTTGTTAAGGTATGTAATCTGAGATCAGTTGATCACAGCTAGCTGACTTCTATCTGGCATGTGAGTGAAAGAATCAGAAAAAGTCTCTGAAAGTGAAGATTTATGCTTGTTGACATCAAAAATAAAAAACTACTCCTTTCCCCCTAGCTGCAATAATGTGCTATATTCTAGTCATGGCATAAAATACACTTCCCTGTTTCTTGTTTTGTTTGTTTGTTTGTTTGTTGACTTCTTGACTGATTCTCAGCAACTGTCTGGATAAGTCTCTCCAGTTTTCTTGGCAAAGTTTTTTTCAGAAGGAATTTGCCATTCCCCCCTTCCTAGAGATGAGAGAAAGTGGCTAGTGTAAGGTACACCATCTGGCTAAGGTGGCACTAGAACTCATAGCCTTCTGTTTTTATTTTATGCCTTAACTACACCAGACTGGTTGTTAAACTGTCCTGGTAACTGATCTCTATTTTGATTCAGCAGCACCTGCAAGCAGGAAAAGCAACCATTAATCATTTTCCTTAATATTTGATATAGTTGGAATGAGTAAATGTAATTAGTTGTATGAAGGTACCTGAGATAGTACATTTAGCTACATATTCCAGCTGACCAACCATAATGATAAGTTGGAGATCCAGAGGTTATTTTTGAAAACAAGTCTAGTCTTTTGAAAGTCATGTTCCACAAATGACCAATTTCATCCCATGCTCTTCTTCTGTGTCTGACACATGTTATTTGGGTTATTTTGGGAACATTCTGAAAGATCATTTGACTTATATTAAAGATTCCCAGCAAACAGATTTCAAGCACAGAAAGGGACTTGCATGAACCAAACTAATTGGGAGACATATTCTTTTCTAATCATCAAGTCCAATCACACTCTGCCTACAATTAGTCTGTTGTTGTTGTTGTTGTTGTTGAATTGCCCTTTCATAGCAATTTATCCTCCATTGCTGTGAAATTATGAAGGTAGGTTCTCACTACTATAATCCACTTTGCTTTATTACATCCTGTAGGCTGCCAGTGTCTCACCACCTTCCACATTCTTCTACCAAGATTTGTGTGGCCAAGTTCAACTGATTAATGAAGGGATTAATTTTACACATTATCATTCTACTAAGTTACCTTGTAATCCTATTCAACTGACTATTAGGATTTGAAGTAAATATTTTGATGGCCACACCTTTGACATCTATTCGGCCAACTAAGACCAATATGTACAGAATATGTAATGCTCTTGGATGTCTAACATTATGTATGGCATGGTTGTTGATGAGGGATGTACTTGAAACACATTTTTGGAATACAATCAGAATACACAGACTTACTGATTCTTTACGTCTGAATAACACAAAAAGATGGGTGGGGGAATCATCCCTGCTTCATACTCCAAACTCCTAAACTGTCTTAATTTCCTGTCTCCAGGACCCCTGTTTGCTTCCAAAGTGCAGTAAGAATCATAGAACCCCACCAAAAAAACAAATTAAACACACTCCTCCTGATTTTTTCCGGCTACTCTCTGGATTCACTAGGCAAATTATATAGTATATTTCATTTATCCATTGTGCCAGTATAGAACCTATAAATATCCCTTTGGTTTAATTTAGTCTTCAGGAAACAATATGTGATATTCTAAGAACTATACGTCAGTTCTGCAACAGTCATCATTCCAATATGTGGCCAAAGGTGTTCATATGAAAAGCAATATTTTTTAATAATGCCACCAGGAAAGATTGAGGAAGGGAACTTTCTCTCAACATTTTTGTTGAATGAGAAAGAGATATAATTCATAACTTCTCCCATTACTCAGAAAATCTCAGGATCTTGGTCCTCTGTAACATTAGGAGTGAATTACTTCTGCCATTATTTCTTGCATTTATTATTTAATGTTCTGTGTAGTAAAAGAAATTACAAGAAAAATAAGTAGACACCCTGTCAGAATCTGACTTATCAGCTGTTTGATAATTTGATAAGCAGTAGAAAAATAAGTAAAAATTCTTGAACTGAAAAATCAGACACACACAAGAAGGATGTACAAAAGCAACATTCACCTACGGAGAATATATATTACAGACATGACAAGAGTGACAGACACAACACATCAGTATTCAACCAGTTTAGGGGGAAAAAAAACAGCCTAAGCAAGCTTATGCCAAATGCTGACATGAAAGAACAATCTTATTTCCTTCACATGATGAAAATATTGAATATACTGCTGAATACACATAATTTGAGCCATTGAAATAATAGTTAAGGTTTCTTTTAAATTTAGAATTGTAATTATTTAATTTTCATCCAATAAGACAGAAAAGTGTACACATCAAACATGGGTAGCCTGGTCTCTTCTGCAAGTAGAGCCATACAAAAACTGTGGAAAATCAATAATATGACCAATGGTGCTGGAACCTGCCACACACTAGACTATCTTTGCTAGTTTAAATTGATCTTGAAAGATTTGTTGAGGGTTTTAGGAATTTCCACTCAATTTATATGTAGGGAGATGCATTTTTAGAAAAGAGGTGCCTGTTGGTTTTGCCCAAGTCAAAATGATCATGGAAACTAGAATAACCAGAAGGAAATGATGTACATGCAGCAACATAAATTAGTCAATAGGAAATAGGAAAATCCTAGCTCCAGACTAAATCATGAACACATAATCTATAACGATTCTAGATTAAAACCCCAGAAAATGAGTTTTAAAAAAACATTAGAAAACACTACTTTATGTGTGGGACAACTAAAGATAACTTTAAGCTGTATAGTGATAAGCCAGAAATCAAGTAAAAGCACATCATGAGCACATTTCATTTAAAAATGCCACAGAACAATAAACCATAAGAATCCAGTTTGAGAGAAAAAAATAGAAAGAATCATATCTATAACTCAAAAACAGAGTAAAAGGGAAGGAAGAGAGATCAAAGTGTAATGAATATCTCAAGGATTCAGTGGCCTTGCTAGTTTTCACCAATCATACCTTCTTAATCCTGATGATCTGTTATTTTAGTATACATAATCTTGCTCTTCTTTTTTAGACAATTCTGATTTACATCCTATTTTCCACACACTCTCTCTTTTATGTGATCAGCTTGTTCACTGATTACTATGAGCTTCTTCTGCCAGGAAAAAAAAAACCTGTGATGGGAGCAATCAGCATTTTTGTTATGCATCAAAGAACAAAAAACCATGATAATTTGCATTTTTTTCTAAAAGAAAAGTTCATAGGCAATTTATATTTATCGAGAAATAGAGAAAGATGGATTCAAAATTATGGGTTAGCAGACCCCATGAAAGTAAGCAATAGATTTTGTATGGAGTTTCAGATCAGATTTATCATACTAATATAAAATGTAAAATGTAAAATATATATATGCAGGTCTTGGCATGTTCAGGTCTTTTTCCATGTAAGATTGAGAGCACCTTGGCAACGTTTCGATGAGGTCCCACTCAGCATCTTCAGGCTGGTGCTTTCGGCTTTGTGCTTGAGCTTGCACAAGCAAGAAGCTGAAAGCACCAGTCTGAAGATGGTGTGTGGGACCTCGCCGAAATGTTGCCAAAATGCTCTCAATATTACATGGGAAAAGACCCGAACACGCCAAGACCTGCATACCTGTACCCGTGAAAATCTACAAATATATATATAAATGATAGCCATCTGTTTACTTGAAGCCAAGCCACACTAAAAGCCTCCAATACAGGAAACACAATGTTGCCAGCCAATCAAGACAAAAAAAAGCTACAAAACAGACAGAAGATATTAGAAACACCAATTAAGCAGAACACAGAAAACTCCAAGATCAATAAACACAGACCAAGACTCCCAACCAATCAGGATGAAGAAAAAAACATTCTGGCACAGCAGTAGGCTAGCACCAAATTTAAAACAGAAATGGCTGTGAAAGTCTGACTCACAGACAAACACAATACAGAAGCCTGATGATGGCAGATGAAATTCTGCCAAAACATTGCTACAACTTCAAAAGCACAACTATAATGATGTGGGAAAATACTGGAATAAAGCTGAATACCATACATATAAATACTCACAAAAACATAAGAAAACAAATACACACACACACACACACACACACACACACACACACGATTCATATTACTGTATATAGCAGTAGATGTAATCTCATTTCCATACATTAGAAATCATGAAGGAACAAAATTAAACTTATTCATAATTTTAAGGACAGCAGTACAGAAGCCCTGAGTGTCTATGCAATAAAGTAGCCATAGGGAAGAAAAAGAATCCCGTGTTAATTGGCACAAATTAAGAAGCCAGAAAATGATTAATTGTTCCTTATATCATTTTTGTGCCCCACTCTGTTTGCTTGAACAAATTAGCCATTACTACATTAAATCTATTATTTTCAATTAGACTAAAGTGTGATTATTTTAATTTAGACAGAATTTATATATCTTCTTGTTGCCTGGAAGGTCTGTGATGAATGTTTGGCTTTTGTATGTTTCAATATGTGATCATTTGTTTATTTGGAAACGTATGCATGCATACTCCACAACTGAGGACTTGCTTGAGACAAAAATGTTTCCAACTTTTCTGCTCTGATATGTATAGGATATAATAAGATTTTTTTTAAAAAAATACAGTGGTACCTCAGTACTCAGAATTAATTTGTTCTGGGTACTAAAAGGATAAGTCCCAAACAAACCATGTAATTTACCATGTAATCTTTTGTTTCAGCCAAGAACTTTCTGCCTGTCCCCTTTCCTATATCAGTGAACTTCCCAGCATGGCCGACTTCCTGTCTGCCCTTTGTGGCCGTCCCCCTCTTTTGGCAGTGACCCATCACCCATCATGACTGACTTTCTTTCCATTTTCCCCAGCCATCCCCCTCTTACTATAGCAGTGCATCAAGCAGTAGACAAAGGTTATCAAAATACATAAAGAACCAAATTTGATAAGGTTTGAAGCAATCAAATACTGTAATAATTGATTTGTTGTGGCTGTTGTCAATATTGTAAGACCTTTATTTACTCTCCTGAAAACATATGTGAGAATGGAAGCTATAATGTGTTCCTAAAAATGTCAACACTAAGATGACAAAAGCATTACTGAGATGGAAATGAGAAATTGTGAAAGATGAAAAAGCTTTTGAAGGAAAATTTGGTCATTTGCCTCGAAGAATAATGTTTCATAATGTTTCGAAGAATGTTTCATAGCAGAAGATAGAGGTTGGTTAACAATTGTTGAGAAAGATTAATAATTGCAATCTTCTGTTCATTCTGTGAATATTCATCAGTCATCTTGCATTCCCTTTTCCAAAGGCCTTTTTAAAATTATTTTATAATATTATTTTATTTTATTTTCCACATATCCATAAAAATCCTATTTTTCATTTAACCTTTCTTTTTTCTTTCCAGCTTGAACAATTTTTAGATCATTCTGTCTTGACTATTTATAAACCCAAAGAAAAAGGAGTTTTATCAGAAACCAATATAGCAATTTTATATTGTTTGCTAAATTTATAAAATTGCCCACCTACAGAAATATTATTTTTAAAGTGTTGCTTAAGCAATAAAATAGCATCTTCTCTCCTACTCTTCTCACTTTCTAAAGCCATTTGCATACCTTAAACAGAAACCGTGACTTTCATTTCTCTTTTTGTGTTAGAAAAAAAGTCCATCACGAACAAATTAACATGTTACAAGATCTGAATGTCATCTAAGATAAAATGCAAAAATTAGACATTTCTTGATCAAAGGCTATAGTTAAAAGTATTTCCACAGTTTCTTCATATTTTAGGAGAAAATTATTTATTGACCGCAAAAAGGATATTCAGCTGCTTTTCTGGAGGAAACAAAAATATTCTAACACATTTTTAGAGAGAGTATTGAGACTTGGTTGCCATTATGTCAAAGAGATGTTGAGCATATTTTTAAATTCTATTTATAAAACTTGCCATTGCTTACAGTTGCTACATCTTGTGAGATATGTATCTTAGAGGTTTAATTATAATTTCCTTAATAAAATAATATTTCCCCAAAGTGGCACAAGCTAAGATTTCAGTTAATAAAATTTTAAGAGTAATTGACCATATAGAAATTTATTTTAAATGAAAAGGGCAGGTAGGATCAATATAATTTGCTGCTTATACTTTAAATATAGTATAATAGTAACTTTAAAATTCTTTCATGAATATGAAACAAGGTTTTAAGGTGTGTAAATTATTATTAACAACTGCATGTAACAGCATAACATACAATATTTTCTGCTGAAGATAGGCACTTAGCATGATTTTATCCCCCATGTGCATATATTGTTCACATTTTAAGATCAAATTTTATAATATCAATCTGAAAATATTTTTTTAGATTTCTTCCATTCTCCCTAACCCTCCTCCTTTCCTCCTTTAATTCTTTCCACCCAACCACCAATTCATCCATCCAACCATAATATATCTGGATAACAATATCAAAACAGTTGAACATCTGGCTGATTCTGTGACAAACTGTAATAAGAGTTGAATTATCAAGTTTCCACCAGTCTTAGACTGTGAATCTAATTGTAGATTAACCACATATAATAACTTCTTTGACTTAAGAAATGTACTTTAGTAGAAAATATGAGGGAAAGAAAAGCTGAACTGAAATACTGAATGGCCGCATCACAACAAACTTTGAGGATAAAGCCTATATTTTCTGGGCAGCTGAATAACATCAAGCATGGAAAAATTAAGTGAGTTATTAGTAAAGAATAAATTTAAAGATTAAGAAAACTGAACTCTGGAAACAACATCAAAGTCATCCATATCTGGGCTATACTTATAATATGCTGCTGGAATTGTTAATTGGATACAAGCTCAATGGGACAGTTTGGAATGAAAAAAACAAGAATGATGATTATTCACTCTGGATTGCATCATCATCATAATAGATTATATTATATTATATAATAGATTATATCTATACACAAATGAGGTAGATGTTTATTTTAGATCAAAGAAGAAAAATGTGTATTGGCTAATCATTAAAAAACACCCAAGAACAAGCATTGATCCCAATTAAAAATTGGAACTTATTAAATGTATAAAAAAGAAAAAGTGAATATTGAAGGGGCGTTGGTTCTTACCTGATACGCTTCTTTTCGTAGAGCTGTTGAGAGTGTCCAGGTTGGGAGGAGCTCCAGTCTCGGCTCTCACAGGCTGAGCTTGAGATTGAGGCACGCCTCTCACCATCACGTGGTCCTCCGGGCGCGCCCCAGTTTTGCGAAGACGAGAAGGAAGGTCCTGTTCTCATCTTACTCAGGAAAAAAATATTAGTTTGCTCGGTCGAACAGCAGGGTTTCCCACCAGACGGCCTACGGGTGGGGCTGGACACTCTCAACAGCTCTACGAAAAGAAGCGTATCAGGTAAGAACCAACGCCCCTTTTCCATAGAGCTGTCTCGAGTGTCCAGGTTGGGACATACCAAAGCTTGGCTAGTCCTGCGGGCGGGCTCCCGTCTGGAATGGGACCTCTCCTGGAACCCTGATGACCCGCTGGAGGGCACGCCCAACAGGAGAACCCCTCGGAGGTTGGAATGCCTCAACGAGAGGGCCTGATGAAGGAGACGGGGCTGTCTAAAGGTAGCCCTGCTGGGGATGCCACGGATGCTTACTGAGACTGTGGGGCAAGGAGGCTAGGTAGACCGGCCAAAACCTTGTTAGGGACCCGGTACGAGGAGCCTGGGCAGAGGCGAGGATGGAAGTTCCCCTGAGAAGACCTAGCCAGAGTGAGGGGAGGCGCCCTCAATAACCGGAGGGTCACCGTTGCGAGGGTGGCGATGGGACGCCCTAGGGTGTTATGGGATAGACCCTGTTGGGAACCCCCCTGAGAGAACTCCAGGTCAGAGTGATGGAGGGGAGACGTAAGGAGTTCCCAAACTGTGACCTGTGCTAGTGGGGACCAAGTTTGGTTCCGCCCAGAGCGAGGCGGTCGGCCCTGCTCAAGAGCCAACTGACCGAGGACCGCCCCAGAGGGAACTAAGGGTAGTAGTGAGGACCAGGGCAAGGGGTCCGTGTATCTGGATTATGAGGCTGTGGGCCGGGGGCCCAGAGAAGGAACCCCAGCTAACATGGGGTGGGGATAAATGTGTTGCCGGCCAGATGCCCTGGGGCAAGGTGAGGAGGACAAGGGTGCTCCAGACTATGAGCCTGCGTCCGGGAGCCGTATGGTCTACCGGGAGTCTTGGTATGGAGAGGTAAGGCAGATATGAGGATTAGGCTTCCCCAACGGTTTGGGCAAGGCTGAAGAGAAAGAGATTTTGCAGGAGTTAAGTGTCAGAGTGGAGCCAGACTAGGCGAGAAGCCTGAAGAGGATTGGCTTTCTCGCTCTCCTTCTCCTCGTTTTTATACTTGTTTCTTTCTTTCTTTCTTTCTTTTTTTTGGGGGGGGAGGGGGCAGCCACCTGGGGGCGACTGCATTATCGGGAACGACGGAACGAACCTCTCCCGGATCCCCGGGAGGGCTTCCTGGACGAGGTGCCTCCGGACCTGTCTGGTTCCGATCGGTCAGGAGGCCTGTAGGGAGATGATTGGTAGTACCTGGGGAAGGAGGAAGAGCGGGAAGAACCTTGGCGAGAAGAGGGAGAGGAACCTCTGAAATCAGACCTCCTAGCAAGAGAAGGGAGATATTTGCGCTTGTTGCGGGTCTCGGCCAGGAATGGGTCGAGAACCGGTCCAAATAGCTTCCCCCCAGAGATGGGGGCTGATGCTAGCTTAGCCTTGTTTTTTACGTCCGCCTGCCAGTGGCGGAGCCAGAGAAGGCGACGGGCAGTGACCTGGGACGAGATGGCCCTGGTGGAGAATTTTGCAGCCTGGAAGGTGGCGTCTGCAGAGAACTCGGCTGCGGCCAGGATCTTGGCAATATCCTGGTGCGCTCTGAGATTAGCTGCGGGGACGTGCTGCTTGAGCTGCTGGAGCCACTTGATGGAGGTTCTGGTGAAAAAAGACGCGGCCGTGGAGGCCCTGACCGCCCAGGCATCAGAGAGATGAGCGCGGCGCAGGGCCAGTTCAGCTCGTTTGTCCTCGGGCTGGAGAGCTTCGAGGGACTCGCTGGGAGTTGAGCGGGAGGCCAGACCTACTACGGGCTCGTCCACAGGGGGGGGATCGAGCAAGGTAGAGAACTGCGGTTCAAGATTGAAAAACCGCTTGTCCTGGGCATTGGGAGGGGGAGGAGGCCCCGAGGCGGCTAGCTGCCTTGAGACCATGTCAGAGAATATGGGTGGGACAGGAATCACTTCGGTTTCCACCACAGGCTGGGAGAAAATGGAGTCGGGAGGAACCCCCGATGCCGCTGGGTTGGGTGGGGGGGGAGGGTTCAGGCCCGAGGTATTCCTGGCCTTGAACAGGAGGGACCTAAATAGATGTGGTTTAAACAGCCCCAGAAACGCGGGCTGGCCTGGAGAGAGGCCCTCGTCCTCCGACATGTCCCCTTCTGGGGGGCCTGCTCCCGAGAGGAGTTCACTGTCTACGACAGACCCCAATTCGAGATCCTCCTCGTCCCCAAAGAGGGTAGGGTCCCCGAGTTCCTGGGCCTCCATCTCCTCCATCTCCAAGGGCAGGGTCAAGTCCCCGTGGAGAGCTACCTGACCATGCGAAGTTGCTGATCCTCGAGCCTCGGGGGCCTCAGGCCTAGGGGCCAGACCGGTCAGCTGCTGAAACTGTTGTGCTATCCTGTGCCGGATGGCCAGCTCCATCGCTCGTTTGAGATTTTCGGGGATTTCCACCGTGGGGGGTGGGTGAGGGTCCTCCGGGCGCAGACCTGCAGCAGCGGGGGGGAAGGTGGCCTCAGGGGCCTGTCCAGGCTGCGATGAAGAGGCAGAAGCAGGGGAGGAGGGAGGATGGGTGGAGGTAGAGGGAGTGGGATTGGAAGGGTCCAGAGGCACAGAGCTTGACTCCTTAGAGCGTCTGTCAATCTCCTTTTCAAGGGCCCTGTGTCGCCTAAGGGCATCCCTTTGAGAGGCTTTGGATGTTTCCTGTGCTTGTTTGCGCAGGTGGTGAGACTTAGCCTTGGCCTTCAGGGAAGTGCCACGAGATGCATTGTCGTCTGCCATCTGGAGAGGAGAAAGGAGGAAAAGTTCTTGATTAACGTGTGGTGATTAACAAGGCTGGACACAGCCTAAGCAGGGGCCGGGAAACCCAGTACTCGTTTCGCACCCCCCTAGGTCAAGGGCAACAGAGGTGCTTTGCACGTTGTTGAGAAGTAGGGCCTAGCCCAGAAGCCAATTGCCAAAGATGGACGCCAAAAAACCGCCCCTGCCGGGCGGACCGGGGAAGCGGGATGGCGGAGCTGCTACCTCCCTTGCTGGGGAGAGACTGTGTAGCCAGTAGACTCCTATATCTAGAGGAGTACCAAGGCAGGATTGCAAGGTACCAGCAGGGATTTGGACATTCCAAGGATCTGCCCAGGAATCAAACACAATGCGGCCTGCAGGTAGGCCTCGAGCAGTGGCAGGCGTCCCTGGGGCTACCAACCAAAAATTTTAAAGTAAAGTGCCATCACGGGTCCTTGGACAGTTGCACGTTTGGATGCGGCCTACGTAGAGGCCGGGGATCCTAGCGCACGTTTCGCACCCCCCTTTTGATCAAAAAAAATTTTTTTTTTTTTTTTTTTTTGTATTTAAAATAGGAGGCTGTTGCACAGCAGGGCCTAGCCCAGAAGCCAATTAGCCAAAAGTTGAACGCCAGGCAGCTACCCCTGCCGGACGGACCGGGGAAGGGGGATGGTAGAGCTGCTAACTCGCCTGCTGGGGGAAGGGCTACAGAGCCAACTAACCCTGGTTAGCCTGATAGAAACTAAGTGCAAACAGGCAAGGATATAGGCAGTCCGGAGTCTGCCTATAAAACATTAAGAAAAACCCTGTTATAGGCCTCTGAAAAATGGCGCCCGGCCATGCGGCCACTCCCAAGATGGCTGACGCCACAGGGAGCCCAAAATGGAGGGCGTAATGACGAGGCAATCCCCAGCGGCGGCTATCACCCAGGAGAAGTTAAAAAGGCCCGGAGGCCACAAAGAAGTACCTGGGAGAGGCAGGGAAGCATCTCCCTGGGTTAGAGGGCGTTCGTGGGGGGGAAACGGCCAAAGAACAAAACCAGGCAGGAAAGAAACGATGCAGCTTCGCACGGAGCGAAAAGGCAGCAATCGGGGGGGGGGGGGGCAGCGCTCGAAGCGCTGGATTCTCCCTTAAAAGGATAGTGAAACAATTCCCCTTAGAAGAAAAAGGCTCCCTAGGGAGCTCAAACCTCAGTTTCCTGCGCTGTCTGAGAGTCCAAGTTGATCAAAAAAAAAGAAAACACGAGGTGCTAGAACGACCAGGAGCAAAAAGAAAACCAGCCTGACTGCCACGAGGCTGAGCAAAAAACTGGGGCGCGCCCGGAGGACCACGTGATGGTGAGAGGCGTGCCTCAATCTCAAGCTCAGCCTGTGAGAGCCGAGACTGGAGCTCCTCCCAACCTGGACACTCGAGACAGCTCTATGGAAAATAATGTAATTTAATCATAAACAGAATTCTGACAAGGAACAGCATTATGTAGTTGATTTCTACAAAAGATTGAGGAGAAAGCAGATAAAGATAAAGCCTGGCAATGGTTTACAAGTGGAATATTAATAAAAAGAAATTGAAGGCTTGATTTTAGTTTCTTAGGAGCCAGTTACTCGAAATAATGCAATTAAAGCCAGAATTGAAAAATCCTCAAATGATTCAAAGTGGAAATTGTGCAAAAAAACCAAGAGAAACAGTAGATTATATATTCCACACATGAAAGATTACACATACTGATTAAAAATAACAACATAACCCAGTTGCCAAAATGATTCACTGGAACATATGTAAAATTTGTCATGTACCAGTAATGAAAAATTTGTGAAAACATAATGTTAATGAGCTTCCCAAATACAAACTGATAAAGTCGTGGTGCATTACATCCTAGATTAACTGGTGTGTAAGATATTGCAAAAAGCCACACTGCTTGGATATGCATATATATTATATTGATACATGACATCCTAAATTCTTGGGATGAACTCAATGTATATAAAGGCCAATAAAGAACTGACATCTGTGACTACATTATTGGGAACAGATAATAATACAAGTCTGTTGAATATTGGAAATATATAGAGGTATTTGTTTGTTTAACTTTCATTTCTTTCTTGAACTTTGATCACAGGTTCATCTATCATTCAGCAGGGGAATTGAAATGACAAAAGGTTTGTCACCCACTACAATATAAGCACTACATTTTATACGTATATCATGGTGTTGTTTGCACATCTAAAAGTGCAAAGCAAACTATATAAAGAAATAACTCTTTTTCAATTATTCTGATGAAAGGAAGATCTAGTAAATGATCATATGCAAATTGATTTTAGGCAACTGAAATAGTGAATGTCTTCCCTGGAGAATACAGGTTTTTTTTCTATATAAGATTGAGCAAAAAAGCTTTTAACAGCAGGGTCTTGCATACAGTAGTTTATTTATTTACGTATTTATTTATTTATTTTTATTTGTCAATTGCTTACAAGATAATAGGTATAAGTAAAAACATAGTTATGAATACATAGATACATGTAAGAAAAATAAAAAAAAATATAAAAGAAACAGTAGGACAGGGACGGTAGGCATGTTGGTGTGCTTATGCACGCCCCCTACAGGCCTCTTAGGAAAGGGGTGAGGTCAATAGTAGACAGTCTAAGGTTAAAGTTTTTGGGGTTTGGAAAGAAAAACCAGAGGCAGGTAGAGTATTCCAGACATTGACCACTCTGTTGCTGAAGTCGTATTTCCTGCAATCAAGTTTGGTGTGATTAACCTTGAGTTTGTATCTATTGTTTGCTCTTGTGTTGTTATGGTTAAAGCTGAAGTATTCATTGACAGGTAGGACATTGCAATGTATGATTTTATATACTATACTTAGATCAGACCAAAGGTGGCATAGTTCTAGGTTTTCTAGGTCTAGAATATTTGAAGTTGCCATTTGTTTGACCATTCTGAAACATAGTCAAGATCTTTTGGAAAGCTAGCAGTATTGTCTGTGGTATTGAACAGCTTTACATCATCAGCAAAGAGAATGCAGTTGCTCTTGATATGATTACAGAGGTCATTTATGTAGAGTATGAAAAGAGTTGGTCCTAGAACACTGCCTTGGGGGACACCACTGTTGACAGGTACATAATTTGATAGGATGCTCCCAATTTTGACCATTTTTTCTGTTTGACAGGAATGCTTTTATCCAGTTATGCAGTTGTCCAGAGATACCATAAGATTTTAGTTTTAGGAGTAGTTTGTCATGTACCACTGAATCAAAGGCTTTACAGAAGTATATGTAGATTGCGTCTATTGCTTTGCCCTGATCAAGTTGTGTAGTCCATGTGTTTTTGCAATGTAAGAGTTGCAGATTACAGGATAGTTTTTTCCTAACACCAAATTGTTTATTAGAGAGTAGGTTGTTTGTTTCTTAATGGAGGATGATGGATTGGTTAATAATTGATTCCATGACTTTACAGGAGATGAAGCATAGATTGGTCTGTAATTTTCAACTAAGCTGGGGTCTCCCTTTTTGAAGATGAGGATGACCATGGCTTGTGACCATAGGTTAGGCAAGGAGCTGGTCCTGAAAGATTTTTCAAAGATTATGCTTAGAGATTCGGCTATGGCAGTGGATAGCTTTTTAAAGAAGTAGGCACATATTCTGTCCAGTCCAATAGATAGAGATGGTTTTAGATTGCATAGTGCTTTTTCAACATTGTCTTCTGTAAAATTGATATGTTTTTGATCATTGTAGTTTTCTGTGGTTCGACTAGGAAATACTGGGCATGATCCATTGCTGTTTACAAATATTGAGCCAAAGAATTTGTTAAAGATGTTGGCTTTAATGGTGTCATCGTTGCAGTCTTTACCATTAGGTCCTTTCATGGGTGGGATGGATCTTGAGTCTTTTAGTTTGCTGTTTACAAAATTGTAGAAAGCACCGGTGGAATTGGTGCGTAGAGGTTTTCCTCTTGTTAAATGTGATAATTGGTGCCTTCAGTCTTTATCTGGTGGCATAAATTTTTGTATCGGCTTTTGAAGTTGGCAACGTGACCAGATTTGTTTTTCTGGCAAAGTGATTTCTTTTTAGATTGAAGCTTCCTTATTGTTTTGGGTAGTTTGTTTTTTCTGGTTTTGGGACATATAGTTTGATCATGGTACATATAGTTTGATGACTCTTTTGACTTCAAGTAAAAATATGTTATAATGGTCTTCTACAGTATTGCATCCAGAGAAACCATCTATATTGTCTTCAAGGCCCATTTCCAAAATCTGGTATAATAGTGCAGTTACCAAAAGTAGGCGTCATAGTTTTTCAAAATAATAAATAAAGGACTGTAATAACTCTAAAAGTCAATTTTACTATTCAAGAATTAAAGGAAAACTACAGACATAGTAGAGAATGGGCTTCAGCATGAATCCAAAAACCCAAAAGATAAAATGTCTTGTACTGGTGGCTGACCCAGGTTGGATTCTTCAACATTATCCTGGGACAGGTATATTCATCTTCATTGGTGAGAATGCTAATAATTGCTGAAGAACAGTAATTTCCTCTAAAACTATGTGGATATGATGACTTTGCATTTAATCATCTAGAAAATTAAAATTAGAAAAAGTTAAGCGGTTAGATTTTTTCCAAATTCATTAACTTTTAAAATTTTCCTCCTGCCTCTTGTTTGCAAAATTTCTTAAAAATATATCTCCTTCTCTGATATTTCTTGAAATTATAGTGCAGTCAAACTATTAGCTGTATAATGACATTAAGCTTGACTGAATTAAACTGATACAAGTAATGATATCTAGTAGCATCATTTCCAGGAATATTGCAAAAATGAATTTGTAAAATGCTGAGACAAACCTAACTTCAGGTTGGCTTAATTCTTAAAATAAAATAAAATTCAGTTTTCTCAATGCAAACTGTTTGTGGAGCTTTAATAGTTTTTTTTTTTTCATATTACTCTAAACCAGTGGTGGTATTCAGCCAATTTGCAATGGATTGGGCGAACCAGTAGCAAAAATTTGGCGTGGGTCACTGAACCAGTAGTAAGTTCTGGCTGGCCACGTCCCCCACCTGGTCACCCTCCTGCCTGATGCTCACTCACCCCGCCCACCTGCCTGACATTTGCCTAAGTTATTTCTTTTTTTTTTCCCCTCCTGATAATCGGTTGTAGATAAGATCAGCTGTGCTGGGATTCCCCTTGCTGAGGCCCGGGAAGGCAAAAAATGGAGGGAGGAGCTCAGCCCCACCACCCATTTTTTTGCCTTCCAGAGCCCCAGAGGAGCCTTAGTGGAGCAAAAACGCCCCCCCCCCCAGGCTCCTCTGTGGCTAAGAAGCTCCCCAAAATGGTTGGGGGCTGCAAAAAAAGCCACGCACACCCAGTCACATGGCCACACCCACACCAACAAGCCATGCCCACAGAACCGGTAGTAAAAAAGTTTGAATACCACCACTGCTCTAAACACATGCATTTAGTTAATTTTGACTAAATCAATTTTAAAAATCTTATAGGAAATATCCTTTATTATGTTGAAATTGGCCAATAAACAGGCACATTCATGATTTAACTAAGATGTTCATGGTAATATTAAACTGAAATCAGACAATATAGTTTTGTTCTAAAGTAATTGAAATTCATATCTTTATCTTGCCATTCCAGTTCATGAACTGTAGGACTAAATACTAGTAGATTATTGATAATATTTAGTTTTTCATCTCTGCTCATGCATCACATCTATCTAGATTTATTATATTTTAATCTCTATAAAACCATACATAAATATATTTCCTGACATGTGTTTGACATGAACTTTAACAGCATATGCTGAGAACTTTGCAAAAATGTGATTGCAGTGTGTAGGAAGAGAGGTCTCAAAATATGAAAATATGTCTATGGTTTTGAGAATGGGAGCCAGAATAAATTTGATTCTTCCCTTGAGGTTACCATAAAGTGGAGGATCAGTGAGAGAGTTATGAGTTATTGTTGGATGAGCTAGCACTGACAGTACTTCTGGCTTGAATTGAAAATAATGTCAAACAAACTCAGCTCAGGTAATTTAATGTTGGTGCCTCCAGCTTTATTGAGAGCATCCTTCATCAATATGATAGCATTTCCAGATAAAAGTGCCTTAGTGTAAATCATTATCATAATTTTTGAATCTGTCTGTATTCTGAATGGACTTTAGTAAAGTGAAATATTTGCCATTAACTAAATATTTTTTTAAAAAACTGGAAAAAGTCAGTCAAAGTTAGATACTTTTAAAATTTTAAAATAAAATATGCTTTCTATAGGAAAAAAAATATATGCTGCAAAACCAGCTATCCATATTACAGAATTTTATATTAAAATATCCTGTAATTCATTCTGAAATAAAACCATAGTTAAGTAAACTTGAAATAACAAAAAAGGAACAGTAGAATTCTTTTGTTTCTATGATTGTTGGAACTTATATTTATTTCAGACATTTCTTATTTGATGTCAGATCTGAAGATGAATATGTACGTTCCTTTGTGAATCAACATGCATTTTTCTGAATCAACATGAAGCAATATGATCACAATATTGTTCAATATTTATACTTTATAGCCATTAAAACAAAAACTCACATAATTAAAACACACACACACACACACACACACAGAGACAAAAAATTGCTCAGGATCATCCAATACAGTTGAAAGGCCAATGCAGATGTTAAAGCCACAAACTGTTTTTAGAAAAGAACAAGGAACACAGCACATTATTGTTCGTGCATGCTGCATAATCAAGAATGTCAAAGAATAGTAGAAAGTCAATATGTACTTCATTGATTATAGAAAGATCTTTGGTTGTGTTGATTGTGTGCCAAGCTGTAGACTGTGCTTAGAAAAACAGAAAACCTGCTTGTCCCCATGCAAAACCCTATACACAGGTCAAGAAGCCACATCAGCCACAGCATGGATAGCATATTGTGAAACAGACTAGTTCCAGGCTTAGAAATAAATCAGACAAGACTAGTTCCAGGCTTACAAATAAATCAGACAAGACTGTATGCTCTCTCTGTATTTATTCAGTCTGGATCTAGTACATATTGTATATTGAGAAAAATTGGATAATTGAAGTCAAGGGGTACATGGAAAATAGAATTAAAATTTAATACAAAAAAGACCAAACATATGTTAGCAACATGGCAGCAAACTTTAGAACTAACAGTGAGGATATTGAAGTAATGGATACTTTCTGTCTGTTAGGATCAGCTACCAACAAAAAAGGAAGCAGTAAGCAAGAAATGCACCACATATTAACTAATTTAATGTAGCAATGAACACTTTGAAAAATACATGCAATTCTGGAGTATGCCTAAGGTTGAAATCATACAGATTGCATGGAAAGACATTAACAATTTTGAACTTTGGTGTTGAAAAGACTACTTATACTCAAGGAATGATCAAACAAATGAACCCAAAGTTCTTACCTGAGGCACAACTTACCAGGCTCAAATTAACATAATTCAGATATATTATGCAGCAATCTAAATCTAAACCTCTTAAGAAATCTATAATCCTGAAAAAGAGAGAGAGAGACAGAGAAAGAAAGAAAGAAAGAAAGAAAGAAAGAAAGAAAGAAAGAAAGAAAGAAAGAAAGAAAGA
>NW_020769317.1:10139854-10196826 GCF_900518735.1 Pseudonaja textilis | reverse complement strand
TCCTTCCTTCCTTCCTTCCTTCCTTCCTTCCTTCCTTCCTTCCTTCCTTCCTCCTTCCTTCCTTCTCACCCTTCCTCCTTCCTTCCTTCCCTCCCACTCTCCTTCCTTCCTTCCCTCCCTTCCTTTCTCCTTCCTTCCCTCTCTTCCTCCTTCCTTCCTTCCCTCCCTCCTTCTTTCCTTCCTTCCTCCTTTTTTATCTTCAGGGATTAATACAAAGAGGTTTCTCTCTCAAGAAAAAACACTTCTGTTCAAATACTTACCATTAGAATGGAAACCAATTGGTGCTTTCTTCCTTCAATGAATTGAGAGATAAAGAAAAAGCCAAGAAGAATCTCCACTGAGCTACAGTTACAAAGGGTAATTAGTTAGGCCTCCCAAAAACTGAATCTAGGCCTTCTAGCATAGTAGTTCTGTGAGTCAGGTTTCATAGGCTGGGTTTGACTGACCACTAGTGGCTGAATGGACAAATGAGTAAAGGAACATGCTTGGACAAATGACCTAGGAACACACTGAACTCTTTGAAGCAGTTATTGACAGGGACAAAATACATTCTTTTCATTATCCTTTAAAGACTTGGAACTCCATTTGTCATGATTTCAATTTTACTTGTCCAACAGATCACATCAATTCTTAGTCCAAAGGAAAACTGTCACTATCTGGAATATTGAATTTGTGAGAGAGTTAAATTAAGATAATTCATCTCAGACTCTTCATAATTTCAGAGAGAGCTTGGGGATTTATACAACAATATGACAGGAAGTTCAGGAAGTTCAGAGACCAAGCTGGTCTCTGGAATCATGAAACAAAAGTACACTTGACTCTAATAAGGTTCCAGCATTCTCCCAAAGGAGCAATTTCACATCTGGATTCTGGATGTTTTGGTACACAGTTACTCCTGGATGTACAAGTAGAGTCCATGGACAAAGATGTTTTCATCCAGATTCAACATTTCCAGCCCTGTTTAGTTGTGTAACAATGATTTATCACTACCACAATGAACTACTGCAGTGCACTTTATATAGTGAACTATCTGGAGACCACCTGTTAGCTATAATTTGTGTAGAACATAGCAACACCAATCTGAGCAGAAAAAAATATCTTGTACTGAAGCTAGCTTACAATATCACTGTTTTTTCTTAGGCATATTTTTTTCCTACAATTTTCAGGATTTCTTGTTTAGTTTTTAATGTTTACTTTGGATGGTTTCCAAACATACAGATATCAGATTCATAACCAGTTAATTAGAGAAGAAAAATAACCATGTTTTCAGTAATTCAGGCATATGGAATACAATATTTACAAATCACTTTCCTAGCCTTGCTTTTATTTATGTCTCATCTATTTATAACTATATTGGCACTTTTTGCTTAAATATTTCTAAATAACATCAAATGAATATGATTTATTCTATATTTGTACTTATGCTAAGAACATGATTTGATAGAAAGTAAACCATTAGTAAAATAAAACCTGTGTGTCAGGTTTTGTCCACCATTTGCCAGATATTATTTTGTAGTGCCTTGAGACATATATAGAAGGGTAGAATAAATAATAATTATTGAATTGTTCATCCTGCTAGGAAAGTCAAGCAGTTTGTATAAATTTTTGTTGCCCTTGAAATCCTTCAATTTCCTCATACTATTTAGGGATTTTAACATATGAAATAATAATGTTTTACCAATATTAATTCAGGAGTGAAGAAAGGTAATAGAAATTGTAAGTTGAGCTATACAGCACATTGGTTTAGAATTTGAATGACAAGGATAAAGATAATTACATATAATATGATAGGATGATAAAAGAATACTATCTAAAAATATATCTTCTTAGTAGGTTAGTCATTCAAACTCAGTGGAACTAATAATAATAGAATATTATTAGGATCTAGAATAAAAAGGTTCAAAACAGGACCCAGTATCTTACTGAATCCTAACCCCAAAGAGATTAGACAACATGGAAAAAAGTAAGTAGGCTTGGGAACAAAGGGGGAAAAATAATGAATCAACGTTGGAATATCAACGATGTCAGTTTCTGAAAATAAGCAAGGTCAAAAAAAGAAAGCTAGCACAAATGCCAAAAATGCTCTTTATTATTATAAGACAGAAGAACAGAATCTTGAAAGCTTATTAGAATATCTCCCCACCCCAAAATAACGAATAAAATAAAAAAATACAGAAGTGTAAAACTACCCTTTTGATTCCTGTAATCTGGTTCTAAGAATAATAAAATCACAGAGATAGAATAGACTCTAAAGTCAAGCACAAAAACAGCTAGAAATTCAGTGCCTGCATGAATATGACCAGTGAAAACAAGCACACTATACTTCTGTTCAATTGATTCAATTTTGCAAAACTCTTATTGATGAGATTTCTCCTCCTCAAAATTCAACCAGATTCTCCTCTCCTTCCCCTCCTCTTCCCTTCTTTATAATGGCTTCATCAAAATACCAAGGGTCAGATACAGATGACAAGATATACAAATGAAGAAATTAATGTGTATTAAAAATACACATAGGCTGAGATGCTGAGCACAAGCCTTTGTTTGTTTTGAAAATCAATGTTTGAACTACATTGCTTAGGAACAGTTTTGACATATTTAAATCGAATGAGCACAGTCTCTCCAACAGAAGTCCCAGGGAATGAAACTTGCTAATAACATTTAAAAAACACACGCAAAAACCCTGGGTTGTCTTAAAATAGCCTTGGTGCCTTTCCAGACCAACTGGGAGAATCATTAACTTTAGTTAAAGGTTAAAAAGATAGTATCAAGGTCTAGCTTCCACGGAGACAAAGTCAGTTTCCAAAAATAAGGCAACATTCTTCATGCATCTTGGAACTGCAAGAAGCTCTGATGATTTAGATTGAATTACTTTAAGGATGGCAAACTCTCTAAAGCACATATCTGAATATTGTAGAGAAGCTAAGAAATTACTTTGGCTACAAAGGCCTTGCAAAGCTGCAAGGATTAAAGTAAGTTTATTTTGAATGGAAACATCTTATGGTAGCTGAATTCAGTTCAACTTTCCAGATACACAAATATTGTTTCTAGGAACAGTGGTGTTTGTAACGAACAATCCAGTATATTTTTAATAAATACCTAATTGATATTATTAATAATAATTTATCAGTTACAAATTTTAGGTTAGTTTTATGCAAATATAAAGTCCTTAGTTTACTGATAGTTTTTTACTAGTTTTTTTCTCTAAGCAAAAGAGACACAATACTTGAGAACCTATATTATTTACCCTGTGAATAGACATGATTACATTCAGTTTAACATTCTGGTGTTTATTCTTGCTTATGAGGCAACAAGAATATGTGCCTTTTTTCATTCTATAATTACTCCTCTATTGATATGCTACTTCCTTGTTTCTTATGCTTCATTAAAAGTCCAGGGTAAGGTAGATTGACGTAATTGTTCCCCTTTCTCCAGAGGTTTCACCTCCCCCCCCCCCCCCAAAAAAAATCAGGATGCATGGAAAGCCAAAGATATTGCTCTAAGATAGTAATATAATATAAATATCAATGCTACCATCTGTCACATCTCAGCAATAAAGACCCAAAACAAAATTAAAAACTTCCTTTTCTATTGTGGCAAAGAAAAACACTTTTGGCACTCTATTAATTACTCAGTTACTAGGTGTTAGTATTACAGAAAATAAATCTGGAGTCCCAAAGGTCCATAAGTACTCTGTTTGTGTTAATTAGACTTTTAGACTTCATTGTGCAAGCCCTTTGAAACAGAATTCTATTCATACAGAGAAAATAGTCCTTTTCTTGACATGCACATAGAGATGCTTAAGTAAGTATGTTGCTTCTTTCATTATCCATCAAGTAATAAACTGAAGTTTTTTGGAATGGCTGGACAAAATAAAGTTAAATAAATAAATACAATTAACCTGTTGTTTTTTTTATACAAAGAAAAATGTATGTATAATTTCAGCCAAAAGATTAAGTCTGGGTATTGTTTTTTTGTGAACTGAACAGCAATAGCAGACTAATATATCACTTTACAGTGCTTTACAGCCCTCTTTAAGTGGTTTACAGAGTCAGCATATTGCGCTCAACAGTTTGGATCCTTATTTTACCCACCTCAGAAGGAGGGAAGGCTGAGTCATGTTTGAGCCTGAGGAGATTTGACCTGCCAATGTTTTCTTCTTCCAAATTTAGGCAAAATATTAAATTCATTCTAAAGAACTCCTAATCAATTAAGCTGCATGAGAATTTTATCTTTTCGCTGATGAAACATCTGTATCCACTTGGTGAATATATACAAAGCTGTTTGTTTTGGAGAATTTCAACTTATATAATGAATTCTCCTAAATATTCATAATGTCTTGGGGTATTGGGTTTTTTTTAAATAGGCAAATACTTCATAGCTAAAACAATCTGCTAGTATACAATTATAGGATAATCTGATATTAAGAAAAGATGTGGAGAACATCCACAAATTCCTGTAAAAGTGAAATATAAAGTAGATGCTTCTTTCATTAAATATTCATTCTTATTGCCTATTTTATTTTTTATTTATTTTATTTTTATTTACTTTATTTATTTTGATTTGTCAATCGCTTACAAGATAATAGGTATAAATATATACATAGTTATGAGTACATGAAATGGGTACATATAAGAAAAAATAAAAGAAACAATAGGACAGGGATGGTAGGCACGTTGGTGCGCTTATGCATGCCCCCTTCAGACCTCTTAGGAAAGGGACAGTCTAAGGTTAAAGTTTTTGGGGTTTGGGGAAGAAACCACAGAGTCAGGTAGAGTATTACAGACATTGACCACTCTGTTGATGAAGTCGTATTTCCTGCAATCAAGTTTGGTGTGGTTAACCTTGAGTTTGTATCTATTGTTTGCTTTTGTATTGTTATGGTTGAAGCTGAAGTATTCATTGACAGGTAAGTCATTGCAATGTATGATTTTAAATACCATACTTAGATTAGACTGAAGACGGCATAATTCAAGGTTTTCTAGGTCTAGAATTTCAAGTCTGGTGGCACAAGGTATTCTATAATGAGTAGAGTAGTGGAGAACTCTTCCTGTGAAATATTTCTGGACTTTCTCAACCGTGTTAATATCAGATACGTAATGTGGGTTCCAGACTGATGAGCTGTATTCGAGTATTGGTGTAGCAAAGGTTTTGTATGCTCTAGTTGGTAGTGTAATATTACCAGAGAAAAAGCTATGTAGGATTATGTTAACAACTCTTAACGCCTTTTTAGCTATGTAGTTACAGTGGGCTCTAGCACTTAGATCATTAGAGAAGAGTATTCCAAGGTCCTTTACAGAGCTTAGATCATCAAGGTATTGACTATTCAGCTTGTATTTTATTTTCTGATATTTTTTTGCCAATATGTAAGACAGAGCATTTATTTGTTGAGATTTGAAGTTGTCATTTGTTTGACCATTCTGATACATAGTCAAGATCTTTTTGAAGGGTAGCAGTATTGTCTGTGGTATTGAACAGCTTTACATTATCAGTGAAGAGAACACAGTTGCTCTTAATATGATCACAGAGGTCATTTATGTAGAGTATGAAGAGAGTTGGTCCTAGAACACTGCCTTGGGGAACACCACTATTGACAGATACATAATTTGATAGGACACTCCCAATTTTGACCATTTGTTGTCTGTTTGACAGGAATGCTTCTAACCAGTTATGCAGTTGTCCAGAGATACCATAAGATTTTAGTTTTAGGAGTAGTTTGTTCTGTACCACTGAATCAAAGACTTTACAGAAGTCAGTGTAGATTGCGTCTATTCTTTTGCCCTGATCGAGTTGTGTAGTCCATATGTTTTTGCAATGTAAGAGTTGCAGATTACAGGATAGTTTTTTTCTGAAACCAAATTGCTTATTAGAGAGTTGTTTGTTTGTCTGTAAGTGGAGGATAATGGATTGGTTAATAACTCATTCCATGACTTTACAGGTGATGCAGCATAAGGAGTAATTTTCAATTAGGCTGGCGTCTCCCTTTTTGAAGATGGGGATGACCGTGGCTTGTGACCATAGGTTAGGCAAGGAGCTGGTCCTGAAAGATTTTTCAAAGATTATGCTTAGAGGTTTGGCTATGGCAGTGAATAGCCTTTTAAAGAAGTAGGCACATATTCCGTCCAGTCCAATAGATAGAGATAGTTTTAGATTGTGTAGTGCTTTTTCAACAATGTCTTCTGTAAAATTGATATTTATTAGATCATTGTAGTTGTCTGTGGTTTGACTAGGAAATTCTAGGCTTGATCCATTGCTGTTTACAATACTGAACCAAAGAATGTGTTAAAGAGAATTGCTTTGATAGTGTCATCATTGCAGTCTTTACCATTCGGTCCTTTCAGGGGTGGGATGGACCTTGAGTCTTTTAGTTTGTTGTTTACAAAATTGTAGAAAGCATGGGTGGAATTTTTGCGTAGAAGGTTTTCCTCTTGTTGAAAGTGATAATTAGTGCATTCAGTTTTTATCTGGTGGCATATATTTTTGTATTGGCTTTTGAAGTTGGCAATGTGACCAGATTTGTTTTTTCACCAAAGTGATCTCTTTTTGGATTGAAGCTTCCTTATTGTTATGGGTCATCTGTTTTTTCTGGTTTGGGGAGTTGTTATTGGTACGTATAGTTTGATGTCTCTTTTGATTTCTAGTAAGAATATGTTGTAATGGTCTTCAACAGTATTTCATTCAGCAAATAGAGATTACCAATCAAGGGATGAGAGATCGTTGTCTATAAGATCATAGTTGCCTTTTTTGAAGTTATAATTGGAGATTCTGTCATTGTGATGATTTTTGTGTGGGCGTATGTTGAGACAAAAGTCAATCATATTGTGGTCGCTGTTAGAAAAGGGTTCTTTAGTTTGTATTCCATAAATTAAATTCAAGCTATTGCAGAAGATGAGATCAAGGCACTTGTTCAGTCTAGTATTGTTGGTTACTAGTTGTTCCAGTCCTAGATTTGTAACAGCATTGTAGAAGTTTGCATGTATGGGTTCAGTTGTACATTCATTTAGGGTCCCATTAATATGAAGTAGATTGAAGTCTCCAAGAAAGATAAAAGTGTGTGGGCAGTATGTTGCCCATGTTAGTAGTGTATTTAGCTTGTTTACATGTTCGATGTCATAATCAGGTGCTCTGTAACATAGTAAGAATCGAAATGTGATTTTTAAGGACAGTTAACAGATGATGGTCTCAGGAAGAGCAAGCTCCTGGGTAACTTGGATGTTTTTTAGATGTAAGGACTCTTTATAGAAGATAGCAACACCATCTCCTCTACAAATTTCATCATCTGATTGGTAAACATGATAGTCTCTTACTGTGGTAATGGAGTCAGGGAGAGATGCATTGAGCCATGTTTCACAGACAAATATGATGTCCAATATTTCAATGATGAACTGTAAGAAAACAAATTTAAGGCATAGTTTAAACCTTCCACAGCATTATCAAGCTATTTTGTCTGACTTGTATTCCAATCTGTCTGCACCCACAGTTGAACTGCTTTGGCTTATCAAAATTACTGTCTTCTCTAGATGGCTCTCTCGTATGCGATAACAGCTAGAAGGTGAAACATAGCAGTGACCACTGTCAGGCTTAGCAATTTTCTGTGTTATAGAAATGTCTATCATGGGATTTTTTCCCCCTCTTCTATCTTCTCCTCCACTCCCTCAGTGCTGTCCTGTCTCCTCTCTGACAGTTCTGTTTTCATACAAGCTGGGGGAATATTACTATTTTCGGCTTCATTTTTTTTATCACCATCAGTATTGTCATATTAGAATCTTGGTAACCAAATTTTCTATGGTGGTTTTACTTAGGTGAGCTTTCCTTTTGGAAGATGTGGAAGAATTTTAGTTCAATTACTCCTTTTTATAATGTTTCTAATAAATTTTTTGAACCAATATATTTATTTCCTCAAATGTTAATACATGTTATACACTGCAGTTGTTGATAGGGTTTATGTGACTTTTTCATAGTTCTGATTTCTTAATTTGATATTTTGGACCCAGTATAATGTTTATTTCCATTTGTATTCTTATTCCACTTCTTATTTCAAAATATGCGGTGAGGAAGAGGTTGACATTTTTAAAATATAATTCAGCTTTTCCATTATAAAAATTAAAATTTTTATTTAATATTATTCACTTTCATTTACAAATCATAATGTCTTGTAAAGAAGAATAGAACAGTATTACACAGAGAAGGAGAAATTGCTTATGCCTCTTTTCAAGATATGTGTATTTTACATTTTTGCTGTGTCAAACATACAAGAATAAAATTTCAACTCTTGTTCATGTAAAACAAATATTCCTTTTTACAACAATCTTTCTGCATTGAATCTTACTCTTATGTGTAATGGAACACTATACCACGATGTAGTTTCATTACATTTCTTTTTATTTGTTTGTTTTAATAATCTAAGTGTATTTATTTTGATTCCCTCTCTTTTATATTCTAGTCTTTACATGAAGTATTGCAGAGGTTTTTTTTGTTTTTTTTTCATGTCTAATATTTCCTTTTTGGAAATGTAACAATTCCATGTTAAAGAAACAATAAACTTTACATTTTCAAAGCTGATCCAACAGTATTCTTGTTTTATTTATATGATTTGCCCTATTCATTCAACATAACCTGTAGAAGTAAATTATGCAGAAGTAATACAGGGTCATATATGCTCTGGCCCCACTCTAATTAAACTTTTGCATTTAAGTGCATTTCTATATCAACTCTTCAGATTTAAATCCAATTTTTAGATCTGAAAAGTATCTAGATATGTTTATATAACTATTTAAATGAATTGCTGTGTTGAGTATGCCAAACAAGTGATTCTTCTTCTCTATTTTACATTGATGTCTGTAAAATGATCCATAATAAGCATTATGTTGTCATTTATTTTTAGAAATATGTGAGATTTACACATCAGTCTTCTATTAAGGCACTGTGATCGTCTGTTCACATCCTGATAAGGTTCAATTAATACGTTGGAAGATTAGCACATGTGTGTTTCTTAGTTATTTGAAAAAAAGAGCTGCCTGATCTTCAGTTCATAGAAGATTATTAGGAAAATACTGAAAAAAAACACCTCTATCCTAATGAACTAAAAGTAAATTGGCTTCTAAAGTGAAAGTAATGCAGCTGCTGAGATTTCTGTAGACTTAATCCTTACCATTTCAATAAATCTTGTTAATTAAGTCTCTGTGGGATTTTTTTATTTTATTTTTCAGATAGGTTTTTAAGATCCTGTGAGGCATAAAGAGCCAGAGAGCTTTTTTGTTTTGGAAATTGGAAGCACAGGTATGGTTTTTCAACCCTGCACATCTTACAATATCTAACTTTTTCCATGACACTTCCACGATCATAAGAACCTTATATGACAAAGGAATATCATATTATTTAATGCAAGATTGCTGAAAAATATGCAACATCTTTTAAGGAATGCATCTCTGGAGATATCTGTAACTGGGCATCGACAGAATTTGCATTCCAACCTTTAGTATGATTTTATTTGTATTTTACTATATTGAAATCCATTGTACACTATTTATAAAACTCCCTTAAACTGCAGGTGCAACCATGTACTAAAAATAACAAAAATGCATAATACTTTGTTGCCTCTGCTATGTATAATTATATTTATAAAAACAAAATAATAAGTACAAATACACTAGGAATAGATTTGAAGTGAATTTTAAGGGGGTGTTATTTAGCAGAAGGTTCTAAGTATTTAACCAGATTTCAGAACTATGATATGTGTTTTATTTGAGCAATGAGAGGCTGAACCAGAGCATGAGTGCAACAATACTTTATTTTACAATAAAGGGCTGACCGTGCTTGCCAAGCCTGGAACTGGCTCGCAGCAATCAGCAACCGGTTGGACCCCGCAGCCTGCTTTTATAGCTGGCTGCTGGGGAGAGCCAACCAATGGGAATGGGGGAAATAACGCCCACGTAAAGTGAGTGGACCTGAGTGAGAACTCCTTGAGTCCTCAGGACATAACACCCCTTCCCCCCAGATGCGAACATGCATAGTCCTTGAGGTAGACGGGGGGTTTGTGTTGGCGCCCGGAACGGCGCAACTCGGGAACATTGTCTGTCTGTTCGGTACCAGTCTGTGATGGTCGAGCCGGCATAGTGTCGCCAACACTCTCTCTGGACTGGGCATCCTCGGGAAACACCGGGTTGGTTACTGGGGTCGAGCTCTCGTGGGTTGGATCAGGCTGGTCAACTCTCTGGGCGCTGTTGTCCGAGTTTGGGCTGACCGGAACGACCGCTGGTGCAGACTGGTCGCAGGGTACGATGTGGCTGGGCGGCGGATGAGGCGGTTCCCCTTCGACTGGAGACTCTGGACTCTTGTTGGCAAGGGTGCTGAGGCGCCTTCTAAGCTGGTCTATATGCCTCCTCCAGACACGACCATCCTCCAGCCTGACCCTATACGATCTCGGCCCGGTGATGGCGATGACCTCGCCTGGAATCCAAAGTGGGTCCCCGGCGAAATTCCTTGCGAATATCGGTTCCTGTAACAAAAAATGTCTAACCCCCGACGTAGAAGCGAGGGGAGAGTCAGGGCAGTATTGTGGGTGCAATCTGTCCAATACAGTCTTCAGGCGCCGGCCCATCAGAAGTTCCGCTGGGGACTTATTGGTGACTGCACAGGGGGTTGAGTGTTGGCTCATCAGGAACCGTGCGAGTTTGTGGTGCCAGTCATCCCTGCCAAACCTAGCGAGGGCCTCTTTGGTGGTCCTGACGGCCCTTTCAGCCAACCTATTACTGGCAGGGTGAAATGGGGCTGTGAAAATGTGGCGAATGCCCAGGTTGGCAGCAAAACGGCTGAATTCTACTGATGCGAACTGTGGGCCATTATCGGAGACAATGGAGTCGGGTAGTCCATGTGTAACGAACAGGCGCGTTAACACGTTGGTGATTGCTAGTGTGGTGGTCGTGGATAGCTGCGCCACGTCTATCCATTTGGAATAAGCGTCCACGACCACTAGGAACATCTTTCCATGCACGGGGCCTGCCAGATCGATATGGATTCTAGACCAAGGGGCGTTGGCGCTCTCCCATCTGGTAGGGGTGGCGATGGGGGGAGCAGGACGGGATTCCTGGCAAATGCTGCAGGAACTTACCCAATTGACAATGTCCTCGTCTAGACCCGGCCACCACACGTAGCTGCGTGCTAATGCCTTCATTCTCACAATGCCGGGGTGTCCCTCGTGCAGCGCCTCCAGGACTCGGGTACGCAGCGAGGTCAGAATGACCACTCGAGTGCCCCACAGTAGACAACCCTGCAAACTGGACAGCTCCTGCATGCGAGTCTTAAAGGGTGCGAATTTGTTATCGACGTTGCCTCCCGGCCACCCCCTCCTCACCCAGTCGAGCACCTGGGCGAGCGTTTGGTCTGCCTTGGTTTTAGCGGCGATGTCAAGGGCGGTGATGGGTAGGTCCAACTGAGTGATTTCAAAAATGGCGTTGACAGGAGCTGGGTCTTCAGCCGGAGCGGGTAAGGGGCAGCGACTGAGAGCGTCGGCGTGGGATAGAGTTTTGCCCGGGCGGTGAATAAGTTTGTATGAATAGGCCGCTAGGAAAAGTGTCCACCTTGTCATTCTAGGGGAAAGGACTTGAGGTGTCTGTTTGTCGCCGGCCAGTAGGCCCAGGAGGGGCTTATGGTCAGTGACCAGTTCGAAGAAATGGCCAAAAAGGAATTCGTGAAACTTTTTCACGGCTGCAACAGCTGCTAGGGCTTCCTTGTCTATTTGGCTATAATTTCGCTCCGTGGCCAAGAGCGTCCTGGAGAAAAAGGCGATGGGGGCCTCGGTGCCATTGGGGAGTCTGTGACTAAGGACCGCCCCAATTCCAAAAGGGGATGCGTCTGCTGCCAGTACTAAAGGAAGGTTGGGGTCGAATTGGATGAGCACTGCCTCTGACGTAAGTAGTGATTTGACGGCGTTAAACGCCTGGTCTTCTTTGTGCCCCCAGTGCCACGGTGACTTTTTGTCTAGTAGTCTGTGTAGGGGTTCGGCTACTGAGGCTTTATGGGGCAAGAAGGATGCATAAAAGTTTAGGAGCCCCAAGAAAGCTTGTAGCTCCGTTTTGGAGGTCAGTGTGGGAGCTTCGTGGATCGCCCTAACCTTGGACTCCAGGGGGTGAATGCCAGAGGCGTCAATTTTATAACCCAGAAAGTCCACCTGTCTAGTGGCAATGGCACATTTTTCTTTTTTTAACCTGAGGCCATGCTGTCTGAACCTCTCTAACACTGCTCGCACTCTCTGGAAGAGTTGGGGTCTGTCCCTGGCCGAGACCAAGATGTCGTCGAAGTAGGGTACTACACCAGGGAGGCCCTGTAAAATCCGCTCCATGAGGGACTGAAAAATACCCGGGGCAACACTTACGCCAAATTGGAGACGCTTGCATCGGAAGGCACCCCTGTGAGTGACGATGGTCTGAAGTTCCGCTGTTTGGTTATCAACAGGGAACTGTTGATATGCTTGAGACATGTCCAATTTAGCAAAAATACTGCCCGGTTCGAATGTGTGCAATAAGTGCTGAATGACGGGCACAGGGTAGGCGCTAACTTGTAAATATTTATTGATTGTTGTCTTGTAGTCCGAGCAAATTCTCAGGCTACCATCTTTTTTGAGGGGTGTGACAATGGGCGTCTCCCACTTGGCGAAATCTGTTGGCTCAATGACCCCTTGTTTTAGTAGCTTATCCAATTCAGCGTCTAGTTTTGGTCGAATAGCAAATGGAACTCTACGTGGTTTTAATCTGATTGGGACTGCCTGGGGGTCAACGGTGAACGAGATGGGGGTTCCATTATAACACCCCAGCTCCTCACTGAACACATCTGCGTAGTCAGCGAATAAGGAGTCAGTGTCTGAGGTTGAGACAGCATGGACTCCTGTTAACCCTAGGCCGAGGTGGGGAAACCAATCGAGCCCCAATAAGGTGGGTAGATTGCCGTTAACTACCACTAGAGGTAGGTGGCCTTTAAAAGCTCTAAAACTGACAAAGAACTTGCCTCTGCCGATCACGGGAATGGCCTTCCCCTGGTAGTCCTTCAGACCGAACTGGCATCTGTGAAGCCGGGTAGTAGATAGGCTGGGGTGGAGTCTCTTGAGGGTGTTCCACGAGATTATTGAGAGCGCTGACCCTGTGTCAACCTCCATGTGGCACGGTTTACCTTCTAGGGAAATGGAGAGAGAAATTTTACTAACAGAGTGGCAAGTACGCCTGGCAAGGCGGTGCGTGCGACAGTTTAATACTTGCCTCTGTGGTCCCGAGTGCGAGGACGGGGGTCTGTGTGCAGCGCTTTGAGGGGCTTGGCAGACTCTCGCAATGTGCCCCCTCTTATGGCAGTTGTTGCAAACGGCTCCCTTAAACTTGCAGGTGGCCCTTTGATGTGATCCCCCACAGGCTAGGCACAGAGTGATGTGCTTGGGTGGACCGGTGTATTCTTGTTTGGCCCCTACCTGCGGCCGTCTGTCATTGGTGAGGCGATGGACATCGTTCTCATCGTTGTGGCCTTCCTCCGCTTCCACCTCTTCGGAATGGACTGGGAACGCTGCTAGCTTGGCGCTTGGGCCCTGAATTTCGGTGGCTGAGTTCGTTGCTAGCTCGGCTGCTAGGGCCTCCTCTACCGCTTGCGCGAGGTTGAGGTCTTTTTTAGCTAGCAGTCGCCTCTGTAGGTTGAGATCCTTGACCCCACAAACTAATTGATCGAGGAGCATGTCCTCCAGGTATGTTCCAAACCCGCAGTGCAGGGCTGCTGTTCTGAGGGCGGCCATATATTGGTTGATGGTCTCCTTACTTGATTGCTTCCTCATTCGGAACGTGAACCTCCTGGTGATTTGTGAAGGCCTGGGAGCGTAGTGGTTTGTGAGGATCTCAAGCAACTCGGACCACGGAACGTTTTTCAATTCTCTCGGCGCCACGAGTGCTGCAGCGGTATCGTAAACGGTGGCTCCGCAGTAGATTAGGAAATAGGATTTTTTCCGATGCTCTCCCGCATCCGCCAGGCCGACCGCATCGATGTAATGATTGAAACGGTTCTTATACGATTCCCACTTCTCTTCGTCTGGTTTAAACGCCGGGAATACTGGATTGGAACTCATGGTGCTGGAACGGCTGGGCTACCTGCGGAAAAAATCTCTCTGGGACTACGAACGCTCGTGAGTTACTAGTGATATCAGCTCTGGAGAGGTTTTTTTGCTACCCTCTCTTTCTCTCTCTCTGGGTTACCACGTTGGCTGCTAGCCGTTGGAGGTGTCTTGATTCGCGCCAAAAAAGGTGGGCGTTAGTGACTCTCTACAGCGCTGTGCTGTGATTCCTACTGGCTCGAAATTCAAATGACACCCGTTTGAATTTCGCGCCAAATGCAGAGCGGCTGCTGCTCGCAGCGCTTCACTTTCCCCGTAGCGGGGCTAACAAGCGGCTACAGACGCTTCTAACTATTTGACTCAGACCGCTTTCTCTGGCTGCGGATCTGCGTTTGCTCTTTTTGATCGCTCGTTTCGTTAGCTGACCGCTCTCTCTGGCTGCGGTTCAGCGTTTCCCTTGTCGCCAGCCGATCGCTCTCTCTGGGCTGTAGATCGGTGGCTAGTGACTCAGCGGTTGCAAGGTGCTTCTGGTAGCCATCCCATCCTCGTCGCCAGTGTTTTATTTGAGCAATGAGAGGCTGAACCAGAGCATGAGTGCAACAATACTTTATTTTACAATAAAGGGCTGACCGTGCTTGCCAAGCCTGGAACTGGCTCGCAGCAATCAGCAACCGGTTGGACCCCGCAGCCTGCTTTTATAGCTGGCTGCTGGGGAGAGCCAACCAATGGGAATGGGGGAAATAACGCCCACGTAAAGTGAGTGGACCTGAGTGAGAACTCCTTGAGTCCTCAGGACATAACAATATGGAAGAACAAAAATACATATTAAATTATTCTATTAAAAACAAGATAAACTAAGAAAAATGTTCATCAGATCCATCAATGGCTTTCAGATTATAAATGAAATTGCATGAACCACAGAATTACCAAATTTGCATTGTAAATATCCAAATCACTAATCCTTTTATTAGTTAGTAATAACAATAACAATAACAGGGACACGGTGCCTCAGTGGCTAAGATGCTGAGCTTGTCAATCAGAAAGGTTGGCAGTTTGGCAGTTTGAATCCCTAGTACCACGTAATGAAGTGAGCTCCCATTACTTGACCCAGCTTCTGCCAACCTAGCAGTTTGAAAGCATGTAAAAATGTCAGTAGAAAAATAGGGACCATTTTGGTGGGAAAGTAACAGCATTCTGTGCACTCTTGGCATTTAGTCATGCCAGCCACATGACCATGGAGATGTCTTCAGGCAGTGCTGACTCTTTAGCTTTGAAATGGAGATGATCACCACCCCTAAAGCCAGAAACAACTAGCACATATGTGAGAGGGAAACTTTTATCTAATAACAATAACAACAAATGAGGAAAAATATATGCCGTGGGGCACAGACTCACTGTGATCCTCATCCTATGGCCTCTGGCTGCAACCAAACTACTAAGCTCAGAGACAATAGAGGACTCTACAGTTATTACAAAGTTGTGGTGGTATAGTGGTTAGAATGAAGTACTGCAGGCTATTTCTGCTGATTTCCAGTTTTCAGCAGTTCAGCAGTTTGAGTCTCACTGGCTCAAGGTTAACTCATCTTTCATCCTACCGAGGTCAGTAAAATGAAGACCAGATTGTTGAGCTCAATATGCTGACTCGGTAAACGTCTTAGAAAAGGTTGTAAAGCATTGTGAAGCAGTATGTAAATCTAATTGCTATTGTTATTATGTATTCCCTTGTTTGATGCAATTGGTTAATAAAGCAAGCTTAATCATTCTGTGCTATTCAAATTGGTTGAATGCAGATTAAAGAGAGATTTTTTTTTAAACTTGAATGTTTTAACATTTTATTTATTGATTTTATGATTTTCTGTAGGTCTTTGAAACAGAATATATTTGATAAGAATATAATTCACTCTGAGATGGTATATTAGCATGAAATATTTGATGGTTTGTATGTGAAAACTGTTGAAAGTCAGATTCTATCAATTGTACCACTTTATATTTTACTCCAAATAATTTTAAATTGGCATTCTCAGTATTAAATAGAATCAATGAAGTAGAAAAGTAGCAGGGTCTTTGGTCAACATGTTTCAGCTCAAATGTTTGCCCTCAAAAATAGCTTAGGAGAGTTAATGAGGAAATGTTTAAGCTTTTCAAGGGCTTGAGATAAATTATTTGATATATACTTCTAAATATGAGTTATATAAATGCAACATTTAGCTTTCTTTTGAGATTGTTTTCCCATATTGCTGATTGTTTCTTTTAAAAGACAAAACTAATTAAAACATTTTTTTAAATATATCATTTTCTTTAAAAGCAGTCTACAATCTTAGAAAAGATCCTAGATTCTTTTTCAAAAGCCTGTCCTGGACCTGATATATTAGGTGAATCTAAATTCCCAAAAATAAAAGATGAAAAGTGTCACCAAAAGTCACCATGATGAGGTGACTGCTAAAATGTCTTTCTGCTTGTCAATCCTTACTTTTTAAAGAAAAGTAAAGGTTTTCCCTGACAAATCATGTCCAATTCTAAGGAATAGTGCTCATCTCCATTTCTTAGCCAAGAGAGTCAGTGATGTTTGAGGACACTTCTGTTGTCATGTGGCCAGCATGACTACACCAAAGGGCATGGAATGCTGTTACTAACCACTGAAGTGATATTTATCTACTTGCATTGATTCAATTTTTTTTACTCCCGGTTCTGTGGGTGTGGCTTATTTGGTGGGTGTGGCTTGGTCATATGTCTGGGTGGGCATCGCCAACTTGACATCACTCACATCAAGGGGTGCCTTGCCTGGCCTCAAAGAGATACAATTTCCAGCTCTATTTATGTACTACTACTGAACATCCAAAATACACTATTTAATCCAATGTATATATGCCACATGTGTACATACATCTTACATAGTATAGTGTGTTCATGGGCACACAAAAGAATAATTATCTACTATATATACTGTATGTGTATGTACACACGCACACACACACACACACACCTCTTCTAAAACTATATACATTCAACCTCACTGCATTTGGAAAAACACACCCATAGTCCACTTTCTGTCACACATTTAAGTATAATTTCTGTACATTAGAACATTGCATACACCTTCAGATTTACTTCCCTAGCCTGCACATGACCATTAGACCCAGGAGATATCATGGATTGAGTAAAATGTGATGAAACTCACTTAATAATGCTCTTGCTTAGCAACCAAAATTTTGGGCTCAATTGTGGTCATAAGTGAAGGACTTTCTCTGCCTTCCTCTGCACGGCAGATTAGTCCTAGTAAACTGCTCTGCCTATTTTCCTCTCTGTTAGAGGCACCAAAATAATCCAGATTCCAGATGATATAAGGTCTCCTGCTGGAGCAGGGGGTTGGACTAGATGGCCTCCAAGGTTCCTTCTAAATTTGCTATTCTATGATTCTATAAGGATTTCCTGCTGAAGCAAGGGAATGGACTAGAACAGGAGTCTTCAAACTTGACAGCTTTAAGACTTGTGGACTTCAATACCCAGAATTCCGCCTCCAGTCATGTTAGCTCAGGAATTCTGGGAGTTGAAGTCCACAAGTCTTAAACTTGCCAAGTTTGAAGACCCTTGGACTAGAAGATGACCTCCGAGATCCCTTCCAGACCTAGATTGCTGTGCTGAAGCCAGGGTTTGTGTCCTTCCTATTCTCCTTTTTTTCTCTTTCCCTCTCTCCCTCCTTCCATGGATCTATCTATCCATCCATTCATCCGTATATCTCATTCACTTTCTCCTCCCTCCCTCTTTCTTTCTCTCCCTTCCTTCCATCCTGTCTTTCTTTGTCTATCCCTTCTTTTCCTTTCTCTCTCTTTTTTTCTTGCTTTCCCTTTTCTCTTTCTTTTCTTTCTTCTCTTCTCTCTCTTTCTCTCTCTCTCTTTCTCTTTTTCTCTCTCTTTCCCCCTCTCTTTCTCTCTCTCTCTCTTTCCCCCTCTTTCTTTGTTTCCCTCTTTCTCTCTCTCTCTTTCCCTCTCTTTCTATCTCTTTCTATCCATTTCCTTCCTCCTTCCCTCTCCTTCTAAAGCTAGGAGAGAAGACCCACCTGAAACAAGCACACACACACACACCAACATGCTTCCAAGTGCCCACCTGAAACACACATATGCACACACACACACACACACACACACACACACACACACACAAACTTCCAAGTGCCCAGCTGTGTTGCTTATTATGAGGGTTCTTCCCCCCCCAACCCAGCAGCTCTGGGCTAGGCTGCTTGGGTTTGGCTTTCCTGACTGCCTGAAACCTTACCTTCCTTCCATGTCTGGCTGCCAGGGAAGGCAAGCCAAGGCTAAGCTATTGTTGTTGCTGGGTTCCCTGCCAGCCCACATCTCACCCCTGTCATGAGATGCCTGCAGCCACCACATGTTTTATTTTTCTGTGTGGCTGGACTCCAGCCACACTGAAAAAAAGACACGGCAGCTATAGGCTTCTTGCAGTGAAAATTACTGACCTCCGACTTTGTTTCGCTTCTCTGACATGTCACCACAGCTGCGTTCTAGGTGCCGGCCATGCAGGTCCACCCCATTGAGCCTGAAACACTAGACGGACTTGCCCAAGCAAGTCTGAGTGGAGTGGTACAGCACTCTGAAAGAAGCGGCTGGAAACCGAAAAAGATTCACCTCCATCTACCCCTTTTTCAATGCAACCCACCCACTGCTCTCTTCTTTCTCTGCCTGTCTGTTCTGTATGGCTGGTTGGGGGAGGCTTCTTGTGCTGAAAAAGGGGTGGCTGGAGGTGACTTTTTTGGTCTCCAGCTGCTTTCTTTTGCAACTCAAGAAGCCTTCTTCAACCAGCCAGCTGCACTCCTCCTTTTCAGCCATACAGAACAAACAGGCAGAGAAGGAGGAGAGCAGCTTGTCAGTTGTGGGAGGCTTTTTGCGCTGAAAAAGGGGTGGCTGGACATGTGGCCACCTGCTGGCTGGCCAGGCCAGGCTGGGCTAGAAGAGGTGCATCCGCTGGGAGAAGGAAAAAAGTGTGCTCGGGGAGGGCAGGCAGGTGGGTGGATGTCCTGGGCCACTGCACATGGTGTTATGTCCCTGGAACTTAAAGAAGTTCCCACCCAGGTCCGTTCGCGCTGCGGGGGCGGTTGCCCCCTCTCATTGGCTGGTTCTCCCCAGCAGCCAGCTATAAAAGCAGGCTGCGGGGTCCAACCAGTCGCTGATCGCTGCGAGCCAGTTCCAGGCTTGGCAAGCACGTTCAGTCCTTTATTATTCTAATAAAGTATTTGTTGCATCCATGCCCTGGTTCAGCCTCTCATTATCCGAACTTAACACTGGCGACGAGGATGGGATGGCTACCAGAGGCAAAATGCAACCGCTGAATCACTAGCCGCTGATCCACAGCCAGAGAGAGCGATCAGCAGGCAACGAGAGCGAACGCTGATCCGCAGCCAGAGAGAACGATCAGCAGGCAACGAGAGCGAACGCTGATCCTCAGCCAGAGAGAGCGGTCAGCAAACAGCGAGAGTGAGAAGCGTCTGTAGCCGCTAGTTAGCCAGCTACAGGGAAAGTGGAGCGCTGCGAGCCGCAGCCGCTCGTTTCTTTAGGCGCGAAATTCAAACGGCTGTCATTTGAATTTCCGCCCAAGAGTACAGCGCGGTGCTGTATTTCAAAGTCACTGACGCCCACGCAGGCGCGAATTTCAAAACGCTGCCAACGACCGTTGCAGCCAAACCTCGTGTTAATCCAGAGAGAGGGAGAGAGTTGTGAAAACCTCCCCTGAGCTGAAGTCACTTGCCTGCCATAGGCACAAAATACCTTCCTGCTGCTGCCCCAGAGAGATTTTCTCAACAGGTTATCCAACAAGATTCTCATCATGAACTCCAACCCAGTTTTCCCATCGTTCAAGCCAGATGAGGAGAAGTGGGAGTCATACAAGAATCGTTTTAACCACTACATCGACGCCATAGGGTTGGCTGATGCAGGGGAACACCGGAAAAAATCATATTTCCTGATCTACTGTGGAGCCATCGTCTTTGATACTGCCACAGCACTCGTGGCTCCACGTGAGTTAAAAAACATTCCCTGGACAGAACTGTTAGAAATCCTTACTAACCACTATTCTCCTAGACCCTCACAGATTGCCAGGCGGTTCACCTTCCGAATGAGGAAGCAATCAGACAAAGAGACCATCAACCAGTACATGGCTGCCCTCAGGACTGCAGCACTCCATTGTGGGTTTGGGGCCTACCTGGATGACATGCTCCTCGATCAGCTAGTCTGCGGAGTCAAGGATCTTCACCTCCAAAGGCGCCTACTCACTAGGAAGGACCTCAACCTCGCGCAAGCCATCGAGGAAGCCCTGGCAGCGGAGCTGGCAGCACACTCAGCCACTGAAATCCAAGGTCCTGCTTCCAAGCAAAGCGCAGTTTCAGTCCACTCTGAAGAGGTGGTCATCGAAGAGGACCCCAGCGATGCAGCCGACATCCACCGTCTCGCCCATGCCAGACACCCGCAGGTAGGAGCCAAGCAAGAAAGCACCAGCCCACCCAAGCATATCACCCTGTGCCTATCCTGTGGTGGAGCTCACCTGAGGGCCACCTGCAAATTCAAGGGAGCCACCTGCAACATTTGCCACAAAAAGGGGCACATCGCTAGAGTCTGTCAAGCCTCTCACAACTCGGCACAAAGGCACCCTTCCTTTTCACATTCTGGACCCCAAAGGCAAGTATTGAACTGTCGCACTCGCCATCATGCTAAGCATGCTTGCCATGCCATTAGTAAAATCTCTCTCTCCGTTTTGTTAGAAGGTAAACCTTGTCGCATGGAGGTTGACACGGGGTCAGCGGTCTCAATTATCTCTTGGAGCACCCTCAAGAGACTACAGCCCAGTCTATCCAGAAACCGGCTCCAGAAGTGCCAGTTTAGCCTGAAGGACTACCAGGGGAAGGACATTCCTGTAATTGGCAGAGGCAAGTTTCTTGTTAATTTTAAAACTTTCAAAGGCCACCTACCTCTAGTGGTAGTTAACGGAAATCTCCCCACACTCTTGGGGCTTGATTGGTTTCCCCATCTCGGCCTAGGGTTAACAGGAGTCCATGCTGTCTCAACCTCTGACACTGACTCCTTATTCGCTGATTACTCAGACGTATTCAGCAATGAACTGGGGTGTTATAATGGTACCCCTATCTCATTCTCAGTCGACCCCCAAGCAGTCCCAATCAGGCTAAAACCTCGTAGAGTCCCATTCGCTATTCGGCCTAAATTAGATGCGGAACTGGATAAATTATTAAAACAAGGGGTCATTGAGCCAACAGATTTCGCCAAATGGGAGACGCCCATTGTCACACCCCTCAAAAAAGACGGTAGCCTGAGAATTTGCTCGGACTACAAAACCACAATTAATAAGTTTTTACAAGTTAGCGCTTACCCAGTGCCTGTCATTCAGCATTTATTACACACTTTTGAACCTGGCAGCATTTTTGCCAAATTGGACATGTCTCAAGCGTATCAACAGTTCCCTGTTGACAACCAAACAGCGGAACTCCAGACCATTGTCACTCACAGGGGTGCTTTCCGGTGCAAGCGTCTCCAATTTGGCGTAAGTGTTGCCCCAGGCATTTTTCAATCCCTCATGGAGCGGATTTTGCAGGGCCTCCCTGGTGTAGTACCCTACTTCGACGACATCTTAGTCTCGGCCAGGGACAGACCCCAACTCTTCCAGAGAGTTCGAGCAGTGTTAGAGAGGTTCAGACAGCATGGCCTCAAATTAAAAAAAGAAAAATGTGCCATTGCCACTAGACAGGTGGACTTTCTGGGTTATAAAATTGACGCCTCAGGCATTCACCCCCTGGAGTCCAAGGTTAAGGCAATTCACGAGGCACCCACTCCAACCTCCAAAGCGGAACTGCAGGCCTTCTTAGGGCTTTTGAATTTTTACGCGTCGTTCCTGCCCCATAAAGCATCTGTGGCGGAACCCCTGCACAGACTTTTGGATAAAAAATCGGCTTGGCATTGGGGACACAAGGAAGACTCCGCTTTTCGCACAATCAAATCACTACTCACGTCGGAGGCGGTCCTTATTCAGTTTGACCCCAACCTTCCATTAGTGCTAGCAGCGGACGCATCCCCTTTTGGAATTGGGGCAGTGTTAAGCCACAAGCTCCCTGTTGGGTATATGGATACTCCAACTGGTTTGGGTTGAATAAATATGTAAACCTAGGAATAAAGTGCTATGTAGCTTTAAAGCTAGAAACTGCAATGTCATTGTGGGTGCGGTTGCAGGCAGCCATATAGGTAGGAGGGGAAACGTAATAGCCCCGGCTTCTGGATGCAACTGTCTGAGTCCGGCTTCTGGATGCAACTGTTTGAGTCCGGCTTCTGCATGCACCTAGTTACTGTTCCAGGTCTGCTGCCTACTGTTGTTGTGAACGTCTATCTGCTTACTATTGGAGGCTACTGTGCCAGATACCATTTCACCTGAACACAAGGACTGTTTACTGGTGAGCTGTGGATTCAGCGTTAGTACTTGAGAGAAAGGTATCTTAAGAAGAAGATTTACAAGCAGATAAAGACATTGTATTTACTGTTTAAAGGACTTGATAACTGGATAGATAAACTGGATACTGACATATGGACTGAATGACTATTCTTAATCTCTGTATGAATTAAATACCTATTTAAACCACAAACAGTGTATTTGTCTCAAGTGTGTGTATACTCTAGGGCCCAGCCTCACTCTCATTTGGCTGCCTGGCTTGACTGCTGCTGCACACTCTGCTAGGGGGTTTATCCCCAATCACTAACACTCCCCAATGGCTCCGAGGCCCCCATCGCTTTTTTTTCCAGGACGCTCTCTTCAACAGAGCGCAATTATAGCCAAATCGATAAGGAAGCTTTAGCAGCTGTCGCAGCTGTGAAGAAATTCCATGAATTTCTTTTTGGCCACTTTTTCGAGCTGGTCACGGATCATAAGCCTCTCCTGGGTCTACTAGCAGGTGGCAAACAGACCCCTCAAGTCCTGTCTCCTAGAATGATGAGGTGGATTCTTTTCCTAGCGGCATACTCGTATAGACTCATACACCACCCAGGTAAAACATTGTCTCACGCAGACGCCCTCAGCCGCTGCCCCCTGCCTGCTCCAGCGGAGGATCCTGCCCCGGTCCATGCTATCTTTGAGGTCACCCAACTGGACCTCCCCATCACTGCCCTTGACATTGCCGCCAAATCCAAGGCAGACAAAATGATCGCCCAGGTACTGGACTGGGTGAGGAGGGGGTGGCCGGGCAGTGATGTTGAAACCAAATTCACGCCTTTTAAGACCTGCCTACAGGAGTTATCCAGTTTGCAGGGCTGTTTGCTGTGGGGCACACGAGTGGTCATCCCGACCTCACTGCGTACCCGAGTTTTGGAGGCACTGCACGAGGGCCACCCTGGCATCGTCAGGATGAAGGCATTAGCATGCAGCTACGTATGGTGGCCTGGCCTCGACGAGGACATCATCAGATGGGTAAGCTCCTGCCATCCCTGCCAGGAATCCCGTCCGTCCCCTCCAATTGCCACACCCACTAAATGGGAAAGCGCCAGCGCACCTTGGTCCAGGATTCACATCGACCTAGCGGGCCCGTTGCACGGCAAAATGTTCCTGGTGGTCGTGGACGCTTACTCTAAATGGATTGACGTGGCACAACTATCCACAACCACCACGCAAGCGGTCACCAAGGTATTAACTCGCCTGTTCGTAACGCACGGGCTACCAGACTCAATTGTTTCCGACAATGGCCCCCAGTTCGCATCTGCCGAGTTCAGTCGCTTCGCTGCCAATCTGGGCATCCACCACATTTTCACGGCTCCCTTTCATCCTGCCAGTAACGGACTGGCAGAAAGAGCCGTTAGGACCACTAAAGAAGCTCTAGCTAGGTTCAGCAAGGAAGACTGGCACCACAGACTCTCCCGTTTCTTGCTGAGCCAGCACTCAACCCCGTGCACAGTCACTAATAAGTCCCCGGCTGAACTCCTGATGGGTAGACGCCTGCGGACTGTATTGGACAGGCTTCACCCACATTACTGCCCTGACTCTCCCCTCGCTTCCACATCGGGGGTTAGGCATTTTGTCTTACAGGAACCCGTGTTCGCGAGGAACTTCGCTGGAGACCCACTGTGGATCCCGGGCGAGATTGTGGCCATCACCGGACCCAGGTCGTATCGAGTCAGACTGGAGGATGGCCGGATCTGGAGAAGGCACCTGGATCAGCTGCGGAAGCGCCAAGACACTCACGTTAGCAGTGACTCATGGTTGCAGACCGGTGCGAGGCGACAGCATCAACCCCACACCAGCACCAATTCCGGTGACCAGTTTACGCCTGCAGCCGAGCCGGGGAGCCCGAACACGAACCGTGACCACCAGACGGCTGACCAGTCCGAACCAGTCAACGGAAGCACATCCCCAGTGACCAGCCCTTCGAGTCCCGAACCGGCACTGACCGAGGAACGTGTTCGTGACACCCCACCGGTCCGACCTTCCTTTGCAGACTCTGAACTACCAGACAACTCCCCGGGGTTGCGCCGTTCTGGGCGCCAGCATAAGCCTCCCGCGTACCTTAAAGACTATGCGTGTTCGCATCTGGGGGAAAGGGGTGTTATGTCCCTGGAACTTAAAGAAGTTCCCACCCAGGTCCGTTCGCACTGCGGGGGCGGTTGCCCCCTCTCATTGGCTGGTTCTCCCCAGCAGCCAGCTATAAAAGCAGGCTGCAGGGTCCAACCAGTCGCTGATCGCTGCGAGCCAGTTCCAGGCTTGGCAAGCACGTTCAGTCCTTTATTATTCTAATAAAGTATTTGTTGCATCCATGCCCTGGTTCAGCCTCTCATTATCCGAACTTAACACATGTGCACTGCATGTGTAGCGGCTGCGCATGTGCAGCAGCCATGGGATATCTGTCTGAGCTGCACTGCGGCTGCCACATGGTAGGGAAAGCTAGGAGAGCAACCGGGGCAAGTGAATGACTGGGTGACCAGGTGACTGGGTCAGGGGCGTGGCCAGCCAGGGGTCACCACCAGTTCGGCGACCCATGTCAAATCACACTACCAGTTCACCTGAACCAGTGAAAACTGGTTGAATACCACCTCTGATTTGCATGCTTTCAAACTGCTAGATTGGCAGGAGCTGGAGCAAAATTGAGAGCTTACCCTGTCATGTGCTGCTTGGATGGCCAACTGTCAATCTTCCTGTCAACAAGCCCAGCATCTTAACCACTAGGCCTCTGCTCCTCTCTTTGACAATTCCTAAGATCTGAAAAAACAGAGATTTCTCAAGGAGAGATGTGGGAGCATGAGCAATTTTATTTGTCACATCTGAACAAGGCTACATAAAATCCAAAATTCCAGTACAAAGTATTGCTGTTATGGGATAGACTTATGTAACTTCAGTGGCAATGATATTTTAGCACTTTACAATCTATACTTAAATGAGGTGTTACTCTCTTTGTTATCCATGAAACCATGAGTTTTAGTCCCACATTGGGCACAAAGCCAGTTGGGTGACCTTAGTCCACCAACTCTCTCTTAGGAAGAAAGCAATAGCAATCCAATTCTGAAAATCCTGCCAAGAAAGCTTCAGAAACTTATCCAGACAGTCACAAGGGATCAAGGCATGAGAGAAAAAAAATTGTTATATAGAACAAGTAAAGGAATAGATTTTTAAAAAATAGTTCAGTACAAAAAAAGTACTCTGGAGTGGATTAAGTGCATCAAATTTTGAATATATCATTGTAAAAATGTTGATTCTAATTACATTTAAATTTTGTCACAGTTTAAAAGTGGACATAAAATTGTTTTTGTGGAGTTAAAACTCTTTTGGTGTGGAGTGAAGGTTGCTTGTTTGTTTTCATTTGGGATGATGATGATTTTGAATTATGAAGATGCTACAATTTAAAATGATGAGCTAGGACTAGAGAGATTCTATTCAAATCCAGTTTAGCTTTGTTTTGGAATTTCACTGGCTGATTTGGAGAAAACTGGCTGATTTGGAGAAAATTTCAGCCCCGTTTACATATTAGAGGTATTGTGGGGGCAAATATGGAAGAAGTAGTGTTATGTATACTCCTGGGAAAAAGTGAATGTAAATTAAATATGTGAATATAAAACAATAATAAATAATTTAGCAATGCAAAGTAATGACACAGATCTTTAAAATCATCAATGGATTTATATTCCTAATTTTAGGAGCATAAAGAATTCATTTTGCTCCTCGGCCACCCTACTAAAATTTCAAAAGGAATAAAAATACTGTCTTACCCTTATAGTGACATGATTCACTATTTGTATTTACTGTGGTAGTTGGAATCTGAGGGATTAGTTTAGAAATCTGCCAATAACGTAAAATGTAAAATCAATGTAGAGAACAATTAAAAACACTGTCTCATTTTTATAATCCTAGATACTTTGGCTTTGGATATTTGGCCAATTCTAACTTCAACCAAACAACATCATTGTTGGCATCTGTCAGTTGCTGGGTGGAAATATTGAACTGAGAAAATGGGCAGAGTACTCTTTCAACCATAATGTCTTTGACAAGTAGAAGATTGGAAGAATTCAAGGTACACATAACGGTATTTATACTTTATGAGGCTCAGCCCAAATTTAGAATCACTACATCTAAACCATATGAATGACTATTGATTTGTTTGTTTGTTTGTTTATATTCCTATGCCACCTATATCCTCTACAAGGTGACTCTGGGTGGCTTACAAATTATAAAAACAAGTGTTATCAGATACAGAAAGAAAATATATACTATACTACAGAAATAAAACATAAACTATGATAAAGAGCATTTAAATTTCCTGACTATTAATATAAAGTCCCATGACGATGATGATGATGATATTCGTATAAGGTTTGTTTTGAGAAGTTTTTACATTCAGAACAAAATGCAATGAAATAAAATCAGCTCACACCATATTTTCAAGTGAATTCCTGGATGTGTCCCAACTTTATGGTAAAATTTTGAACAATTACTTCAAATTTCATATATGAATTCCGCAATCACTTTTTAAGATATGCCTTCCATTTTCAATGGTTACCTGCTCATTATAAACTTGGTTTTTCTTATTGTTTGAAAATAATCCTCCCAATCACTTAAATAAAGAGATTTGTCTAAATAACAAATAGCAAGATTGCACCAGCGAGTGAAAAAAAATCCTCTCAAACTCTTTGGGTTCTGTGTCTGTTGTGCTAAATGGAGCAGAAACATTGTATTGCAGAGACACAACATTAATGATGCACTTTTTAAAATTCTTTTGCCTAATTTATGCAGCATTCCATTGCTTTTAATTTCTTTCTAACAGCAGATGTTTTTACAGTTTTATGAGCCTTGACTTCAATGAGACAATACAACTTTACACTTGGCCTATTTCATTTGATATGACATTTATTTATCTATCTTATTGAGAGCTGTGAATTTAATTGATAATAATAAAGAAACATAGTTTAATAATTGTAGAAGCCAGTGCAATCATGATTTTTAATTGCTACAACTGTGGATTTAAGACATGTTAAAATTTTAAGTTAATGCTATCGGACTGGACCTGGCAAACATTCATTCATTCATTCATTCATTCATTCATTCATTTTAATATCACATTTTGAACCAGAATTGAGAAAATGAAATCAATCAATGGAGGAGTTAGGGTATGGGAAATATTCTCATCACCACTGCTAGCAACTAATCGAAAGGCACCCACTTGAAATTTTCAATACTTCGCCTATTTCCACTTGCAATTTGCTAAATCTCAGTCATGCTTATATTTGTTAAAATATTAAAATGCAGCATGATGATTAGCAAATAATTATTGATTGTTTATTTCTAATAAAGTGTTGTTTGTTGTAGAACATTAATGGCTTGGCAACTGTTGCATTAGTTAGAATTCACAGAAATACTAGTTCACACAGTCTTCCATTTCATTTGCCAGAAAGATTCTGCCTATCCTTCATGATAGAGTAGTGTATACAGTGAAACAGAATGTAATGCTGCAGAAAATAAGACAAAATTGTAATTTATCAGACAACATGAGAATTTAGTTGAAAGCAATATACTTCCATTAGGCGAGCTCTTGGTACATTATCCCAAGATGCCTTAACCTGCATCATTTTCTAAGCCTCTATAGTGTTGTTAGGAAACTTATTCTTGACAGATTCCTTTGATTTGTGAACACACTTTATATTTGTAATGCTCAGATTATTGGAGAAGCAAAGCAGTAAGGAGACAAATCCACATAGGTAGTATTCATAAAGCTTAACAAGTTAAGTGCCCATATGGATGAATAATTCAGTCAGCCTCCAATGTTTCCATGAGTTTACTCAGAATTATGTTCTGCCTCTTTATATATTTATTTATGAAGTGAGGATTTTTTTAGAAATCTCCACAAAAATCTCCAGTTTAGATATTTTATATATATATATCATGCCCTGCCACACACATTGGACAGACCAATAGAAGAATAAGTACCTGCCTAGATGAACACAAAAATGCAGTCAAAAAGCTGGAACACACTTCCTCACTAGTCCAACACATGAAAGCAACAGGTCATAGCATCGACTTCAATGGCACCAAAACCCTAGCCACTATAGAAAACCCCAGTCACAGAATTATCAGAGAAGCCATAGAGATTGAAAAAAGTCCTGAAAGCATGAATAGAAGAGATGATTCCACCAGACTGTCAATTATTTGGAAGCCTGAACTCACAAACAAAAAAATCTCCACACCACAAGCAAGGCAAACACCTGGGCACAAACAGATCCGCCCTCATACCTCCAGCTCAAACACACCCCAACCAGGCACCCAGATGAAACCTAGCTTCCTAATAAATGATAGCCGTCCATTTACCCAGAGCCAAGCTGCACTAAAAGCCTCCAATACAGGAACACAATGTTGCCAGCCAATCAAGACAAAAAAAGCCACAAAACAGACAGTAGACATTAGAAACACCAATCAAGCAGAACACAGCAAACTCCAAGACCAATAAACACAGACCAAGACTCCCAACCAATCAGGATGAAGAAAAAAAACATTCTGGCACAGCAGTAGGCTAGCCCCAAATTTAAAACTGAAATGGCTATGAAAGTCTGACTCACACCATGCAACAATTGCCCAGCCACATACATTGGGCAAACCAACAGGGGAATAAATGCACACATTGAAGAATACAAAAACGCAGTCAGAAGAGAAGAAAATACTTCCTCCCTCTTCCAGCACCTTAAAGCCACAGGACATGAAATTAATTTCAAAGGAACCAAATTAATATCCAACACTGAACATTCCAGCAAGAGAATAATCATGGAAGCCATCGAGATGTAGACACACCCACATAACATGAATAGATGGGATGATGCCTCTCACCTACCAGACATCTGGAAGCTAGCCCTCACCAACATATGAGTCCAAGCCACGAAAACCAACACCAGACCCAAAACAATGCGGGATACCACCGCCAATCCCCCTCATCAGACCCAGGCCCCAGCCCATCCTATAAATGAAGGACAACCACCATCCAGAAAACAGACCACGGCTGCTTCGCCAGCTGTCGCATCCCCCGACCCCAAAACCAAACAAGCTGACACACACCAAGAACACAGACCCAGACCCCTGACTCGAAGCCAGACTAAAACCCAGAATGCTACATCACAGTCACCCGCTCGGGACATCACATCAGAAAACTCAGGAAATTACACCACAAGAACTCAAGAGGTTACAACACAGCAAATGACTCAGGATATCACAGCACAAGACCAAGGATACCACAGCAATAAATCTCACAAGGTCATCACACAACCCATTACCCAAGCCGTTACTACACAGGAGGCTAATGGAAAAGAGATCAAAATACAAACGACCCAGGAGATTACAACGCAGGACCCAGGATACCACAACAAAAGAACTCATAAGCCCATCAAACAACCCATTACCCAAGACGTTAAAACATGAGAGGCTAATGGAAAAAAGATCACTACAAAACAAATGACCCAGGAGATTACAGCACAAGATCCAGGATATCTCCACAACAAAACTCACAAGGCCATCACACAGTCCACTATATCAACTCCATCAACCAATCAAGAGGCAGCAGTGCACCCAACCAGCCCAGTACACCAGCCCCCCCCACCAGTATATATAGAGAGACGGCAGCTCCGATCACACACTGCTTGCACTGGCACGAAGCCGAAAGCACCAGCCTGAGGATGGCGAGGACCTCACCGAAACGTCGCCAAGATACTTTTAATCTTACATGGGAAAAGACCCAAACACACCTAGACCTACATACCTGTACCCGTGAAAATCTACGAAAACAAATATATATATTTGTTTTCTTAAGTTTTCGCGGGTACTTACATGTATGGTATTCAGCTTTGTTCAGGTATTTTCCAATGTCATTGTAGTTGTGCTTTTAAAGTTGTAGCAACGTTTTGGCAGAATCTCATCTGCCATCATCAGGCTTCTGAACACAATACAGAATATATATATATCTCAATGGAATGTATACTGATTTTATTATTTTAAATATTTTTATTTTAAAAGTTGAATATTTCAAATGTGAAAGAATTCCAGAATTCCAATGGGTGGACAGCAAATATATTTAATAAATAATAAAAAATGAGGTAGTTTAATAATGGAATAGTTGGTAATAATTTTTCTTAAAAAAAATTATAAAGGGCTCTTTTTTCTTTCTAAATTCCTAAAAGCTACTCAAACATAATAATTTATCACCAGTAAGAACCCATATTATTATTACACAGTGCATTAATTAATTTACAATATTCTGTAATACAGATTTCATGTTTAAAAACAAACCAATTTTCTAGAGAAGCAATATCGAAAATAGTGAAACAATCGAGCAAAGCAGATTTTTTTCTTACCTTTATGTCCTAATGACATGTTGTAAGGTTCCCAGAGTCATTGAAGATGAGATGGATGGCAAATAATTTTTATAAAGAAATAATGAGTTGAGAACTTTCTTATGCGGAATAGGGGGTGGAACTTAATATCTCTGCACTGTTATTATAATGAATTTGTATTGTCACAAGTTTATTTGTGCCTAACCATGACACCCTCACTTTCAAATTCCATAAGTGACTAACGTGTGTGAGGTGTACTGTAAAAAGTAGGGGATTCTTAAGGAAATTTTACCTGAACATATTGTTTGATCTTACTTGGTCTTGGTAATTATAGAGTGTGTTTACAGATTAATATTTAGGATGATCCTTTCTAAACTGGCAATAGCTGTATATTTCTTGGTTGTTAAAAACCAGACACTTGCAAGACACCTACATAAAATGATTCTATAATTACCCAGCATTTTTAATTGATTATGGAGCTATGCTCCTATTCAATAAACATGGTACAACCATATCATGTTGTGGCTGAAGCCGTGCTTATAGTGCATTCTTGAAAAACAAGATACAAAAGAACACAAAAGTACCTATGGGTTCTCCATTCCATTTTAGTGTGAAAGAAACAGCCTGCAACATTTTTCTGGGGCACAGATAACCATTAGAGTTGAGTGAACCATAACCTTTTATCATTACCTATTCTGCTGCTTCAAGTGAAAACAGGAACTTCTATATTGCAAATCTGGGCACCATTTTTCACTTCTCACAAGCCTCAGAACTAATATCATTCCATGGCATTGAGTTTGTATGGACGTGTGATGCTAATAATAAGAACAATAATAGAATGGTAGACTATTTTCAGAAAATTTATTCAGTAATCTTCCTTCCTTAATACATGACAAAATAAATTAAGATGTAAAAAAATATAATATTGGTATTTGCTCAGAAAAATAGTCTGCTATATAAGTTTTAATGTTTTTTTTCAAGAAACTAAGAAGTGGGCATTAATATTATTCTTTTTGCATTTCTCTTTTTGAGTTCATGTAAAATAAGTATGAGGATGGTTTGTGAAATTGAATTTAGTTAATTTCCATGATATACTTATTGCAAGTAATCTATTATCTATGACAAAACTCAAGAGGCTGCTTAACAAACTGATAAGATAAGGAGCCTGGCTAAACAGTAGTAATAAAAACAAACAATTTGCACTATGATAGCAATTATAAAGCATTTAAAAATTGCATTAACACAATATTAACTTTTTATCACTTGTAAAATTTTGAAACCAATAAATTTGATAGCAGCATGATACTGTGGTGGGGTGTGAAGGTTTTTGTTGTTTGTTTTCTTTTTATTTTCTTTCTTTTTGTTCAGGGAATTCTTTCTTTCTAAATTGGGCAGCTTACATTAACAAAGTAATATCATCTCAGTATGGTGGAAATTGAGTGAAAATTAATGAAGATAATAAGCTTTGCTTATATTGTTTCCTTACAGTCATAGTTATATCAGTTGATTATATCTGGATTATCCATGCTAGGACACTGGATTACCATTCTTGAATCCTGAACCAGAAAATTGTCCCAGAGAAGAACATCTTAAGCTGAGAAAGGTTGTAGACCTGAAAGTTCAGATGCAAAAAGCCAGTCTTATAAAATGTTTGTTGATTGTTTGTCAGTTTATAGGTGGCATACTACCCAATTCATTTGCTTTACCTTTTCAGCATTATTTAATGTAACTAACAATTAATCTATAGAATGTTTCTATATTTTTTTCATAACTTTTGCCATTTTATCAATTAGTCAGAAACTTTTTCTTATGATTTGAGCAATGAAGTCATTGCAGTAGGGTTGTTGCAAGCTTAATCTAATGGACAATATAATAAAGGAGCTAATTGTGCTTGAGAAATTACTGGAAAACTCTCAAACTCAGTACTGGTATTTGGGTTATAGCAGGTCCTACACACATTTTCTGCCATGCTAAAACTCCTTCAATGGAAATTTATTCATTTTCTTTGATACTGATTCCGATATAGGAACCAATAACTCATAAATCCTTACATTTGATAATATTAATTTCTTTTATTTCATTTTTTTCACTTGATTTTTTATACACAGATTTTTCTTCTAACTCTTTCTCTCCCTCTCTGTGTCTACCCCGCCCCCACAAAAAAGATGCTCACATCTTGCCTTTAAGTAGAATCCAATTTTTTGTCATCTAAACATATTATTCCAAAGAGTTCCAGATGTGGTTTTTCTTGTGCAGTAATTCTGCTTCATTCAGAGCATTTTAAAGGTAGTTAAAACATTGTTTTTCCAGCTGTTTTCCACTTTTTCATGTGTTTCCCACTTTTTCTGTTATAAAAAAAGCAATTAAGGAGAAAAAGCTACAATAATTGTAGATTTTTTAAAAGTACTGATCAAAGAGTTTCATCTGAATACACCTTTGAAAATAGGTCCGGGGGCGGGGGGGTTGATGTTTGACAGGGGGGGCACTGTGGTAGAATAGGCTTTCTTTCCAGATCCTGTCAGATGACATTCTTTTGTAGATGTAATTGATAACTTTCCTATCCTTCCAGGAATAGGAAATACATTAACTATACATTGATCTGATAGATTGGATTAATATAACCAGAGAAAGGATGTTCCTCAAATAACCCAGTCCCATAAAAGTGCATGTCAGTTGTTTCCAAAATAGCTTTAAAACATGGCATGAACATTTTCAGTTTCAGTTTTGCTACCTTGGTCTCAGACATCCCTTAATAAAGGGTGCCAACAACTTTTTTATTTAGTTAAACACAGGTGCCATATTCTCTAGAAATAAGAAGTGTGATTGTGGATTGTTGCTGAATGCATCTCAGTACCACGAGCTTTGTGTTTCTCATTTCCATTCAAGATTGCATTGCAGCTTCATCTATCTGAACCTGCTAGCAGATTTTTCTAGAAGATATATACATGGCCTTAAATTATTTTATTCAATCAGACAGTCATATCAGCAGGTTTTCTATCCTGCTGACTTTGCATGAACTACTGGCCATTTACAAGTAGCTTATAAACAAGATTATATTAAGAGTAGAAAATAAATATACAACTAAATATTTATCAGTTAAAAGCACTGCAATTATTTTTAATGACACTACACAAATTATTATTTGTTGAGCCAGTCAGGTATAATATCTGCCTTTGTGATGAATTTACATTACCAAATGAGGCTGACAAATCAAGAAAAGTGCAAAGCACTACAAATATGAAGGTTCACTGAAATTTAAACCAGTTTTGAAAACTTTTTTTTTCAGTCTTAACATTATTATTTTTACAAATAACTCAAAGCAGTGAACATTATCTAATACTCCTGGTTTTATTTTCTCCCCAGCAACAAGTCTCGAAAAAACAAAGTAGCTTTTGGCTACTTTTTGTTGTCCTAGCAAAAACAAAGAAACTTAGCCTTAGCACCATATAACAGTGCTTCAGTATTAGAAATATGTCTTTAGTTAACTACCTACCATCCTGCTTTAGAAGTATTATTTATTTACAATAGACTAGTTGTTTAGAGTAAAATCTATTAATATTTTTATAGTATTAGATAACAGGTATAAGTATAAACATGGTTATAAATACATGAGATGGATACAAATAAAAAGAAACATTAGGATAGCGACAGTAGGCACGTTGGTGCACTTATGCATGCCCCCTACAAACCTCTTAGGAAAGGGTGAGGTCTATAGTAGACAGTCTAAGATTAAAGTTTTGGGGGTTTGGGGAAGAAACCACAAAGTCAGGTAGAGGATTCCAGATACTGACCACTCTGTTGCTGAAGTCGTATTTCCTGCATTCAAGTGTGGTGCAGTTTACCTTGAGTTTGTATTTATTGTTGTGATTGAAGCTGAAGTATTCATTGACAGGAAGGACATTGCAATAGATAATTTTATGTACTACACTTAGGTTGGACCGAAGGCGACATGGTTCTAGGTTGTCTAGGTCTAAAATGTCAAGTGTGGTGGCATAAGGTATTCTGCTATGAGTAGAGGAGTGGAGTACTCTTCTCGTGGAATATTTCTGGACTTTCTCGACTGTATTAATATCCAATATGTAGTGCAGGTTCCATACTGATGAGCTGTATTCAAGTATTGGTCTAACAAAAGTTTTTTATCCTCTAATTAGAAGTGTGATATTACTAGAAAAAAGGTTATACAGGATTAGGTTAAGAACTCTTAGTGGCTTTTTGGTTATGTAGTTACAATGGGCTCTAGCACTTAGATCATTAGAGATGAGTACTCTGCGGTCCTTGACATAGTGGGTGTCATCATCATGGTCTTGACTATTCAGCTTGTATTTTATTTTCTGATTTATTTCGCCAATATGTAAGACAGAGCATTTGTTTATTGAGATTTGAAGTTGCCACTTGTTTGACCATTCTGACACATAGTCAAGGTCTTTTTGAAGGGTAGCAGTATTGCCAGTGGTGTTGAATAGTTTTACATCATTAGTGAAAAGAACACAGTTGCTCTTAATATGATCACAGAGGTCATTTATGTAGAGTATATGCCCATAACGCATCTTTAGTTGAGAGACGTTTTAACTTGTAGAGAAGAATTTGACATAACATGTTTGAATTATCCAGTTCTTTAATTTGGATTCAGATTTAGCAGAGTATATGTCTATCACTTGCCAAATGCAATGGGAAATCAGGAGGCAGTTGCTTAAGAGGCAAAGAACAGATAAAGATTAATAAGTATGATCCCTGTCCAAGTGTATAAAAGTTGAGGAATAATCTATTTTTTTTCCTTTAAAAAAAGCAGACTGAAGAGAGGAGCTTAAGAATTTTCTCATCATGAAATAGCAAATCTGAGAGAAAGAGATGGGAAAAAGGGATTCCTGTATGTATTATCTCTAAAGCCCCTAGATAAATCATTGGGCAGACAAGTTCAGTATGTATATAATTATCTCTGGGATTGATTGTTTTTTAAGAATACAGGAATTTATAGATTTAGATTTAGACAAATCTAGTGGTGGTGTTCAAATAATTTAACAACCATTTCTCTGCTCTAATGACTGGCTGGGTAGGTGTGGTTGGGTGGTCATGTGACTGGGTGAGCATGACCAAGTCAATGTTAATCACATCAGGGGTGCCTTCCCTCCTACCTCCCCCAGCCACCCTTCACCCGGCACCATTGCATCACCCACATCACCTCTCTGCCTGCCCACCTGCCTGCCCATGCTCTTCAGCCAAGCACAGCTGGCCCAGAGTGGATCAGCCAGTTCACTGAACTGCAGAAAAGGTTAACTACTGATTTGCGTGAACTTGTGAAAATTGGCTGAATCCCACCACTGGACAAATCATAAATATTTCTTGTAGTTGGTACAATGACCAGCATTAGGAAAGTTTTAGAACCAGAGAATAAGCTCATCTGTTGTTTTCTATGGTTCTTTGCTTATGCTGATTCTGAAATATATAATCTAGTTATATATGTATAGACTTACATATACACATACAGCAATTACATATGGAAACTGTGCTTATAGAGTTCCATTACATAAAAGTATTTTGTGATATCTGTACTTTTACACTACATAAGTACCTTAAAATAAACTTAAATGAATTTTATTGAATTTTGCTTTTTACAATGTCCAAAATCAACTAGAGCGGCTTTAAAAAAAACAAAACCTAATTCAGATCTTGCTTGTATGTGTATTTTTATAATGGAGAGAATTTATATGAAACAATCCTCTCTTGTTCTGAATAAACAACTCTCAGACAAGAAGATTTAAAACCTTTATCTTACTCTGCAAATTAAATTTTGTAACTCTGGAATAATTTTAATACCACTAAATACTAAACTCAAAGGCTTCAAAGGTATACAACTGCACTATTACAATCTAACATAAGTTAGATTGTTGTTCTATGCATTAGAATATTATTTCATAATTAGAATAGGTATAAGGTTGTTGTGAATGACACTTTGTCTATGCGGTGATTTTGAATTCAGTAAGTTTTTGCATTCTAAGGATAATTTCAGAAGGATTTGGTTTTGGCTGTTTAGACAACATTGTGGCTGAATTTATTTCCCTACGCCATCAATTCCTTGGATAGAAAAGAGATGCTATTATCGATAACTTGACTAGACCATTAGGCAAAACCAAATAACAATATGCATTTGGATTTAATCAGAAACCAAGCAAGTATAACATTGTTTTATTTGAACAGCTTGTTCCAAATTTAGAAATGTATATTCAAGCACATAATTTTTACATGCTTTCTTCTTGATGAAAGTTGCACCTTTTTTTAACAATATATCATTTTTAAGAATAGTTATTAAACTAATACGTTCCAGTTCACCTCTAAGCACAGAGTAAAGAAGAAATGCCATTCTCCATACTGTAAAGTTTAAACTGAGCGACAGTCATATACTTTATAGTGCATATTCCTTTTCAAGAAAAAAAATCAGAACGGACAGTTTAGCTGCCTTGATATATACTACTGAAATTGAAAGCATCATTAATGTGTGTCATGAAGTTCAGTGTAAAAGGTTGTAAAAGTTGTATTAAGGAATAAATAGTTTCAGAACAAAATTAAATTTAATGTAAGAAAATTATTTTAACTTTCTGTTAAATGGTCTGTCAGGGATTAAGGTAAATTTATTTCCCAGTTTTTTTTAGAAACAGTAATCATAATTAGAAGCTAGGGAGCTTTCTTTGAATCCAAAATCTAAATGCATATGGATATCAATTTCCTGTATTTTTATGTGCACGTATGTACCACTAGAGGCCATCCCACTCCTCTTTAAATTGGTAAATATGCTAATAACAAGTGTTATAGTTGATGTGATTATCATATAAATGTGAAACATAAAAACGCTGCCTAGACTTGCTGCCAAAGTGCATAATCTGTGTCTTTTATCAAAATCTGTTTCTGGCAAAAAAATAATACATCAGCTACACACTCTACACATTGCTTTAAGAATTATTGTTTTTAGAAATTTCTGCCTCAGGAGACATTTGTCTGCATTCCAACTATTCTTGGAGATGAAGACTGATTGTTGAGGATGAATTGCATCTATCCTTCTAATCAACCAAAACATAAATATCCAATTTTATACTCTACAAATAAATTCAAGAATACAAAAGTAAATCTTTTTCTGTTAAAGAATTCTCCATAAAGCTGAGACTTTCAGATCAAAGCTTTCTGCTTTTTGTTTTCAATTTATTCTGCTAACTTTGTTCATCCAAAATGATTCGTTATATTTCTTTTTGTCAAGATTTCTTCCTAAAACTGCATTATTCATTGCTAATAATGATAAACTCTAAGAAAGTTCTCAAAAATATATATGTGGCTGTGCAAATGTTTTCCTCTGCCTATTCTTCTTGTGAGCACAAATCAAAATCAAGGTAATTTAATAGCAATGCACCAAATCAGCCATTGTAGTTCCAAAACTTCATGCCAACTGTATCTTCTTCTTTTTAAAAAAATATAGTTTATTAATTTTTACAATTAAAACCAGTCACAATACATACACAAATAAGCAAAAGAAAAAAAAGTAAGAAGAGAGGAAAGAAAGAGAGGGAAAGAATTTTGAGAAAAGAAAGAAAAAGAAAGGGGAAAGAAAGAAAGAAAGAGGTTACAAGGTAAAAAGTATTCTTATTTTAACAGTTTTCAAGATCTTCCTTTGTTATCATAACCTTAACTTGTGTCATATAACCACACCTGTTTTTAACTTATATCACTACCTCGTTATTATGGGTTGATACTTTTCTTTTATGCCTTATGATATATAATTTATCTTTGGTCAATCCAATTATACCAACAATTCCAGCTATCGTAGTATAGTGAAGTGTCTTTGTTTTTTAGTGCCAAAGTCTATTTATCCATTTCTGCGCATTTTGAGATTTTTTCAATAATCATTTCTTCTGATGGAATTTGATGTTGTTTCCAGTGTTGAGCGAAGGCTAATCTGGCCGCTGTTAAAATGTGTATTGTAATGTATTTGGCTTTTTTGGAAATTTGCTTATCAAAAATCCCTAGTAGGAAGGACTCTGGTTTGTATTCGATCTGCTCTTTGGTGATTTCTTCCAACCAAATTATATCATTTAGAGTTTAAAGTGAAAAACACATTTAAACTTTGCTATCATGGTTTATATATTATTTACCCGAACAACATTAGGTAACTATGATTATTCCTAACAGTTATGTTTTTTTTTATTTGGTCCTAATAAAATTTTATCTAATTGTTGCAGTTTGTTATTAATTCCGAATTCTTTTTTGTCTTGTTTGTATCTGCTTTGAATCTGAAGGTAAACCCATTGATCAATTTTATGTCCTTGTTCCTGGAGATCCGGCCTCAGTTTCAAATTTCCTTGGGGGTCTAATAAGTCTTTGTATTTAATCATTTTGGTAAGCTCCAAATTGTTTGGGTGAATCGCCAACTGTATCTTCTAATTGCTGCTCCTTGTATTTCTTCTTGTACTCTGACATCTTGAGAAAGCTGTGATCTGGAAGCATCATTAGCTGTTAGTTGAACTGCTGTTTCAATTCTAATATATTTTTCCATTCATCATTGTGAGTGGAATATATCATTCTATTATCATATATTAATCAGTATGCTGTGAAAAAAAGAAAATATCTATGAATTATCCTGTACTAATTTGTTCTGCAAAATAGTATTCTGAATTTTTGAATGATTAAAGCATTAAATTAAAATTAGAAATATAACAGTATTGAAAGAATAGATTTTGGCAGTGATTTGTTCTCCAAGCTTGCCATTTAGCTCACAGACATTTCATTACCAGTCTAGGTAATATAATCAGTGGGACTTTGGTAGAAGTGACTTGTTCTATTACTCTTTAGCTTATATATGCCTTGTGTGCTGGTGTGGTCAGTTGGTCAGACTGGCCATGGGTTTGATGCAATATTTAAATTGTGAGTTGGTTGGTTGGGTCCATTGTGGATTGGTCATTTAAATGGTCTGGTTTCTTATGTATCCATATGCTGAATCTGCAACATATGCAACAGTATTTTTATTAAGAGTGTGTATTTGTGGATATCTCTGAAAGATAGAAGGAAAATGGTTTTCTGTTTATGTTTGGCATATCTGAGTATTTATCTTACTAAGGCTATGAAATCAAATCTGGAATATAGATGGTATCACAGTATCTTGGAAAAGAATCAGAAAAATATTATGTAACCTGTACAATATAATTTTTTTTTTCCTGAAAGATCCTTTTACTTTTTCTTATGACTTGATAATATGTAAACCCTTCTCATTCTTGGAAAACATCATTGAAAATGTTCTTCCATATATCATCACAGTAATATCACAATATTGTTATGACTTTGTTTTGTAGGAGAAAGTTGAAACAGAAAAATGACATGAAATTTGAACCCGCTAAATGCTTAATGTACTTCACTTTTGTAAGTAAAATTTTTGGTTTTTCACAGGTCTTTGCTTTTAGTTGATTGTGTTGATTGTGCTTTTAGTTGATTATGATAGTTTATTAAACTATCATAAAATTGGTAGAAGAATCAATAGGGACTGTCAGAAACAACAGAAACTTACTAAGATTTTGTTGGAATACATTTTGAAATATAGATTATTTTATCATTACTATGAGGAGTATGCTTACATATTTATTTTGATGAACATTTCATTCCAGCAATGTTGAAGGTAGTTCAACATTATTTATATCATTCAATTCATATACTGAAAAATCATATGCATAGAGATTCAGTGGTATCATATCATAACACAAAAAGAAATACTCTGATAATGGGGGGTAAAAGTAGGGCTGATTCTAGGCTTATGCACCCCAGAGAATCATGTAGGGCACCACATTTTATGGGTTGTCAAAATTAAAAAGGTTTCCAAACACACACAGACACACACACACACACACAATCAGAACAGCATAATCTATGGGTCAGGACATTTGCTACAGAGTAAAATAAAATTTCACAGAATTGTTGCTATATGACAACAATGAATGCTGATATAATTAAAATTAATGTGATTCATAATAAATAAGGAGAAAATGTCTGAGGAAAGCAATATAGGCTGAACACTGCAAACATAAAGCTCAAAAATTCAAAGAAAAAAGAGGGCATCAAAATGTTTAGAACCAGAAAATGTTAAGACCATTTGGCAATTTTGAACTGAATTTTTCATTCTAATCTTGGAGATTTTGACAGAGGGGATATCACTTATACCATGTGATTTAACTTTAGAAATAAGAAAGCTATTTAATATTAAGTTTTGTTAAAAATGATTTTTTAAATGAATGTATAACTGTTTTCCATTTTCTTAAACAGAAACACTATACGAAGCATCTGTCTAGTTGATTAGATAATACCATGAAAAATAAGGACATCAAGATTAGACTGTCTTGCAATCTACAAAGGAAGCATTAATCTGTACAGAACATAATGCTGTCGATGCTTCTTAGGCACTAATGTAGCCAGATTCTATTTAAGTTAATTGGAAGAGCAATTGATAGCTTACAATATCTAAGGAACCAGTTTAATGCATGCTATTTCTTCAACATATACCTGAAATGGAATAGAATATGTTAATAATATTATCCTTTTTTTAGATGTCAGGTCAATAAATATATATTTAATAACAGGAATCTTTATTGAAGTCAAAGACCCTACATAATTAAACTCAATAATATAAAGCATATACATGGAAAGATACAAATCATAAAATTAACTAAGGTATTAACTGTCACTGCACATTTTACATATGACATAACAGAAATTGACTATTCTTAGAATTATAGGGTACTGTATATGTGAGAGTAAACACTGTAAAAACTACCTGTTACAATGTCTGGGAAATTTCCTTAAATGTGGAGTTGAACAATGAACATGTGCAAGCATTAAAATGACAATATAATAACTGTTTTCCCAGTTTCAGTTTCCCCTTCACTGTGTGAGCAGAACCTGATTCCAAATTGGACATGAATTTGCCTTTTAGGACTATGGTAGAAATGCATCAACTCAAGCCAGTCAGAATGTCTTCCTATATTAAAGGGTTGTGATTTGCTTTGCTTTGACTTAGATAGCTGGGAGGTTTAAATGGATAAAAAAACTAGTCAGGATTTTTGCCAGATTCCAGATTGGTGTTTTTAACCACTCAAAACTGCTGTTGCATGCGGTTATCTTAGTGTACAGAGTTGGGATAATAAAACTCCAAGGTGCTCCTTTCTTTTTTCTTTTTGTCTGTTGCCCTGGGCCAGAAGAAAATTATCACTAAGATCCTAGATTTAAGGCCTTTTCAGACAACATTTTGTCCAAAATATTTTATAAACGTATAAACAAGATTCGTCTTTATCCTATTGATGCTGGACCCACTAATCAAGAATTGCATTTGAGTCATAGCAGGGACCTTGCAGCAAGTTCCTGAGAAATTTGCTTTTAAATCCTCAGCCAAAGGGTTTTGCAAGGACTACCACTTTGGTCTTTTTGTTGTTAGAAGAATACAAGTTCCAGTTCTAAGCTAGAAGAGAACATTCTGCTTGAAAAGAAGGTAGTTTTATTCAAGAGCAAGAAAGACAGCACTCTGAAGGTAGTCTACAATTTGCAATACAGAGGCTAGTAGTATTTATAGGAAAGGTGGTTCTTGGTGTGGTGTGTGTGAATGTGCCCTTTGAAATGTTTATTCTGGGGAGATGCTTTATTTGACTTTTATTAAATTTTTCAGAACTTCTGCTTCTTCTCTGCCTACATGTTGACATATCTATGTACTCAGGGAAACTATATTGTAAAAAGACTGCTGACTACTTCCTGACTGCTATTAGCACAGTTTAATTAGTTTACCCTGGTGGCCAATTATTGGTGTAAAAAACGGTTTAGCATTCTTTGCAACACTGTATTGACTTTGTTTGCAACATAATAGAATAGAATAACAGAGTTGGAAGGGACCTTGGAGGTCTTCTAGTCCAACTCCCTGCTTAGGTAGGAAACCCTATACCATTTCAGATAAATGGTTGTCCAATCTCTTAAAAACTTATAGTGTTGGTGGCAAGAGAAAAAAACACTAAAGTACAAAGATAAAGAAATAGTGGTACTGAAACAGGTACTGAAAAGAGTGAGAGAGATAAGAAGAGAATATTTATTCTTTACCAAAGAGTTACTTAAGAGAGGAATAAATTACAGATGGCTGATACCAGAAGGTCTCATGTTTACCTGGCAGGAACAAAGACACAGAATTGATACAATTGAAAAAGCTGAGTTCTTCTATCTGGAATATTTCAGAGGAAGGGAGGAAGATACAAGAAAAGAAGAGTTGTTAATTGAATTTCAAGAGGAATGTAGAGCAGTAATTGAAAAAGAAGAAGGAGCCGTAGGTGGTGTACCCAGAGAGCAACAAGAACCAAGATCTAATAGAGCAACAAATCCTTCTAATAAAGTCTAAAATGGATGAGAGAAAATTGATTACAATTACAGATGATGATGGAAGGATTTTGATGGTGGAGATAATGGACAATAATCTAAAGATACTTTTAAGAGCAAAATATGCTCCAAATGATAATCAAGAAGATTTTTACAGGAAATTACATAAGAAAATAATTGAAATGGACTATGCTAATATTTGTCTGATGGGAGATTTCAATGGAATAATAAATGATAAATTGGATTATAAAACACAAAAAAACAGCAAAGAAAGCTAGAAAGACATTGCCAAAATCCTTCTTTCAAATGGTAGATGAGATAAATTTAAAAGATGCATGGAGAGGGAGAAATGCGGAAAATAAACAATATACTTTTTATTCAAATAACATGCATCATGGTCTAGAATAGATATGATATGGATGTCAACAGAATTGCTCTCTAACACACAAGACATTGAAATAGAAACAAGTACCTGGGCAGATCACAATCCAAGAACACTTGTATGGAAAGGACAAAAAAGGAGATCTAGATGGACTTTAAATAATACAATATTAAAGGAAAAAGATTTCAAACAGAAAAATGAGAGAGAACTTACTTTTTTCTTTAAAAAAAACACAAAAGAGGATACATCATTACAGAACCTCTGGGACACAATGAAGGCTTGTACAAGAGGCTTGATAATGGACTCTACAAGGAAAAGAAATATAAAACAGAGAAAAACCTTTAAAATATTGGAAGATGACTACAAGAGGCTGGAAAAAGAACTACAGAAATTTCCACAAAAAAGGACATTAAAATTAAAATGGACATAACTAAACATAAAATGGGGCTAATGGAAAAAGAAGAAATAGCACAAAAAAATAAAAATGCTAAGCAGAACTATTTTGAAGATGCAAACAAACCAGGCAGATGGTTAGCATATTAATTGAGAAAGGAAAGAGACTTGAGAAGGATAAATCAATTGAAAAATGAACAAGGACATGTATGCTATGGAAATGTGGAGAAGAAAAAAATTATTCAAGATTATTATGGAAAATTGTACCATCAAGAGAATTTCAGGAAGAAAGAATTCAACAATACATACAGGAAGCAAATTTGCCCCAGATACCCAAAGATATTGAAATAATGTTAGAAAGTAACATAACAATGATGGAATTAACAGAAGCTTTAAAAAAGCAAAACATTGGGAAAGCACCAGGTCTGGATGGTTTGCCAGTGGAATTTTATAAGACATTTCAGGAAACATTGAATCTTCACTTATTAGAAGTTATGAATGAAGTTATGGCAAGTAAGAGACTACCCAAAACATGGTCAGAAGCATATATTACACTTGTTCTGAAGGAGGACATAGACCCACAGCAAGTTAAAAATTACAGACCTATATCACTATTAAATTCAGATTATAAATTTTTTGCTTCAATTATGGCAGAAAGACTGAAAAGATACTTAAACAATTTTATTCATCCTGATCAAAATGGATTTCTGCCGAAGAGACAAAATAAAGACAATATGAGAATAATTTTAGATACACTGGAATACTATGAGGCACATCCTGAAAAACAAATGGCTTTGATGTTTTTAGATGCACAAAAACCTTTTGATAATGTGAATTGGCATTTTATGCTGCTACAAATGGGCTTTGGTAAAAAAATTATTCAAGCTATAGAAGCAATATATTGTAAACAAACTGCAAAGGTTATTGATAAGTTTGAGCAATGAGAGGCTGAACCAGAGCATGAGTGCAACAATACTTTATTAAATAATAAAGGGCTGACCGTGCTTGCCAAGCCTGGAACTGGCTCGCAGCAATCAGCAACTGGTTGGACCCCGCAGCCTGCTTTTATAGCTGGCTGCTGGGGAGAACCAACCAATGAGGAAAGGGGGAAGAACGCCCACCCCTACCCCCCAGCTGTGAACATGCATAGTCTTTGAGGTAGGCAGGAGGTTTATGTTGGCGCCCGGAACGGCGTAGTTCTGGAACATTGTCTGTCCGTCCGGGGTCTGCCTGGGCAGGCAGAGGCGGCAAAGTGTCACCAGTGTGCCCCTCGGGTTGAGCCTGCCCTGAGCTCGTAGGGTTGCTCACTGGGGATGTGCTCTCGAAGGCTGGATCGGGCTGGTCAACTGTCTGGGCGCTGCTGTCTGTGCTCGGGCTTTCGTAACCGGTTGTAGGTGTGAACTGATCGCCGGGCGTGATGTGGATGTGAGGCTGAGGATGAAGCCTCCCCTCGTCTAGGGTCTCTGGGTCCCTGCTGGCGATGGTGCTGAGGCGTCTGCGCAGTTGGTCTATGTGCCTTCTCCAGACGCGGCCATCCTCCAGTCTGACCCGATATGACCGCGGCCCGGTGATGGCTATGATCTCGCCCGGGATCCACAGGGGGTCTCCAGCGAAGTTCCTCGCGAAAACTGGCTCCTGTAAGATAAAATGTCTGACCCCCGATGAGGAAGCGAGGGGAGAGTCAGGGCAGTATTGTGGGTGTAGTCTGTCCAATACAGTCCTCAGGCGCCTGCCCATCAGGAGCTCAGCTGGGGACTTATTGGTGACTGAACAAGGAGTTGAGTGCTGGCTCATCAGGAACCACGAGAGTTTGTGGTGCCAGTCATCTTTGTTGAACCTTGCCAGGGCTTCTTTAGTGGTCCTGATGGCCCTTTCAGCCAGCCCGTTACTGGCAGGGTGAAAAGGGGCTGTGAAAATGTGGTGGATACCCAGGTTGGCAGCGAAGCGGCTGAACTCAGTCGATGCGAACTGTGGGCCATTATCAGAGACGATGGAGTCGGGTAGCCCGTGCGTAACGAACAGGCGTGTCAATACGTTGGTGATTGCTAGTGTGGTGGTCGTGGATAGCTGTGCTACATCAATCCACTTGGAATAAGCATCCACGACCACCAGGAACATCTTCCCATGCAGAGGGCCCGCTAGGTCGATGTGGATTCTAGACCAAGGAGCGCTGGCATTTTCCCATCTAGCAGGGGTGGCAATGGGGGGAGCAGGACGGGATTCCTGGCAAATGTTGCAGGAACTTACCTAATTGACAATGTCCTCGTCTAGACCCGGCCACCACACGTAGCTGCGTGCTAACGCTTTCATTCTCACGATGCCAGGATGTCCCTCGTGCAACGCTTCCAGAATTCGGGTACGCAGTGAGGCCGGGATGACCACTCAAGTGCCCCATAGTAGACAGCCCTGCAGACTTGACAATTTCTGCATGCGAGTCTTAAATGGTGTGAATTTGTTATCAACATTGCCACCCGGCCACCCCCTCCTCACCCAGTCGAGCACCTGGGCGAGTGTTCGGTCTGTGTTGGTTTTAGCAGCAATGTCCATGGCCGTGATGGGTAGGTCCAACTGGGTGATTTCGAAAATAGCGTGGACAGGAGCAGGGTCTTCAGCCGGGGCCGGCAAGGGGCAGCGACTGAGGGCGTCAGCGTGGGACAGTGTTTTGCCCGGGCGGTGTACCAGTCTGTAGGAGTAGGCTGCTAGGAAGAGAGTCCACCTTGTCATCCTAGGGGAGAGGACTTGAGGGGTCTGCTTGTCCCCGGCTAGGAGACCCAGGAGGGGTTTGTGGTCAGTGACCAGCTCAAAAAAATGGCCGAAAAGGAATTCGTGAAATTTTTTCACGGCTGCAACAGCTGCTAGGGCTTCCTTATCAATCTGGCTATAATTGCGCTCCGTGGTAGAGAGCGTCCGTGAGAAAAAGGCGATGGGAGCTTCGGCGCCATTGGGAAGCCTGTGACTTAGTACCGCCCCGATTCCAAAAGGGGAGGCGTCAGCTGCCAGTACTAAAGGGAGGCTAGGGTCGAATTGAATAAGAACCGCCTCTGACGTGATTAGTGATTTGACGGCGTTAAAGGCATGGTCCCCCCAGTGCCATGGTGACTTTTTATCCAGTAATCTGTGTAGGGGTTCAGCTACTGATGCTTTATGGGGCAAAAAGGATGCATAAAAGTTCAATAGCCCCAAGAACGCCTGCAGTTCTGTTTTGGAGGTTGGGGTGGGAGCCTCGTGGATTGCCTTAACCTTGGACTCCAGGGGATGAATGCCAGAGGCGTCAATTTTATAACCCAGAAAGTCCACCTGTCTAGTGGCAATGGTACATTTTTCTTTTTTCAACTTGAGGCCATGCTGTCTGAACCTCTCTAACACAGCTCGAACTCTTTGGAAGAGTTGGGGTCTGTCCCTGGCCGAGACTAAGATGTCATCGAAGTAGGGTACTACACCAGGGAGGCCCTGCAAAATCCGCTCCATGAGGGATTGAAAAATACCCGGGGCCACACTTACGCCAAATTGGAGACGCTTGCATCGGAAGGCACCCCTGTGGGTGACAATTGTCTGGAGTTCCGCTGTTTGGTTATCTACAGGGAACTGCTGATATGCTTGAGACATGTCCAATTTAGCGAAAATGGTGCCTGGTTCGAATGTGTGTAATAAGTGTTGGATGACGGGCACAGGATAAGCGCTAACTTGCAGAAATTTATTGATTGTCGTCTTGTAGTCCGAGCAAATTCTCAGGCTACCGTCTTTTTTGAGGGGTGTGACAATGGGCGTCTCCCACTTGGCGAAATCTGTTGGCTCAATGACCCCTTGTTTTAATAGTTTATCCAATTCTGCATCTAGTTTTGGCCGAATAGCGAATGGGACCCTACGCGGTTTTAGTCTGATTGGGACTGCTTGGGGGTCAACCGAGAATGAGATGGGGGTACCATTATAACACCCCAGCTCTTCGCTGAATACGTCTGAGTAATCAGCGAATAAGGAGTCAGTGTCTGAGGTTGAGACAGCATGGACTCCTGTTAGCCCTAGGCCGAGATGGGGAAACCAATCGAGCCCCAATAAGGTGGGTAGATTGCCGTTAACTACCACTAGAGGTAGGTGGCCTTTAAAAGCTTTAAAACTGACAAGGAACTTGCCTCTGCCGATTACAGGAATGGTCTTCCCCTGGTAGTCCTTCAGGCCAAACTGGCATCTCTGGAGCCGGCTAGTGGATAGGCTTGGTTGGAGCCTCTTAAGGGTGTTCCACGAGATAATTGAGAGCGCTGACCCTGTGTCAACCTCCATGCGGCACGGTTTACCTTCTAGGGAAACGGAGAGAGAAATTTTACTAACAGTGTGGCAAGTGTGCTTGGCAAGGTGGTGCGTGCGACAGTTCAATACTTGCCTCTGTGGTCCCGAGTGCGAGGGAGGGTGCCTTTGTGCTGCGCTTTGGGGGGCTTGGCAGACTCTCGCGATGTGTCCCCTTTTATGGCAGTTATTGCAGGTGGCTCCTTTAAACTTGCAGGTGGCCCTCTGATGAGATCCCCCACAGGCTAGGCACAGGGTGATGTGCTTGGGAGGACCGCTGTTTTCTTGTCTGGCTCCTACCTGCGGCCGTCTGTCATTGGATAGGCGGTGGACTTCGTTTTCATCACTTATGGGTTCCTCTGCTGCCACCTCCTCGGAGTGGACTGGGAGTGATGTCAGCTTGGCGCTAGGGCCCTGGATTTCGGTGGCTGATGTTGTTGCCAACTCGGCTGACAAGGCTTCCTCGACTGCTTGTGCGAGGTTGAGGTCTTTCTTTGCGAGAAGTCGCCTTTGCAGGTGGAGATCCTTGACCCCGCAGACTAATTGATCAAGGAGCATGTCCTCCAGGTAGGTTCCAAACCCACAATGCAGTGCTGCTGTTCTGAGAGCAGCCATATATTGATTTATGGTCTCCTTGCTCGATTGCTTCCTCATACGGAAGGTGAATCTTCTGGCAATCTGTGAGGGCCTGGGGGAATAGTGGTTAGTGAGAATTTCAAGTAACTCTGACCACGGAACATTTTTCAACTCACGAGGGGCCACGAGCGCTGCGGCCGTATCGTAGACGGTGGCCCCGCAGTAGATTAGGAAATACGATTTTTTCCGATGCTCCCCTGCATCCGCCAGGCCAACTGCATCGATATAATGATTGAAGCGGTTCTTATACGATTCCCACTTCTCCTCGTCTGGTTTAAACGCCGGGAAGACTGGATTGGAACTCATGGTGCTGGAACCGGTTGAATAACCTGAGGAAAAAATCTCTCTGGGGCAGCAGACAATGTTTTAGGGCCCGTGGTGGGCAAGTGATTTCAGCTCGGGAGAGGCTGTTTTAAATCCTCTCTTTCTCTCTGGGTTAACCATGTTAGACTGTTAGCCGTTGATGGCGTTTGGGTTCGCGCCTGAGTGGGCGTCAGTGCCTTTTATGGTTTGAAATTCAAATGACAACCGTTTGAATTTCGCGCCTGATACAGAGCGGCTGCGGCTTGCAGCGCTTCACTTTCCCTGTAGCTGGGCTAACAAGCGGCTACAGACGCTTCTAACTTTCGATTCTGACCGCTCTCTCTGGCTGCAGATCAGCGTTTGCTCTTTTTGTTTGCTCTTTTTGTTGGCTGACCGCTCTGTCTGGCTGCGGATCAGCGTTCCCTTATCGCCGGCCGATCGCTCTCTCTGGGCTGCGGATCGGCGGCTAGTGACTCAGCGGTTGCATGGTGCTACTGGTAGCCATCCCATCCTCGTCGCCAGTGTTAAGTTTGAGCAATGAGAGGCTGAACCAGAGCATGAGTGCAACAATACTTTATTAAATAATAAAGGGCTGACCGTGCTTGCCAAGCCTGGAACTGGCTCGCAGCAATCAGCAACTGGTTGGACCCCGCAGCCTGCTTTTATAGCTGGCTGCTGGGGAGAACCAACCAATGAGGAAAGGGGGAAGAACGCCCACTCAAAGTGAGTGGACCTGAGTGAGAACTCCTGGAGTTCTCAGGACATAACAGTTATGATAAATGGAGAGTTAACAGACTTTATAGATATAAAAAAAGAGACTAGACAAGGCTGTCCACTGTCGCCTCTGCTGTTTCTGTTAACACTGGAAGTGCTAAATAGGAACATCAGAGAAGAAAAAGAAATAAAAGGAATGAAAATTAAAAAAGAAGAGTATAAATTTCAAGCTTTTGCGGATGACCTGGTATTCATATTAGAGGATCCATTGGAGTCAGCACCTAAGCTGATAGAAAAGATAGAAGAGTATGGGAAAGTAGCAGGTTTGAAAATAAATAAAGATAAAACAAAGATTTTAACAACGAACATGTTAGCAACACTAAAGAAAGAATTGGAGGACGTTTTGGGGATCCAGGTCACAAATAGGGTTAAGTATTTAGGGATACATATAACATCAAGATGTAGCATGCTTAAGGAGGATAATTATCTTAATCTCAAACAACAGATTGAAACAGACTTGATAAATGGGAAAATTTACAATTATCATTGATTGGGAGAATATGTACAATTAAGATGAATGTATTGCCTAGAATTTTATACTTATTCCAGACAATTCCAATTAGATTAGGGAAAGAATTTTTTGAAGACTTAAACAAAATAGTGCTAAAATACATTTGGAAGGGGAAGAAAGCGAGAATAAAACTTAAATTGCCACAAGATGTAAGAATAAGAGGAGGATTTGCTTTGCCCAATTGGGAATTATACTACCAAGCGACCAGACTGATGTGGGTAAAGGAGTGGATAACACTGAGGAAACTAGACTTTTGAATTTAGAAGGACACCCTGACTTGCTGTTAGGGTGGCATGCCTTCCTCTGTGTAAGGGAACTAAAACGCAGGGGTATTTTAGAAGACATTATATTCAAGAAGCATTGTTTCTAAACTGGGAGAAGATAAAAAAGCAATATTATTTAAAAATTCCACTATGGCTATCTACTATTGAAGCTTTTTCCTATCCAATAATATATAAAAAGGAACAAAGTTAGATATAGTGCGATATTGAATGAAAAGGGTGAACTTAAATCTATGCAAGCATTAGAAGAACAAGGTGTAAAAATGAATTGTTTTTCATATTTGCAAATACAATATAGATTTGATAAAGATGTTAAAACAGAAGGTATTTATGATAAGTTGACTGATTTAGATAAAATTTTGACAGGTACTGATGTAAAAGTAATTAAAAAACTTTATGGACATTTGCTGGAGTTTAAATTAGAGGAAGAGCAAGTAAAAGAAACAATGATTGTGTGGGGGGAAATTTTGGATATGGGATTGACCTACAAAAATGGCAAAAATTGTAGTCTCAAAATTAAAAAATGACAATGTCAACTGCATATAAAGAAAATTTGTATAAGATGTTTTACAGGTGGCACTTACCCCCTACGAGAATTGCGAGGATGTTCAAGAATAAATCGGATAAATGTTGGAAATGTCATCAGATACCTGGTTCATATTACCATATGTGGTGGACATGCTCGGATGCAAAAAGATATTGGACTATAATCCATACATGGTTGGAAAAAATGATAAAAAAACACATAGACTTTAAACCTGAGATATTTTTATTGGGAATAATACCAGAAATATACCATAAAGAATTGAAATATTTGATTGTAAATATTTTAACAGCAGCTAGAATTGTATTTGCTAAGAATTGGAAAAATGAAAAAATACCTATGCAGGAGGAAATTATTAAGAAAATCATGGACCGTGCCAAAATGAGTAAATTGACATTTGAAATTAGAGAACAAGAAGATAAACAATTTTATATGATATGGGATTTATTTTATCAATGGCTAGATAAAAAGACATGGTAAAGAAATAGATTAGTAAGCCTTACAATAAAAGTTAATAGACTGAATAGAATACAATATAAATATATAACTATTGGATGAATGTATAAGATTAAACCATAATGAAATTTAGAATATCTCGTATAAAATGATGGAAAAATAGTTTAGTCAAATGAATGTTTTATAATTGATATTACATAAGCACAAGCTAGATTGATAAGGTGAGAATTTATATAACTTGTGAGTAATGGTTAAAAAAAGGATAGCACAAAAGATTGTAACCAACTGACACACTGTATGTATATAATTGAAAGAGGGTTTTATGTTTTTATGTTTTGTTTGTATGTTTGTTGTAAAAAATAAAAACTTTTTAAAAAAACTTATAGTGTTGGAGCATTCACAACTTCTGGAGACAAGTTGGATAGGAAATTTTTTCTTAGTTTTCTTAGTTTTAGGTTACTTCTCTCCTTGATTAGTTTCCACCCATTGCTTCTTGTCCGGCCCTCAGATGTTTTGGAGAATAGCTTGACTCTCTTTTCTTTGTGGCAATCCCTGAGATATTGGAACATTGCTATAATGTCATACTTAGTCCTTCTTTTCATTAAACTAGACATACTCAGTTTCTGCAACCATTCTTTATATGTTTTAGCCTCCAGTCCCCTAATCATCTTTGTTGCTTTTGTCTGCACTGTAGTTTTGTTTACTTGTAGGCCATCCTTAATATTAAAAGGTGCATCAGAGACAATACAAGAATAAATTTCATTTTGAATTAAATTTCTTCTGTTCCGGACTAGCAGGCTCGTAGCCTGCAAATCTGATTGGCCCACTGTTAACCGATCGTGATTGGTCGCTATAGACTGATGCGATTGGCCAGTAAATGGGCTGCCACGATTGGCCCTGCCAAGAGCGGCAAACTCAAATCGCCTTCATTGGCTGCCTAGCCGCAGCCAGCCCTATATAAGGGGCTGCTGCGGCTGGGATTAGTTGCTCAGATCTGAAGTCACAAATAAAGAGCTGTTGTTGTTATCTGAGTCTTGCCTCCGTTCTTGAACCCTCCTCCCAGATCTAACATCTTCCAACATTGTATTTTATTTCCAGAGCCTTGGAATTATTAGAAAGTACTAATGACACCCTTCTTAGGCCAATTGGAGCTTGGGAAAATAAAATTACAAACTATTGGTTTGAAATATGTTTGTCTCCTACTTTGGGATATGATGGAAGAGAAATCATAGTAATTAGTGCATTGATATAGTAATTAAACAACAATGGAGCAAAAATATTGCCTTGTTTGACCCTTCTGCTAAGAGTGATATATTTCTATTTATTCTTCAGAATAGATTTTATTTTAATGGTGATGATGGGGTTATATGAAAGTAGTATCCCAATATTTAAGGGACTGCTACAAAGAAGAGGCAGCCAACCTATTTTCCAAAGCACCAAAAGGCAAAATAAGAAACAATGGATGGAAACTAATCAAGAAGAGAAGCAACCTAGAACTAAGAGAAAATTCCTACCACTGAGAACAATTAACCAGTGGAACAGCTTGCCTTCAGAAGTTGTGGGTGCTCCATCCCTGGAGGTTTTTAAGAAGAAACTGGACAACCACTTGTCTGGAATAGAATAGAGTATCCTGCTCAAACAAGGAGGTGGACTACAAGACTTCCAAGGTGCTTTCCAACTCTGTTATTCTGTTCTATTAGACCAAATGTTTGTAAGCAAATGAATACCCAATTCATTTCAGATTCTAAAATAGTGTTTATAAGTTGTAATGCTTATCCTGCAGCTAGCATACAGGATATTTATAATTTTGTTGTGAAGACCATATGGTATAGTTTATGCCTAACTCTGATTCTTATTTAGAAATTGTTACAGAGTCCAATGCTTGCAATTTTAAGAAAATACTTGCTTATAACATAATTATGGTTATGAAAGTTAAATATAAAGGAACAGAGGCACTAGAAAAATGATTTAATGTAGAAGAGAAGATCTAACTTCTGCTTCATGGGAATATCCATATTCCCAATTTAAAACAAACAAATAAAAAGTGATAATGAGCAATAGGTTTTATTAGTTGGGACAGCCTCTCTATCATGAATTGAATCTTCACAACTGAAAGGCAACACATGTCTCTTGATATCATGTCTAGTTTCCAGATTGCCAATTCTCAGCAGATTCCAGATTGCCAATTCTCAATTCTCACCCATTATCCTTTTTTCTTTAGGGTGGTCACTGGATTTTTTGTCTCCATGGAAGTCTCATCTTCTGTCTTTCCTGTTCCTGGAACTTCTTTAGAAGTCTTAGGTCTTTGATGTAGAGTGGATCAAATTGATTGCACAGCTGCATTAAATGGAACTGTGTCCTGGTTGTTTTAGTTTTCCAAGTCATATGTTGCCAGCCTTCCTTTTTCAAGATTGCCAGTTTCAATGTAGTTTTTGTCCAGGTTCAGCTATTCTTAATTTAATCTTGACCAATAGGGAACGATAAAACAAGCTGAAAGTAGAACTGCTGCACAATTTTGAGATTAGGACAATGCAATTCTGGAAGTGAAAACAGTTTGATGTGATGGTTAAGATATCAGACTAGCCATCCATAAACCATGAGTCTTAGTCCTACCTTAGGCACTAAACTAACTGTGTGGTTTTGGACAATCACTGTCTTTCCAGGTACACCAGATAGGAGACAGACCAGCTGAACTAGAAGTTAGGGACAGTCCCTCCTTAGCCCCATGTGGGCTTTTCCCTCTTTTATCTGATTGTTTCCCAGGCAGCATCTCTTTGCTCCATTTCTCAAGGTCTTTCTCACATACTACTACACAGCTCTAGAAAGCAGATAATGCCAAACCACTTCCAAAATCTTAACAAGAAAACTGCAGAAACTTCTAAAGGCAGCAGCTAGGAGTTAATGCTGACTGAAAGGCATAAACAAGCAAGCTAGAAACAATATTGTTGAGGGAAACTAAAGTTGAGCAGAGTCAAAGATATATCTTGGACTTAAGGAAAACATATTTTAATAAACTAAAAGCAATCACAGGTAGGAGTTAATGACAAGGAAGTCTAATGGTAGAAACAATCCAACAGGGCTATGAATTCCTAAAACCATGTAGCAAAATTAAAAAAAGAGAATGAAGAAATGAAAATAATAATAATAATCCAAAACCTCAGACAATATAAAAAGGAAAGCAAACAAGGCTGGACGGTGGAAAAGTTTACCAAAAAGTTTCACAAACAGATAGTCTATGTCTTCAGCAACATTTTTAAGAAAGTGAAAGCCAAGAATGAGCATTTAGTGATGAATGCTCAGAACAATATAGAGGGCTTGTTCAGCTATGTTTAAAATAAAAGTGTGACAAAAGAAATAATACACCAGATGCTCACAAAATATGGTAATTAGCAAAAGACACAAATAATTCTAAACTTAATTCATTTTACTGTTCTTTGAGAAGAGGATATGTGTTCCTCTAGACAACTGTAAGACATGTTTAAGGGTACAGAATTCCAGCTGGAGCTGAATAGTAAGAAAATTTGGAATAATTATTGGGCTTGAATTAATTCATAATTGTAAGTGTAGCTGAATTGGAAAGGAAAGGAAAGGAGAGGAGAGGGGAGGGGAGGGGAGGAGAGGGGAGAAAGGAAAAAGGAGAAAGAAAGGAGAAGGGAGAAAAGAAAAAGAAAATGTATAAAGTATTAGGTTACTAGAGGAAGACAAATGACTGCATGATCAAAATAAACAAGAAGGAGGATATGGGAAAATACAGAACAATTAATCTGGGAATATTTTACAGCAGATCATAAAATGATTGATATATAACTACCACGAAAACAATGCAGTAATTACTATAAGTCACAATGAATTTGTCAAAAACAAGTTTTGACAGAATAATCTTTTTTTTTCTCATGGAAAAGCTCTGGGCATAATATATTTTGACTTCAGCAAAACATTTGATAAAGTACTCCATCATGTGCTGGTTAGCAAACTTGTGATGCATGGACCGCATGGCATGTCTATTAGTTGAACTCATAGCTAACTTAAAAACCATATTGAATGAGTTTTCAGGATAATATTTTTTTAAAAAATATTTAAAACCTTTAAAATTCTCTAGGTGAAACTTGTTTTTTTAATATCTCTTAAAAGGTATGTCATTTCTCCTTTTTTTCATGATATGCTGCAAAAAAACACAATGTTAGTATTTTGATACAGTTACTTTATAGTAAACCAGTGGTGTCAAACTCGATTTCATTGAGGGCTGCATCAGGGTTCTTTTTGACCTTGGGGGCCAAGTGGGTGTGGCTGGGATGGGTGTGGCCAGCTCAATGGCACTCATGTTGGCTCCCCCAGGTTCCATTTTTGGCTGCAATGGCCTCCTACAATGCTCTGCCAGCAAAAACAGAACTTGGGAGGAATGCACGTCGCCGTCCTGAGCCCTGTTTTCACTGTTAGAGCGTTGCAGGAGGCTGTTGCAGATGAAAACAGAGCTTGAGAGGGCTTCACATGGTCCTCCTGAGCTCCATTTTTGTTGGAAGAGGCACCATGGGCCGATCCTTCACTGTTTCCAGGCTGGCCCCATGGGCCAGATCTGAGCACCTCACAGGCTGCATCTGGCCCACGGGCCTTGAGTTTGACACCCCTGTAGTAACTGTGAACATATCCACACTTTCATTTTTCAAATTTTGAAAAAAGATTAAATTGCTTTTTTAGCCTTAAAGTGAATTTGTATTTTTAATGTGAAATTTTAAATTCAATTTGAACCAGATCTGATTTACATTGATCTGTTAGCTGTTACCCAGAATGCACAGGTATAGGATATTAGGAAGGCAATTGAAGATGTGTAGAACATCTTGCCATTATAATTAGCAACAGATTGGAGTATGAATTAAAAGTAGCTATGAAAATTACAGCTTTAGGTTGCATAAATAGAATTATAGTTTCCAAATCGTAAGAAATAATATTTTCATTTTATCATGTGCTGGTCAGGCCCACCCAAATACAATATCCAAATGCAATATCCAAGCACTACACTTTCAGAACACAAAATTTCAGTATTAAATGCGAGTGGCTAAGCAGTTTATTATTATTATTATTATTATTATTATTATTATTATTATTATTATT
>NW_020769317.1:10120873-10139844 GCF_900518735.1 Pseudonaja textilis | reverse complement strand
TTATTATTATTATTATTATTATTATTATTATTATTATTATTATTATTATTATTATTATTATGCTAGCTGTTGTAGTTTTTAAATCATTTTCTCAATTTTCATGTTTTTTGTTTAATACAGGAGTTATTAAACCTTATGGTAGGCCATACTGAAAGGAAATTTATTTTGATTTTCCAGGAGATGAGTGGAGAGGCATTCTTGTAGAAGAAGAATTATTATTAGGGAACTGGAGATTTACAGTGAGAGACTGAATGAGCTGGGTTAATTTAGCAATAAGAAATACCTGAAGGTCAACATTTTATCTGTGACCTCAGAGGTCAGAATACAGAATAATGTGTTATTTTTGTTGAATGTTTGGGCAAGGATACTAAAGCAGTTTGAGTTTGGAGCCAGTTAACTAAATACATTTCATTTTAGAGACCACATAGCTTCTATAGCAAAGAAACATCAATTAGAATTGCTGCACCAAAATCACCATGGAGATTGCCAGGCATCTCCTGTTCAATCCTAAACCTTAAAGCCTTGCAGGCAGTTAGTTATTCAACAACATAGGTCTTTAAAAACTATGGTTTTTTTCAAGGACTGTAAAAACTATTAAAACACAACTATAGCAACTGCCAAGGGTGAAATGCAAGTCCAAATAACATTTAATATTTCTACTTTTTTTTACTATCTGTATATTTTAATAGGCTGAAAGCCACAGACTTTAGAAAAGAGAGTAGGTAACATCTCGCCATTGTTTTTATAAGGGAGCTGTCTTATTTCAGGCCACTTGTTTATGACATAGTTTAAATAGCTGCTTCTGATATATCCAGAAATGTACATAGTTGACGCACTAACCTTAAGTGTTTAAATAGGCTTTTGACCCATAATGATATATCATTACCAAGATCAGAGATTAATCAAAGAGTACATAATAACAATGTCTGAGCATCCTGACTTGGCATTATACTGTACATTGTAAAACCCTCCAAAAATAAACTAAAAGGCTTGAGAAGCCACAGAAAAAAAATTGTTGTCTACAATGTACAGTGTAAGAAATGTAGAATCCAGAATGTAGGACAAACAGACCAAAGACTAGCAGAGGCTATCTATAAACATCAACTAGCAGTCAGTAGATAGGATAAAAATGCGTAATTGCACAAGAAATGGGCAGAGTTAACAATAGGTTAAGTTTCATCTGGGCAACTATGAGCATCCTGGACCAAGTCAAATCCAAAAATGTAGAGAATTCCTAGAAGACCAGCACTCAGACAAATTGCCTATCAACAGGCATGCAGAAATAAGCATTTATATACTATTCAAAGAAGACAATCAAAATGCTAAAAATACCCACCAACAAACAACAACCAAATAACCAGGAATGAACACCAAGATTAATAGTACTAAACAATCTTAATAAACAGTAAACAACAGCCTTATCAAAGAATCACCAAGAACACTCCCACCAGCAGTGACAGGGAAATTCACTTGTGTATAAATAGAGACATCTGCAAGAAAACAACCAATCTCAAAGAACATAAGGACTCCACAGTTCAACTATTAGCTACAAATATTCTCTTCTATTGGTCCTCCAATGTGTTGATTACCATCTGTAAAATTCTTCATGGTATGGGGACAGGTTATTTACAGAACTGCCTCTCTCTAATATTTGCTAATCATCTCAGCATCCCTGAGGAGGGGGTTTGACTGGAAGATTTCCGCAGTCCCTTCCAAGCCTATTGTTCTCTATTGATCACTTCCATTGGAAGGGTCATGTCCTGAGTCTCATCCAGGGGTGGGATTCTACCAGTTCGCACCTATTCGTTAGAACCGGTTGTCAACATTCTAAGCAGTTCGGAGAACTGGTTGTTAGAAGAAATTACTGGCCTAATCCTGTAAGGAAGGCAGGAAGGAAACATTCTGGTGTTGCTTACAGAAACTGCCTCTCCGTTAACCCTTATTACATTCTTGGCAGGAGTAGGCTTCCTGTCTCAGAAATGTCTCTGGGGTTCCCCCCCCACTTTGCTGATACTTTGCTTGTGTGGAGTGACCATTCAAAGTTACAATGGCACTGAATAAAGTGACTTATGACCACTTTTCACACTTATGACTTTGGCAACATCCCCACAGTCATGAGAGGCCAGGCAAGGAGATGCATGCCTCAATGTGAGTGATATTGAGTTGGCCACACCCAGCCAGTCACATGACCACCAAGCCATGTCCACCAACTAACCCACGCCACAGAACCGGTTGTTAAAAAATCTGAATCCTGCCCCTGGTCTCATCTATTCAGGATTGTTACATGAGAGAATTTAGGAAGTAAGCAACTATCCTCTGAGATTGAGCTGGCTACAGAGGGTAGCCAGCTACTCTTCTGGAATTTTGAAAAGCCTTGAAAACCATGGCTGTTTCTAGATATGGGAACTGGGAGATGAATGAATCCCATGATATGGTTACTATTTACTAATTATTTGTTGCCTTCAGCTGCCACCATATGAATATTTAATTATTTAGATCAATAAAAAACTTTTTAATTGTGTTTTAATTTCATGTTAACCACCCAAAGTCACTGTTCCAAGCTGGGAATCTGAACAAATTGATCGAAATAAACTAATAAACAAATGAATGCCTACATACCACACATTGCATCGGAAGTTAAAAAAAAAAAGTCATATAGCCACCAGAGTAACATGGAAATGTATTTGTTTGTTTGAATATCATCAATATTTTATAGACATCATAATTTATTACTTCTCCAGCAATCTTGATTATAGTTGGGACTCTATGTTTCATATTTCTGGCATGGATTTTTATATATTGCAAATTTGAATGCAAAATATAGTACATACTGTAGTTATTTTTAACTGCTGGTTTGGAAAATCTTACATAAATATGGCATTATTATTACTGGAACTCTGGCAAGTACATTATTATTTTATAAATGCACCCTTTATTGTCCTGCAATTACATATTTACTCTACACAAATATTTAATTTATTAACATATATTATGTAGCATTTTATATTTTTATTAATAGCATTTTAGAGGGTTCAGTTTTTATTGATTGATTGATTGATACACATTGTAAAAACAGCCTAAATGCCTCACATTGCATACTTTTCCAAAGTTTCATATGTACACAAAAATTCAGTGTTTTATTTAAGAGATACCTTAAGACCTTCTGTAAGATGCTGTTTTTGTCCTTGATTTCACCCCCCACAAATAGACAGATGTAATCTTTCCCATTATGATCACTGTTTCAAGATGTCAGAAAGCTGTGTCATAAATTAACAAGTGTTAATTAACAAGTTATAATGGCCCTGAATAAGTGGTGATTATACCAGTCCTTGGAGTACTAGCTAGCCCAATATCCCCATAAACATATGATTTAGATCTGGGCAATCAGTTCATACTTATGATCTTTTGCAGTGTCCAAAATCATGTGATCACTATTTGAATACTTTCTTGTCAGCTGCCCCAGAAAGGAAAGTATTCTTACTCCTGGGGTAAGTAACCCTCACTTGGACACCCTCTCCCAACTCCTTTGTGCTCACACTGCCTGACCATTCTCACACTTCTGCCCATCTCCCTGACCCATGCCATGCTTCCTTCACAGCACTATAAAGCCTTGTGCAACCCTCACATGCCCTCCCACATCAAGCCACTAGCATGATTCCTTGAACCCATGTGCACAATCTCCAACAGAGATTCTTACAAGCTTGCTTACAGTCCCCCCAGACTCTTTCGCTCCTTTTCCTTACAGGCAGAAGCTATTTACCTTCCTGCTAGTCTAGAATTTAGAGCTGCCTGCCAGCTTCCCAACTGACTTTGGTTGTAGAAAGGTAGCAGGAAGTTGCCTTGTTTGACAACTGTGGAATTCAGTTAACAGTGACAAATGAAATTGCAGAGGTTGTCATTATTAAGCAATTCAATTGCACTTTATGGTTTCACTATGGATTTCTAGTCTCAGTTGCTGTCATAATTTGAAGACTACCTTTAATGTACTATAATATAATATACAGTAATAGAAAAATATTGTGGACATCTATAATTATTTTTCCATTTGTCTTAAAATGAATCTCACTGAAGATTAGAATCTAAGGTCTTTAAAAACTTGATTTCAGCTTTCAGAGGTTGTATTTACACTGTATCTAAGAAAAGAAGCAAAAAGTTTTAAAAAACCATAATAATTGTATTTAATAAATTTAAATTAAACTCAGTTTTTGTTATTATCCTGAACCTGCTCAATTTGTTTTCCTAGTTGTGTTTACCTTTTGATGTACATTGCCTCCAAATGCCACATACCACCCTTAAGGTAACAATATAGCATTACCCTTAATGTCCTTTTGATATCAGCATTTTCATGCATTTAAACGGTACCAAGAATTAAAGAAGCGTTCTGCCAATGAACTTCAATCCTGCATTCCAACAGCATTTTTCAAATCTTAACTATAATGATATAAATATACTTAGCAACTCATTCTAATTAATTAGCATGAGTATTTTATCAAATAAAAAATTCTTCCCTAAGTTTTATCTTTTTCTAATATGGCCCTTAAAAAAAGAATTCAAGCAACTTCAAAGCACCTGCAACAAGCAAATGCATTACCCATAATTTGATAGCTAGACATACTTCTAAGGGAGTCCAAGAAGCAGGAATGGCATGCTGATTTTCTCTGCTTACAAAGTACATGTCACAGACAAAGCTGACACAGAACAGAGAAGGCTATTGCAGACGTGCAACCTCATGCTCCTTGCATTACCTAAATATTGTCTGCTGAGCCAATTCATTGACATGGTATCTGCATTTAGCTTTTATAGTCAGTAATTGTTCTTTTAAAATAGATGTTCCTATTTTATACTGCATTTTAGTCAATGTTATTCCATTCTCTATCTCAGGCAGGGCGGCAGGGAGGAAGGCAGGGAGGGAGAGGGAGAGATGAATGGGTGAAGAGGAAATATCTTTGTTCTTTTTACATAGTCTTTTTGACCAAAAGAATTCAGGGAGTAACTGATGTTATTAAATAATTGCTAGAAGCCTAATACATCATGAACCAGGAGGTTTATCTTTCTTCCCTTTTTTAAATGCCAACATTTATTGCCATCTATGAAAACAGGAGTGCAAGCAAGAGGCAATTTTTAATATTCCCTGTGCATTTTTTTCTTTCCAGTCTGTAACCAGATTGACAGAATATTTGATTTTGTTCCCTGCATACACTATGAATAGAATCATGCATCCAGCAGTATATTTTCAAAGGATTCATTTTATTCAGTTTTCAGAGTCTGGGTCAAACAAACTGATAGATATTGTTTTAAAAAAAGAATGATATTTGCATTTCAGAAATACTTTGATTAAACATCAGATCTCCTGCTACAAAATACTTGTGCTTTTAAAGCTTTCTTAAGTCCAATGTATAGTGGGGGGGAATATAGGAGAGGTCTGTTTTCTTCCTTAGATAAGTGCCCACTAGATTTCTAGCTTGATTTTAAATCCCAGAGATGTCACTTTGGGAATTAGGAATGTATTTAGCCAAATCTTTTTGAAATCAGCAAAATGTCACTATTTCATTCTGGTGGGAATAGATACCAACTGGTAATGGTGTGATTGTTTTTCATACTTATAAATAAATCCCATTGAACACAAAAGGAATTGCTCTCCATTTATTTTAGATTATAGTAATCAAATTAACTATGAAACAAGATTTTGAAAGAATGTTTTTAAAATGTAAATAAAATACTAAGTGTCATCTTGATTTTGAATTATAAATGAAAGAATGGATAAAGTTTTAGTATTTATTGGTTCATGCAACAACTATTACTTCCCACAATGCAGACCATTAGGCTACATGTTTTTTCGGTCAGTTATTAAATATAAGTGTCTTAGCAATAATCTGAGCTCAGGCATTGGCTAACATCCCTCATTTTCAGTTTAATTTTGAAAAATGAATGCCTTAACGATTCTCCCTCCCCATCAAAGTCAGCGCTAATAAAAGCAACCTGCAAGATTTCCCTTGGCTATTTCTATTAGATCCTCTTGTTCATGTTCTTCCACTTTGCTAGGAGTGTGGATGCTGGAAGACAAGGCATGTCAAATAATTCTTCTAATGATCACAAAAGTCACCAAAAAAATGTAATATTGCTGCTGCTGCTTCAGTGACACTTCCTGTTTGCACATAAATTTGCACTTCAATAAGAAGGAACTAGATCCAAGTGCATTGGTGAATAGTCAACAATAATATTGACTAATTGATTCCCTTTGCTGTACATGTGGATAAGTACAAAAATTCCAAAGTAAAACAATGATATGATCTTCAAGTTTATGATCTGTTTCTTGTCACCGGTTAAAAAAAATAACAACCAATGAAATGAGGACAATAAGAAAAAATGAGAAAAATGTTGATTTACCTAAGAACTTATTTGTCTAATAAATAACTGGAGAAAAACTGCATGTATGTCTAATAAAGCCACACACCCACACTGTTTTATCTATATAGACTATATTTTTAATTATTGACTGAAATATCTTGCCTAAAAATCGAAAATTTTTATATCACAATGGCTAGATGTATATAACATACAAAAATCCACACTGTAGCTTCATAGAATGTGTAAACTAAACTTATATCCGCATATATATGTGCCTGAATATTGCATTAGGATCAAATGCTGCATAAACTGCTTGAGAGTTTTTATTAATGGACTAAAAGATGAAATTTGCAGCTCTCCCTACAATGTTCTGAAAAGTTTCATATGGGTTATGACACAGAGTTTAAATGAGCAGGAAAAAGATCAGGCAGAAAGGGCTTCTTAGAAAGTAGCTTGTTTCTGTATATGATATCTCTTCTCTTCAACCTCAACTAACAACTCAAGTTAGCAGGATTCTTCAGTTGTCATAAAAGTATGGATAGATGCTAAAAAAGGAATAATGTAACCATCAAACATAATTCATAGTCTAATAGTCCATATTTCAATACTTTTCAGCTCAGATAAGTGTGTGTTTCACTAAAACAAAATATGACTGATGGAATATATTTTGGTATATTAACATTATAAATTACATAATATATGTATATATGTCCGCTAAGTGCTGGAAATGTAACCAGATATTGGACTGATATTATCATATGTGATGGACATACCCAAAGGCAAAAAAATATTGGACAAAAATACACACATGGTTAGAAAAAATAGTAAAGTAACTTATAGATCTAAAGCCAGAAATATTTTTTATGGATATTTTACCAGAGAAATACAATAAAGGGAATACATATCTAATTTTACATGTATTAACAGCAGCCAGAATTGAGTTTGCACAACAATGGAAAAATGAAGAGATTCCTACAGATGAAATTGTAATAAAAATATATTAGAATGTGCAGAAATTGATAGATTAAAAATTTAAATTAAGGAAAAAGAAGAAACTGAATATATTTAACAAGGGATTTGTTTTATCAATGGCTAATCAGTGAAAAGAAATTAGAAATTAGAAACCTAACAGTATAAGAGAAGGATCAATTACAATGAAGATTTACTAAAATGGATAAGTAAACTTTACTATTACATGTGATTATTACTGATGTTAAGAATATTATTTTTACTATTGCCAATACTATATCTCAAACTCAATTTTAGTTAGATAACACACTGTTTATATAGATAATGAATTTTTAAATTATAAAAATACTTTATTAAACAAATTTATACAAATACAGTAAAATCAAACTTTCCACTTATCGCAACTTAAGCAAAGCAGTGTTCACTCAATCAGACATTGAGTCAGACAGCACACTGTTTATATAGATAATGAATTTTTATGTTTTATAATGTAAAAGTAAAAAATAACAAAATACAATAAAAACATTATATACTATATTAGGATATGTTTATAGGGAAGAATGTGGTGAACAATAGTTATGGGCTGTGTTTATGCATTTCTAATAATTAGCACAACTCTAAAGGAAGGCTGTATTGATACTGGTTGTATTTAAAAGTATGTGCATAACCTCATTAGCAAAACTGAAAACAAAAATCCATGTTCCTTTTCCATCAAATAGAAGATGCCTATAGAAGAATATAAAGATTTTCAGTCATGATTAGATTACTATTTAATTTAGTGTAAGTTTTCATACAATTGTAGTGTTTGCCTGCTCCAGAAAAAACAAGTCTATACTCTTACCTTATTGGACAAGTGCACAATGTTCTATGGCAGTTACTAATGTTAAGCAGCTGGCAGTTTTTTTATGCTCTAAAAATGTAGGTCAATCTCTTTTCTATCCTGCATCTTGGTTATATGTCCTATTTTTTATTCATATATTCAGTGACCAAAGGGAAGATAAGATATTCTGAAGGTGAAGGAAAGAGGTCTCAGAGCATCAGATGATTGCATTATGTATCATGTACTTCTCTAAAATAATGTTGATGCTTCATGAACATTAAACAAAATGTGTGGTTTTTTTTAGTTCATATCCCCTAGGATTCTGAATGGTCACATGTATATCATGCCTCAATATGCAGTAAGTCACACACTGGATTTAATATTCTTTTGGTGATGCTGGAGCCGCAGTCCTGCAGTGAGTGCAGTACTACAGGCACGTCTGCTGACTGCTGGCTGCCTGCAATTTCGCATATCGAATCTCACCAAGCTCAAGGTTGACTCATCCTTCCATCCTTCCAAGGACTGTAAAATGAAGACCCAGATTGTTATGGGTAATATGCTGAAATCTGTAAACCACTTAGAGAGGACTGTAAAGTACTGTGAAGTGATATATAAGTCTAAGCACTATTGCTATTGCTATAATCTAAAACCAGCAAGGATCAGGCAGCTCTGTATTCATAGGAAGATAACTCAATCTTCAGTTTTAAGATTATATTGTCTCCATTCTTCAAGGATGTAGTGGTCTCTAGCCTTTATGGGCCGGTGGAAAGGAGAGAGGTTGGTTACGTGCAAACAGTGGATGCTCACGCTCACAACTGCCTTTATGCCAGGGGCAGGTGCTTGAGCTTGCCAGGCCACAGGCTGTGGGTTGGGGACTCCATATTAAAGGATTCCTTTTAAAGTTAAGTCATATTAATAGATATGTGGGATATAAAATAAATATAAACAAACCTAATCATATGAAACTTGCAAGCAACATCAACTCTGAGGCATAGAAGTTTCACCCAGTCTATAAGGAATTAAATGGATTTTTGTATTTTTTTGAATTGTATCCTCTCTTTATCCAATTCAAACAGAAGACAGGGGAAAAAATCACCTGTTGCTTTCAAGGATCATTGCAAGTATGAAGATTTTGATTTATAAACTGAGTTGAATTCTGGCTTCAGATGAACTGGGAACTCTGATCAGCCTAAATGAATTGGATTAAAACTAAAAAAAAACATAATATTTTAGAGTTATAAAATTTACAGGAAAAGCAGACTAAGACAAAGGAGACTAGAGCAGCTGTCTTATAAAAAATCTGCATAGCTTTTGATTGTTTCTTTAGCTTAAAAAAGACAGATAAGATCTGATGCATTGAAAAATATTCTAGACAGATACAGAACTCAGGCTTATGCACTGAAGCATAATGTAAGGAAATTGTAATTAATTAAGCCAATTATTAAATTAACAAATGTGTTTCTATCAGGAAATGATTTCTTAAAGGACAATAAAGAAACTGAATAGTTAGACAGTGGCTGTATACTATGTTCTGAATTACAAGCAACATTCTTTAAATAACAGCTGCTGGAAGCACTGTGGAAGAGGGCTACATACTTATGCTCTTCCTGAATATCTCTGGTTATTAGCTCTGTGACATAGAATGTTAGACTTGATCAGTCCTTAACCTAAATTTATAGGGATTTTCTAATTATGAAATAGATTGTTCAATGAATCGCTAAATTGAGGTTTGATATATGTCTTTGCACACATCTAGTAAATAAATAGCATTTAAGAAACCACTGAATACTCAGTTCAGTAGTTTATATATCCTTAATTCCTCGAAGCTTTTAGATGTTCCTTAAGAGACCTTTTGCAACTGTTACCCAGAACAAATCCTGCATGTGTATCTAGTTAACATACAGGCTACACTATCTATTGCAGTTTTTCCTCTCTGGTTGGCCACATAATTACAAGACCTTCCAGTTCAGTGATGCAACTGAATGTCATGTTATGCTGCTGACATAATCCTCCAAATGTTGCTGTTGTTGTGGCAAGAGAGTAGTCCTGACAGATATTAGATGTGGAAATTGTGTATATTCCGATGCCATATGGGGAAAGCATGGTATTTCTATGGAGATATAGAACTAGCTTACTAGCTTACTTGACTATGATTTTTTCTAATGGAATTAAAAAGAAACAGAAGTGAAAATCATGCTATTTCAGAGACTTAAGAGCTTAATCACATTGATTCAGGGGGCACACAAAAAAAGAATATTGGTTTAATTTATTAAAGGCTAAAGAAATGATAACGGTCTGCAGGTGGATAGTGGATGGAACAAAAGGCTCAGAAGGGACCAGTGGTGGGATTCAAATAATTTAACAACCGGTTCTCTGCCCTAATATTTTCTTCCAACAACCAGTTCACTGAACTGCTCAGAAAGTTAACAACCAGTTTTCCCGGAGTGGTACAAACTGGCTCAATCCCACCACTGGAAGGGACCCTTCCTAGTTTTCCAGCTGTAAAGGAAACTGAGAAGGAATTCTACATACAGACTTACAAGAATGTTATCTGTCTTACCAGATAGACCAAAGAAGAAACACAGACAAATGGGCTAATTCTATTACATTGTAAAGCTATATTGATGAAATCTTGAAAGTCTCTCCCTCATTTGCTTTACAGCCCCCCAAACTAGGAAAATTCTTTTCGGAACCTCTCGCATCACCCCTAGTTAGTTGTTGGCTATGATGTTTCTTCTCTGACTATTCCCTTGGCAGAGCCCAGGCTTCCAAAGTCTTCTCCACATATTGTCACACATTGTGATTTCCATGCATGATTAATAGTCATTCTTTTGTTTTGGTAGATAACATCCTAATTGTCATTACACAGCTGTGAACAATAACTGTCTTTAACAGCTAATATAACTCTAAAATGCAATTGCCTTCTTTGATTTCTTATGCCCTATTTAATTCTATACAGGTTTCAGCCTTGGGTCAGAAAAATTTCACTTGACATGAAATCTACTGAGAATGACAGAAATTTTCCAACTGACTGGTAGTTTTCCTGGTCACTGCAACGGATTATGAAAGAATAAAAGAAGAAGGAAAAGAAAACTGGAGAGAGGGAACAATATCAAATTTTACAGAGTCACTTCAGGAGATCAGGAAATGACACTGTAAACAAGAGCAAGATACAATAAGTTTAGGAGAGGTAGAAAAGAGAAGAATAATAGTTTTTTTTTCTGGTTTTCAAAATGTTCCCTAAAAATAGAACAAAACTAAACTAAATTAAGCAAAAATTGCTTTAAAATGCTTTAAATGATCTTCTATACCACCTACAGGTTTAAAACAAATTGCTGTATACAGGTAGATCTGCACTTATGACCACAATTGACCTCAAAATTTATGTTGTTAAGTGAGACATTTGTTGCATGAGTTTTGTTCCATGTTACAAACTTTCTTGCCAGGTTGTTAAGTGAATAACTGCAGTTGATAAATTAGTAACACAGTTAAGTGAATTTGGCTTCACCTTTGATTTTGCTTGTCAAAAATTTGCAAGATGATCATATGACCCCAGCAACAGTCATAAATATGAACCAGTTGTCAAGCATTTGAATTTTGATCACATGATCATAGGGCTGCTACAAAGGTCATGTGAAAAATGGTCATAAGTCAGTTTTTTCACTGTCGCTGTAACTTTGAATAGTCATTAAATGACCTGTTGTAAGTTGAGGACTAAAAGTATTAAAATAACATTAAAATTGGTTCATTAATCCAATAGTACATGCAGCATGTCAATATCAAATCAATGCTATCACTGTCTTAATAACTTCCCATCCTTCCAAAGTAATTTAATTAAAATATCTTATTATGCATTACCAAGATACACAGGTGATGGTGACATGATAATATACCATGTATTCCATTTTCCTTCTGTAGCAGGTTGTCACCTTTCCTATACTTATTGTCCAATGCAACACATTTTCCTCTTATCAAAAATTTGTAATGAGAACTAGGGATCCCAACATTCAGAAAGAGTTAAAGGGATCGGGTGATTTTTTGGTAACATGTTTCTCTTATTTAAACACATCACAAATAATTACTTATTGATGCCTGGTTATATGATTACACCTTGATATACATATACTGTGTTTCCCTGAAAATAAGCCTTACCCAAAAAATAAACCCCAGTTAAGGTCTTCATCAGCCAGGGGGATGGCTAGATGTGGCAGTGAGGCATAGGGGCCAATGGTATCCAGCAGCAGTCACAGGCCACATAGCACAGGCAAGGTGATGGTCTGTCCAAGCATCAAGCAGGTGCAGAGGTGGGAGGAGGTACATGATCCAGATGCACCACAAAGCCTACAGGAAAATCAAGAGTTGGTGGGCCGGAATGGGCGGCCAGCCATTGGAGGCTTGTCATTGCACGGGGTGGAGAGAGATGGAGACAGAGCATGGGGAAAGGTAGGCAATTATGACATGCCTCATGGGCCACAGGCAAGCTGAGAGATGGTGGGATGGAGTGGGCAGCTGGCCAGGGGACACTCATCTTTGCATCTCTTGGCTTTCCCATGGTCCATGTGGTACATCTGGATTGCCTGCCTTTTCCCCATTGCCTCTGCCTTCATCTGCTGCCATGAACAAAGATGAGTCTCCCATGTCTGTCCACCTGCTCTGGCTCACCAACTTTTGACTTTTCCACAGTCACATGGTGCATCTGGATCATGTGCCCCCCCCGCACCAAGCCACTGCCTTTGTCTGCTGCTTGGACAAGAAATCAACTCACCTGTGCTGTATGAGCTATTCAGTTCCAGACTTCACTTTCCCAGACTGCACCTGGGCAGGCCAGCAGTCTGCAGCCCATGTGCATTCTTCACCTCTTGTCTGGGAACTGGGAGGGGGGGTGCTCAGCCAGGATCATCCTCCTCCTATCACGTTTCCCTGAAAATAAGCCCTAATGCTTATTTTGGAGCCCTCCAAAATATAAGACAGTGTCTTATTTTGGGGAAAACAGTATATATAAACACAATGTGTGTTTACACGCACGCACACACACACACATAAATCAGTCATACATTGTATTTCAAAGAAAAATAAATAATGAAGTAGGATGAATCATGCTTGAACCAGATTTGTTGAAATACTTCGAGCTTTTTCTTTATATTATCTTATTGAAAGAAAACCAATTATTACAAGTCTTAAAACACTCAACTCTTAGTGGTCCCCAACCTGGCTCTTTCCTCCATAATATTTTCATTATGGTAATTCAAGTCTTCCAATTATAGGTCATACTATTTTCTTTTTTTCCCCTACATTTCCAGAATTATAGATTTCTCCAGAGAGTTAGATCTCTACAAAGCATCATAATATCACCCTGTTTATTGGTGCCTTTTGTGAAAGTTCTGGATTGATTTATTTGATTTTTCCATTTTGGTGATACATCAAATTCTTCTCCAATACTAACATTTAAAAGAATTAATCGTTTTTCTATCCTGCTTCTTTGAAGTACAGCTTTTGCTTTCACACCCTATCAGAAGATAAATCGTTGCATGAATTATTCAGATCCATATCAGGTCCTCATTGCTACTCTACCAAGAACTAGTATGTGGTAAACCTTTTGACTGCTAATTACTTTGAAGTTGAGTCACAAGCTGTCAGCCAGTTTAATAACTTCATTGTCAAATCTAAGACTTGTTATTAGAGTATATATGTTGTCAATTAGTTTAATCTTCTTTATATTTAATATAAATATACAATATTTTACATAGCTGTTATTTTCATCTATAATATGAAAAACATGGTAGTCCATTCAACGTTTTTCTATGATTTGCATTATAAAATTTAACTTTGTAAGTTTTTAAAATTTGCAACTATATAACCTTTGAAACCCAAATGCTGAGCTGAATTTTAGTGATTGTTATAACAATTTTTATTTCATTTATTAAATTTAAAAAACAAAACTCAGGAATCTCTGCAACTTTTGCAAAAAGTTGCAGAGGTTTTTTGCAAAAAGCCTTGAATAGCTTGTCCAACCAGCACTGAGTACTCTCCAAAATGCTCATAATTCATGATCTAGTTCCAAACCTGAAGAGCGGTTGACTATCACTAAAAAATATTTCTGATATAGAGATCTTCATTCAGAAATTTACAGCCACTTCAGATTCTATGCTACAGTTATTACTGAAAGAATCTTCTTCTGGTTTTGTTTATAGAGCACTGAAAAATTCAGATACCTAGATGGACTTCCGGTTTGAGCTTCTTTGGCAACAGATCGAAAACTCATCTCTGTGAGGTTTTGATCCACGCTCGCCACTGGAGCGCCCTGAGCCGGCTGCTTTCAGGGCTAAGCCACCCCGTAGAGGTGGTGAAGAATGGGGACACTGCCTGCAGGGTTGAGGAGAGCTGCATCTCTCCTCCCCAGCTGGCCATTACTCCCTTTCCCAAAGGCAGTTGTAGCGGTGGTCAGAAATGGCCACCACAAAGAAGAACTCGACCGGAAAAGAATGTGCAGGAGGAAGATGAGAAGAGAAAGTTTTTGTTGACTGGGTCAAACAGCAAAAACAACAAATAAGGTACCCTGGAATTGAAACTATTAAAAAAAACAATAACATTGTTCCCTAAGAAGATTTTTAAGCTGCAAAGGAGAGAGAAAAGGGAAAAGATCTGATTTTTTCTCTCCTTTTCCTATACTGACAGCTAAGAGACTTAAGCAAGAAATTGGAAAAAAAAATCCACTTTGACATTAATAGGCATTTAATGCTGAAAATAAAAAGTCAAAGGGATAATAAAGATTTCTGGATAATCAAAAGTTTTTGAAAACAGGAAAGGAGAGAAAAAGAATAAAAGAGCAGGATCTGGATGGGAGGAGACTACCTGGAATTAAAAAGAACTTGCAGCAAAATCTCAACAAGACTTCCAAAAGATACATTTTAACTGAAACATTGCGACAAAAACCCCAGGAAAGGGAAAAGAAATAAGAAGAAACAGCTTGGGACTATTTGGATTACTTGATGATCTCTGGATTTTTGGTTATTGTATTTGAATGACTAAAATCAATCGGGTGGTTGTGTAAAACTGTTTAAAATGGCTCCACTTTTAGAAGAACTGAAAATGGAACTTAAAAAGTACAAAGAAGATGCACAAAAAGGGAGAGGTTCTTCTGGCTTCGTATTTCAGTTGTTAGAAATGGAGATTTGGAACTATGAGAAACAACAAGAAATGCCTGCAGAACAAGATGATTGTGACAAAGAAGAAGCCATCTTTAATGAACAAGTAATCTTAGGTGGGGGGGGAAGAAAAGGGGGGAAAAAGAATGGAATGTTTAAGATTGGGAAAAACACTCCCCCCCAAAAAAAAAAAATAGAGTGAAAAATAAGTATAAAATCAGAAAGCAACAGAAGAGAGAAATGCAGAAGAGATAATTAGAAGTAGAGAGACAAGGGGTAAAAGGGGGGATGGAGAAGATGAGAGGGAAGAAAGAAAGGAAAAGAAGTTATAAAGGACAGAAACAAAATATAGAGAAACAGGGCCTATTTAGAGATAATGGGTGAAAATTTAATGGAAAAAGGGATTCTGCAAAGGTACATAAGATAGTAATGTTATATTAGAAATAGAAATAATTTTAGAAAATATGCAACAATGTATGATTAAAATGTTTGATAAAATAGCTATTGTAATTCAGTGGAATGCTTGTCAATAAATAAATGTAACAAAATGAATATTTAATGATTTACAAAACATATGTGAAGAGAAATAAGGAAAAATTAATTATGCAGATTATACGTGTCTTTAAGGAAGTATGATATTTAATTGAAAAGAAATGTTAAAGATGTTAAGATTTTAATGATTATTAATGATAGAACTGAATTGGAATGGAATGAGGGCTTATAATTACATATATTTATAATCCTTTTTTAAAAAAGAATATAGTGTGTATTATAAGAATGTACCAAGCAGAATTTGATTGGAAGTTATGTATTATGTATTATATTGAAGGTCATAACCTTAAGGTATATATTGAAGTTTAAATAAGAGTTGAATGGATGTAATTAAAAAATATAAAGGTGTCATACTCCAATTAGTAATTACAGGAGAAAACTTGTTTAATGAGAAAAGATAATATGAAATTGAAACAGAACAGACAAAAGTATAAATATAATGATTTGAATTGAGATGAGATAATCAAAATAAAATTGAGAAAATTAAAAGAGGGGGAAAACTATATAGAAAATGTAGAATAGTATAAGATATGGAATAGAACACAAAAAGGAGCATGAAATTGAGTTTTGTGTCTGTATAAAGTAGTTTAACCCAGGACCATGCTATTTTCAAAAAAGATATTTTACTTGTATTTTGTATGTGTGAAAACCCAAATAAAACTTTATTAAAACAAAATTCAGATACCTAGTACACATTGGGAGGCTGGTAAAGAAAGAAACTCTTCACCAGCAACCAACTTAATCAATATAAAAGCTATAGTCCTGAGAGTGAACTGTAGAAGGGGGTTGTTCAAATAAGGTTCTATATATTCCTAATATATATATATATATATATATATATATATATATATATATATATATATGCAAATTTATTGATTCAGAATAAAACAGAAAAAGGATGTCTACATTCATCTGAAAAGCCATAAGAGTTGCCATATTCACAGAGAGCAAATAAACTACAATGAACATATACAAAAGTATTAATTAAAATAATATACTTGTTTTAAATGTTTACAAATATTGTCATGTGAGTCACAGTAATAATAACACATCAACTACATGACAATCACTGGAGAAATTTGGTAAGTTAAACTTTCCTATTATACAAGTGCTGTGTGCAATGTATTAATACCTGAGCATTTCAACAAAAAATATGTGAATGTCTCTTTGTATATTTCTGTGTCCGTGTCTCTGTGTATTCAACATAGACATGCAATATATCTCTTTTCAATAGTCTTTTCAAAGCTCTCAGAAATATTTAAAACTTTCACAGAATTTTCTTTCCCCACTTTTATAATGTCACTAACCATGACTCTGCAGTTCTCATAGGACTATTTAAAAAAAAAAATAGAAGCAAATACAATGACAAAAACAAAAATGACCTTGGCTAGGAAACTATCATTTTCAGACTTAAGCATCTTCATATATTTAAAGTATTTAAAATGGAAAACAAATGTTATATACAGTTACAGTTTTCCTCTCCCAGAGCACTATTTTCTCATTCTAATCTCAGAATGTGTTTGATCATGTAAGTATGAGCCAAGGTGGTGCTTGGTTAGAATGCAATATTGTGGACTAATTCTCTAGACTGCCCACAGTCAGATCCTGACTGACTCAGGATTGACTCAGCCTTCCATCCTTATGAGGTTGGTAAAATGGGGACCAAGATTCTCCACATATTAACCCATAGATCCAAATGTATATAATATCCAAACATGTTTGCCTATTTTATCATGCAATATTGAACTTGTTCATCCTCAGTTTCCATTTTCAGTAAAAGTTCATATATCTTAGCAATGATACGATCATCATTGTACACAATTTCATATCAGATTCTGTCTTACCATTTTCATACTCATAATTTTTATCAAATTTAAATCTTTCCATTAGCTGATCATAAATCTGACAGAGTTGCCAAGCACAAAAAAATGCACTCATACAATTGCAGGGTGGTGGTGTAACATTTTAAAGCACCCTTTCTGTGGTCACTGTAATTTTGAGCAAGTAGTAGGTGACCATTGTAATTAAAATATTTTTATTAAAGATTTTAATTAGAAAGAAAAAAAGATGCAAAACATAAGAAAAAATGAATATAGAAAAAAAAGAATGAAAAGAAAATATATTGTAGTAGAGAGAGAGAAAAGAAACATTTAAACAGTGACTTTCAATCTTCATCCCAATTATAAACATTTTTATATTTCGTCCCTTCTTACTTTACACCAATTACTTCTTCATCCCTTTTCTACTCTTATCTGAACATTATCTTTTCAATCCTAGTATGTAACTATCAGCTAGAGTGACTACTATCGCAAAATCAAAGGCAAACCAATTATTTCAAATCAAAATTATTGATGCATTGTGAACCATTCAATAAAGACAAAATAAGAAGTACACATGACTCCTTACTATTTTCAATATTTATATTGTGATTAAAGAATTTATAAGATTAAGTTCCAAATAGATATGTGTAGTTGTTCTGAGTTAAAATGATAAACATTTAAATATTTCTTATTCTCTATTTTTTTTCAAACTTGCAGCTGGTCTCATACATAATAGATCCTAAGGCTCTGTAAAGTGAATGTTTCACTTTAATCAAAGATCAAGTAAAGCATCTCCTTGAAGCTGTTTTGCAAAGCCACATGGCTTCCTCACTTCTAAAAGTAAATGGAGCTGCTGCTTTAAATATTCAGCATATTAAAAGAATATATTTGCTAGATATTCAGCTTATGTGCAGAAGTATTTTCCAGATGTATGTTCAGCCATTCAATAGATATTCAGCTTATGTGCAGAAGTATTTTCCAGATGTATGTTCAGCTCACTGAGGAAAGTGACATTGCTTTTTTGCTCAAAGAAGAAGTATATTGCTCCCAGTGAAAGCATTACCTAAGAAATGAAAGAAGAAATTGAAGAAAACGGATCAGTTTCACCATCATGATAATTACACGTCAGGAAATTATTACTGATACATAATAACCACATATGTATAGTTTCTAGATCTATACCTACCCTGGTCTTTCAACTCTTCTTACAGTGCATTCACGACCACTTTAATTGATTATATCTACCTGGCCAGTGCTTCTCTTCCATTTCTGTTATGTCCTGAGGACTCAAGGAGTTCTCACTCAGGTCCACTCACT
>NW_020769317.1:10079303-10110765 GCF_900518735.1 Pseudonaja textilis | reverse complement strand
TTGTTGCACCAAGCCCTGGTCTAGCCTCTCATTGCTCAACTACAACAAACAGTATGCCTAATTCCTGTAAGATACTGGTCAATTGAATCAGTAAATACTTCTAAACCATTTTAATGGGCAGTCAATATATTGCTGCATATATCTGAATATGAAAAAAGGAACAACATAGATGCCCATAACAGGTCCTATTTTCTCCACCTAGCTTATCAGCTGAATCTAACAATAGGTTTTCTGGTAAGCTTTTTTGCCTGCACTTCCAAAGATAACGATGACCCCATGAGGGCCTCTAAAATTATACAGGGAAATGCAGCCTATCCAATACCAGGCTGATATTTTCAAATGATTAGTTTGCTTGCTGAGATCCATTTTAAAACTGATTCTAGACAAATATTTAAAATTACCTTAATCTCCTCAAGAAAGGGATAGAAAAAGATTGTGTGTTTATCTGCAAATCCAAATTGTTAATGACATCTAAATCTCCTTCCAGTGGCTTCATTAGATCATTTGGAAATTCAGGGTACTGGTACAAGTTTATGTCAGATATCTATATTTGATCATATTCTTGGAGGAGGATGTAATCTTCCTGAAATACCTGTCACAGGATTCTTTCTATTTTTTTTCAGGTCCAACTTCTATTAGGCTCATTGGGTGACTTTGGGGCAATTGCTATTTTAGACCAATCTAGTCCAGAGGGTTATCAATACAAGGAAAACATATTGGTAATTCTATGTACTCTGACCAGCCTGTTTAAACCAAAAGTGGAATATAAATAGATTATATACAACACATACACACATATTTGAAATCAAAGCTTAGTGCTAAAAATGTCAATGTTAGGAAAATACACTTTCAAAATTTTAACAAGAAACCCAAACAACCCTACTGCTTCAAAACAATGGTGTACCAAATTTGATAATATGATTTGAATAAATCACTATATATCAAATGGTTTAGCTGTTTTCCCAAAGATGGGGATCTGTTGAAATATATTTGGAATATTTATTTTTCTTCCACTATAGTTTTAAGGTACTGTTTCGCTTTGAGATGTATATTTATTTTGAAAGGAAAACATTGTCATCAAGTGGGTTGACTAACATCTTACCAAGTGTCATAGGGATGTTTAAAATGATCACTGTGTTTTCCTGTGGGATTTATTTCTGTTGTTTGGAAGTCATTAAGACTTCACTATTTTTATAATATTTAACTATATAGTGCTCTAAATTCAAACAGAAATAATCTATTTTTTAATATTTAAAAAAGCAATGCTGAAATAAAATACAATATTCTATTTATAGTTGTATGTACATCATATTTTTTTCTATTGAAATTTAGAATATAAATAGATAAGACTTAGTTTATAATACTGATCAGTAAAAATAATGTGTTAGGATCTTTTGAAAATAAAGCAATTTTTCCTTGAACTGCATCCGGCATAACTTTTTATTGAGGAAAAGAAAAGGAGGAGAGATGGGAAATAATATCTACCATCCTAACAGAGTTTTAGATGCTGCTATGTTCACTTTGACTTCATGTCAGCTTTACACTTCATGTAATCTCCTGACAATATTTGTTTTCCACCACAACCTTTGTGCCTTTGTTCTTTTTATCAGAAATGTTCTTTCTCTAAGTTTAACTTTTCAGTAAGGTTGGTCTGACAAAGGAGCAGACTTGCTTTCATAAGTCTGCTTTCTCTATTGATTGCTGGTGTGTAAATTATGGTTTAGCTTAGAAAGCTGGTGATAGTCTTGTTGCTGATGTTTAACCTCCAGAAAAGACAACTTTGAATTAAAATTGCTTGCTTCTGAAAACATCTCCCTGCATCAGTGACCAAGATACCATTGTGCCTACTGCAAGTAAAGATACAACTAGCTAAGCATGAAACATCTTTACCTGAAGTGTTGCTGAAAAATTAAAAGAAATTCTTCTTCTTCTTCTTCTTCTTCTTCTTCTTCTTCTTCTTCTTCTTCTTCTTCTTCTTCTTCTTCTTCTTCTTCTTCTTCTTCGTCTCCGTCTCCGTCTCCGTCTCCGTCTCCTCCTACTCTTCCCCTTTCCCTTCCTCCCTCTCCTCCTTCTCCTTGTCCTCCTACTTCTACACCTCCTGCTCCCCCTCCTGCTCCTTTTCCTTCTTCTTCTTTTCTTCTTGTATATAAAGTTCACCGAAATTTCTTCCTGTATCATATTTATAACAGCTTTTCCAGCTTTTTTTCTTTCTGTATTACATCAGGAAGCTTGTATAAGCAAAAGGAGAATTTAACTTATTGGTCACAGTTTTGAGCTAGTATTGTAATAGGCAAAATGACTCCTGAGTGTAAAATCAATAAATACTACCACTGTACAAGAAGTATAAGATGAGATATAGAATTAAAGGACAATTTAAAAAGTGCTAAAATTCTCTCCTGGTCATGCAGAAAATGTCTCAGTTAAAAAAATACTTAATTCAAATGGATACACCTATATGGTTAGTCAGACCCTGCATATTCCTCTCTGTAGAAGAAAAATGTTATTAGAATGGGATTTTCAAAAATAATTTTCCATGTGTGTATCTTCAAGACTAACAGTGGAGTAGTGTTAGAAATCTTTACAAATTATGTAAAGAACAGGTAATATTCATCTCCTTCTATGTTCGATAATGAAAAGATGTACTTTCTGGGATATTAAATGAAAAACAATAGAAAATCAATCCTGAATGTTCATTGTTTTAATATGTGCTATAATTTGTTGTTTTATTATTACAATCTCAATCTACTATCATATTTTTTATTTTTCTTTTCTCAATAAAGAAATTAAAAATTTTCAAATAGCTACAAACAGAATTAGAAGAGAGGAATATTTGTGGTAATTATAATGGAAAGTTTTTATTGCTAAATTTAATCTACAAATCTTGAGGTATGTAAGATTCAAATCCTCCTTTCTTCTTTAAACAATTTTAGTAGAAATGACATTCCTCAAGTCAGTTTATTGTCTTAAGAATTATTGTTCCTGCTATCCTGTGCAATGTCTCTCAGCATATCCGGTCAAAAAGAACTGAGGCAATGAACATCTTTGTTTATTTCATCATTGCTGTAATTGTCATCACTATAATCATTTAGTGCAATAATTATTTTCATCACAGCAAGTCTGTGATGAAAGGCAGTCTCATCATACTTCGGTGAAAATGTTGGCCTAAGCTATATGGTGAAATCATGGTAGCAGCAATAAATGGCATTTGCTATTTGAAGCCATTCCACAAATCCATTTTCTTTTAAGGCTTTGTAGTCTTCTGGTTTCCATTTGGGGAAAACATTTATTTACCATGATAAGAGGCAAGTATAAGAGGATGCAATGGAATGCCGAGGATAAGAATAAAGGGTTTATTATTTGAGGGATTTATCCACTTGTAATGGATGAATTTCCAAGAATTTAAATATCTAGGGCTATTTAAATCTTAGACTATGAGACAGAACAGTCAAGTATTAAAATTAAGGCTTTTGTTCTTCCTTGTAATAAATATTAATTTTGATTTTTTTAAGCTGTTGATAAACAAGAGTTTGAACTGTGAAAAAATAATTGTCTTAATTTTCAGGTTACCTTTACAAATTTGATATGGTTATGATCATAGGTATTTCATTTTATCCTTTTATCATGTTTTGTCTTCAAAATTTCTTGATTTAGCTTCACTAAAAACATATCCTCCATCTCTGGTTCTCCACAATGTCCATGCTGTTGACTGCTAGAGAGAAACTGCTTGCTGCTCATTTAAGCACTATGGTAGTCACTTTTAGATTTTGGCCATGCATAAAAATCATAAAACTGTTTATTTAAGGTTTGATTGGTTCTTAAAAACAATGTGAATGACCATTTAATCATCTGAAAATCTGTCAAATATTTAATCAAAAAGATAACACCATAAATTATTAAATGTTGAATCATGCATATTTCCATTAGGTATTACATCTTTTATCTTGTTTTTCCCCTTGTGTCCAAATTTTAAGCTTTCCTTAGAACTGAGCAGTGAGCCATGGCAGAATTTAATTTAAAGATGCCTCCTTTTAGCTAACTAGTAGTTAAAAGGCAAGGTATCCATGGTAATATGTTGCGGATTGCTAATAACAAGGAAGGATTTGAACAGCATGTCTTTTGACTCCTTCACTGAAACCCACTGTGAAAAGAACTAAAAACTCCTGGAGACACTGCGATAACAAGTACAAATGTTGATAGCTAAGACAAAACTGCAGTCTTCTAATTGCAATAAACCTGACAAAGACACAAGGAGGATTCTGTTGAATAAGGGGTAAAAGAAAGCAGGTTTGGGTGTATATGAATGAATTTAGTTTTCCTTTAATTCAAACCATTTCATATCTAAAGATTGTGGGGGGGGGGGGTTCATAGCCTTCCCCAAATTAAAATATTGTGCACAATTATCTTTGAAGCCTAATCCATTTATATAATGCCATAAAAGTGAATTGTTACAAAGAATTGGCACAATTAGGCAAATTGGTTTGTAAAATCTCATTGTTATCAACAGCTGACACTCTGCTCTTTATTTCAACCTCAAAAAGCTAATATTCAAACTTTCTTGCTTGGGAGAGGTTTTGGGCAGTTTCCACAGATCTGAGAACTTTCCATAGATCATATTTAAATGTTAATGTTAGTTCTTTATCACATATATTTGATTAGATATATCCCTTTGTGTAAAATCAATACAACTTTCTCTGCAGTTGTCCTGTAGTTGGATAACATTTTTATTATTATTTTAGTTTTATTGAAAGAGTAAAATGTTGACATTTTCATGAGTAAGGTGTGAGTTCCTGATTACAGGAGAGGGCTGTTTATGTAAATAAGGGAGGGGAAAGAGGGAGGAAATTTCATATCTTTAAACAAGTCTATTATAATATTACTTTGTTTTTCACACTACAATAAAATCCTATCAGGCCCAAAACCAAGACTAACGTGACAATTCTTCCAAGGTGCCATCTTTATTGTTTTATATCTAGAGACAAATTTTGCCAAAGTGAAGATCCTACTATCTGCATCTACAATATATTCTGTGAACTATTAGGGATATGCTGTCTCCATCTTCTTCCTTTACACATAATATCTGAACTGGCTTCTTACTCCTCTGTTATGTACCTCTCCTACAAAGAATCCACCTTCTGCCAAAATAAAATTTAATAAGCTATAGGGCTTATATGAAAAATCATATGCTAGAGTGTTTCACCATATCATTAAAAATAGGACTGCAAAGTGATCACATTAATTATATCCATTTAATTAGAAATAATTTGAGGCCAGATTTAGTATTTGTCTTTTATGTATCCACAATAATTTAATTAGATTTCTACTTAAACAATGCCAAATAGGACATTAGTTGTTATTTGACCACCTGGATATTGTTTTCTGTGTAGCAAGAAAGAAATGCATAACATCCATGACAACATCCACAACAATAAAATAGCAATATTTATTTATTAAATAAAGGCAGTGATGCATTCACTGGATAGTTACAATGTGATAAAAAGTAAAAAAAAAAGTGCTATAAAACAATTAAAATTAGAAGAAATAAATAGAAAAGCCTGAGCATCCTAAGGATGGAGATATTTTTTACAAGGTCAGCCACCCCCAATTTAGCAATTCCCTGTTGGAGCCCCAGGCCAAGTGGCAGTGTCAAGTTTTCAGTCTCTTCTGAAAGACCAGGAGTGTTGAGTTGATCTCACCTCCAGCAAGAGGAGAGGCAAAAAAGATAAGACTCTTTTCTTGGACGTCACTAAAATTCTTTGGCAGATCTAAAGTATGCCTTTTTCACAGGAACAAATGGGACAGATTGGTTCCATTGGGGTGAGACAGTTTCTCAGGTACTCTAGATCCCTGCCATAAAGAGTTTTAATAACAATAGCACTTAGACTTATATACCATTCCATAGTGCTTTACAGCACTCACTGAGTGGTTTACAAAATCAGCATATTGTCCTCAATACTCTGGTTCTCATTTTACTGACCTTGGAAGGATAGAAAGCTGAGTCAACCTTGAGCATATTGATGATATTTTATCCCATGATGTTGGATGATATTTCATGCAGATGTTAAAAGGGGACAGAGATTACTGAGCCCTATGTTCTCAACAAAGGAATGGCTGTGGACTGGATCTCTTGCTCTCTATTATCATCAGTTGAGACTGAAGTGGCACAAAACTGGACCAATTGAAAAGCCCCAGCTTCTCAGCTGGCCACCAAAGATACCAAGGTTGATGGTACTGAAAGTTGCCAAGAGGCCAAGAAGAACTAGAATGGATGCACTACCTCCATTCTCCTTTTATCAGAAATCATCTACAAGTGTAACCAAATGTCAAATAATCAGTTTCATCCAGGAACTTATGAAGCTGCAGCACAATAACTTTTCCACCAACTTCCCTAAAGAGGGGAGATGGGAAACTATGTGGAAATTGTCCAGTCAAGTGAGTTTCAGGGAAGGTTTTTGTAAGCAAAGACAGGTCAAGGCTTCCTTAAATTACCCCTTTCTGCAGTTATGTATTAATTAATAGCTAGAACTACCTGCAAGTCACCTTCCTGGAGGCTTTTACCAACCAACAGTTGCAAGGATGGAGAATGCTGGCTAATTAAATCTTTAATTAGTTCTTGTTTTGTACCCAGATAATGTGCCCCTAACAATTTCAAAACCAAGTTTTGAAATAGGCAGCATGAATTAAATGTTCTGTTAGTTAAAGCTTTACTGATTCTATGTGCTTGGAAGTTAAGCTGCTTGTATATATACCTGGTATTGTGCATGCAACTACTAGGATACCTTCAAAATGTTAATGTCACTGCTTGTCAAGTTTAATATATTAATGCCTTGGCCTCCTCCTTGAAAGCATGAGGCACAATTGCCTGATCAGCATCAATGATTCTGGAATTGGAAGCTGTGAATGCTAGGTGATGTAATGAATACATATTGGTTCCTCATAATATATTTGCATAGCCCATCCAATGGGTGGAGCTAGTGAGCCTGGTTTTTCTCTATGTTAATCAGCATGAACACACTGAGATGATGAGGCAAATGCCTGCTAATAACTACAGATAGGTTTATTTTATTTTTACCATTGTATTATATTTGAAAAGTATAATTTCACTGAGAACTAAAAGCAGGGGCTTACTTTACTTTAATCAAAAGATATTCAGAAAAGGCAGCTCTGAATCTGTAGGAATATTCCCTCTTTCATTATAAATTCATCTTTTCAGAGCTATGCAACGTCCCAGGTTTCTCACATTTCAGTTCAATCATAATAAAAAGAACATCCCATTAGATTTGTTTTCAGATCCAGGGAAGGACTGCCAAGAAGGACCCATCGCAATTTGAAAAAGTATAAGTTTAAAAAGATTATCATGTGTCTCTGATGTCGCTGTCATAAAAATAAACTAAACTTAATATCACTAAAATAAATTTCCCAGCTCCTTTCCAAATGAAATAGATATTTGATTGTAGAGAGGAAGAAATCTTTTCAGATATTGGAAGGCAGATTACAGCACATTGCAAACAAATGTTTATGAAGGATTTTTAATAATAATAATAATCACATGATGGGTGAAATTTTGGAGAACTCTGTTCAGAAGGAATCTGAACTGATTCCCATGACAAATAATGTGGTCTGGGTTGGCTCATTAAGAAAGAGTGTTATTCTTACTTTTTATTAAAATGGATTGTAAAAAAATGATGGGGCAGTATCTCAAGCATTTCCGGAAAGAATGAAAAAAAGTAGCATTGTGTTGTTGTGATACAATCTCTGCTCCTTTTCTATGTGTTTCATGACATCATGCACATGTAGAGGAGAGAGTTTGGGGTGTGATGACACAATGGTATTTTCCCCATTTTTATAATAACTGGGTGAGATTAAAAATTATATGATAAATTATTGCATAGGCAAATTTTGGAGCATTTAAAACTAAGTGTTTTTTTTTCCAGTGAAACCAGTTTATCAGGGAACCTGATCTACCAAATTACAGGTTGGAGCATATGCTTGCACTTTCACCTTTCAACCCAATCCAGAAGCCTTTGCAGGCAGTTGCTTTTTGCGACAAAATATTTTTATGTTAAATTTATGTTTTACCGAAAAAGAAATAAATTCAAAACTGGATGCTGCCTCATTCTGCCCAGTTGAAACTTCTGTGTGTTCTTCCTGGGCAGTACCAGGTAGACTGTGTTGCTGTAATGCAATGGAGAAATGATTGTTATGAGTCAGCAGAGACTCCTGGTCCAGGAATGGATGCAACTGATGCACAAGATAAATCTGTGGAGATGCACCAGATTTCCCTGCGGTACCACCTGCATTTCAAACAAGAGTCACAAGTCCAGAAGGACCTCCAAATATCTCTCTGGGAATGTAGTCATCTCATATTTAGCCACAAAGATTTTTGTTTTGGGGAGAAGATTAATGAATATCTGTAAAAGGACTGTAAGCATACTTTGCTGAGTCCACTAAATCCTAACCTAGAGGATCATTTGATTATAGTAAAGGTATATATTGATATAAAGTCTTCTCGCTGAACAGGACTAGAAGACCCCTGAGATGCTAGACTTTTCTACCTCTACCTGTATTTTCTTAAGTAAGTCAATCTATTATTGCAGGATTCAATATGGGTTGATCAGCAGGAGCTCATCCTCAAGGAACTTCACTCTAGCAGAATGTATACTTTGAGCTATTCTATGAGTAGTATTTTTGTGGTTCCTGGTTGGGAGTGTCTTTTAGTTACTGATTGGGGTGTTCATGGCCAGCTATTAAATTGTTAGCTGTTGTTTCCTTGTGTTGCCAGCTATGTAGAGAAGAAAACAAGGGGTTTAAAACTTTCCCCTTGCCTTATCAAAATGATTTTTCCTTTCTCTCTCTTTCTCTTCTCTCTCTCTTCCCTCCCCCCCCCGCTCCCAAATAGAAGAATATTACATGTTCTTAATAGATTATCCAGACTACAATTTATACTTTCATTTATCTCCAGGGATTCAAACATAATGATTTCCTAGCACTACATAAAGATGCTTAACTATTGAAATTGCATACAAAGCAGGAATTGTACCACTGAGCTATAACCTCTCCTTATATTTGAAGCTGATAAATGATAGCAGCATTATTTGTCTTACACAATATGTATTTTCAGTTTCAGTGATTCATGCTAAGCACACTGCTTGGAATCAACTCCTAGAGATACTAATATAAATACATTCTATAAAAATATCCTGGGTCAAAATCTGAGGCCAGTAATTAAATTGATTTGAAAAACAGTTGAGAGCTTTCAGTACAGTAAACTTATAAGCATGTTTGATAAACTTGGCAACTACCAAATTTTGCTTTGTTTTTGAAGAGTATACCTATTACATTTTATCTGAAGACAGCTGAACCAATGAAAATGTATTAGTAGGGAAGAGATTATTTTCAGGGGTTGTTTCTTGCAAAAAATTATGTGAATCTTATAAAGCCGCATGTTTAAAAATGTGAAATGGAAATAAAGTCTATCAAACCATCTTAAAAACAATATGCAAGGAACATCATTCTACTCTAATCAGTCAGCAATTATAGGAGAATAATAAAGTGAATTTAATTATGCTTTGAGTTTAGAAGAAGCAAACATAATGTTTATAATTCTATAAACATTCTATAAATATTTTTACCCCAAATTTATGTGACAATTACAGAAGGCAATCATGTGGTTTTAGGAAAAAAATGCATTGCCTTTCCTAAATGTTACATGCAGGTACAGGTAGTTCTTGACTGACAACCTTTCATTTAGTGAACATTCAAAATTACAACAGCCCTGAAAAAAGTGATTTATGAAAATTTTTCACAGTTACAACCTTTGTAGCATCTCCAGGATCATGTGATCAAAATTCAGATGCTTAGCAACTTCTTCATACTTATGACCATTTCTGTGTCCCAAAGTCATGTGATAACCTTTTGCAACCATTTGACAAAGACAAAGTCAATGGAGAAGCCAGATTCACTTAACAATCAAGTTTACTAACCTATCAACTGCACTTAACAACTGTGGCAAGCAAGGTAGTAAAATAGGGCAAAACTCACTTAACAAATGTCTCACTTAACAACATAAATTTTGAGCTCAGTTGTGGTTATTAGTCAAGGACTACCTGTACTAAAGAACTGCACTAGTATCTTCACGCTATCTGAAATACATTTTCCAAATTATTTCCAGAACGTTTAATAGAGTGGTACAACACTGTATTTAACATTTGCTTTGTGTAACCTGTCATTTGTATAATGTATATATTGTGATCCCATCTCATTCTGCAGGAATTTATGGTTGAATGTCTTTCAAACGATGAAGTGATATAAAACAATTTGTGCAGAAACAGCTCTTTCATTTACAAAGTGAAGTGGCAGCTAGGTGGCAGATATGTGCAAAAGAGAGTTTATTCTGATATTCCTACCCTATGTTCTGACCAAGGCTTACTGAGACAGTAACAATCACACACTTAGACCCCAAAACCCTCTTTTTATTTCAATGACTGTGAATTATATTCATTCACAGCCCGTAATGAGTCCCAAACAGTTTGTGAATAGTCCAACAGAAGTCTGCCACGGTTTTTTCAGGTTAAGACTGATAAGCACCCACCTTTAACTCCTTGAAATGCTGCCAATGACTAAATTGCCAATTAGCTGCAGAAGGCCAGACAGAGCACAAAGTCAACATGGAGCTTCAGAGTTTAAACTGAACAGAACAAACAAAGTTGCTTCCTGCAAAGGCTCATGTCCCTTTGCTCCTTCTTTATGTCTTTTTGTGGGGGGGGGGGGGTCATCTTCAAGCCTTACTCTCGAGTCACCCCTTTTGTCTTAACTGTTCTTGCTTTCTGGCAGCTCTGTGCAAGCGTACACTGGGAACAGGCTCCTTCTGTTCCTCTGCCTCGCTGATGTTAGATTCTGGAGACTCATAACTCTCAGATGGCCCTGGCCCATCTCTGTGTCAGACACAGATCCATTGTCTAAGCCCTCCCCAGACTCCAGGACTGGCCCATGTTCCTCCGCACTGTCTGATTCTGCTGCCAACTCTGAGGCTGCAGGCGGACTACAACACCCTATTCCTTGTAACATTATCATCCCTCATCCAAATTATGGGCACTCTAACTTTCTAATAATTTTCCAGTTTCCTAGTTAAATAAAGATCTTCTCTATATTCCTTGCCCCAGTATTTCAAATGTGTCACAGTTGGAGAAGTTTCTTAACTTAATGACCAAAAAGAAGGAACAACGGCCCAAGTTCTCATATTCTACACATGTGACCACAGGATTTCACAATGGTCAAAAACTCACAAATGAGTTATAAATCCATTTTTCTCAGCACTGCCATCACTTGAATGGTCACTAACAAATTGATGTAAGAAAGGGACTATCTGTATGGCAATGCTGATTTCTAGGATTGCCATTTCCAAGTCCCCAATGTTGTCCGTGTTACAAAAAATATTCTACAAGCATAGTTCTGCAGAATTCAGCAATCTAAAGATCAATCAAGTTCATCTTACTTCCGAAACATTGGCACCATCTCAAACCTGCTGTCAGTTTCAGATTCTGTTCTTGAAACTGGTTGCATGTGAATGTCATCTGAAAGACATAAAGATAGCTCCCAGTTTCATTAATCATGCTTTTTGGTGTGATTCCAATCAGCTTTGCTCTTGTCCAGCTATTTGTCCAGCTTCCACTCTATTGATCTTTCATACAATCCTTAATTTCATTTACCTTCAGTCACCTTCATTATTCCTTCTCTGTTGCTTTCAGGAGAAGAGCATATGGAAATGTATAGTGTTCTTTTCTTGCAATGGCCAACAACATCCTTAAGACAACTCTAGGTTTAATGGATATGCAATGTTTTCTTCCGTTTTGATTACCCTCCTTTATCTAGTCAAAGCTAAAAGAACATAAAACTAATATCAGCAAATGGCAAGCTTACCTTATTAATATAATGGTACAATATATTCCTTTCATCCAGATCTGGGATAAAATCTTGTTTCCATGCCCTGATGTAACTTAATATTTACATGACATCCTTTGCTTAATGAAAACTTGGGAGAAATTTATTAATTGCATTAATGACTTGCATTAATTAATAATTTGCATGAAATGTCACTTCAGGATTACTTGCTTTTTGGATATATTGCTCTATGAAATCAGGCAGCCCATCCTGTTATCCTGTTTTAATTATGAATTTGGCATTGATGTTATATAGCTGCTTTATGCTTGGCAGCTAAGTATTCATATCTGTTAGTTGGAATTTCTAGGTTCTTAGATTCTCTGAATATTGTTTTTGAAAATAGAAAAAGGCTAGATATAGAAAAGGAGAAATAGCAGCCTTTTACTAATCAATTTTCATTTCTAAGAACCAATAGTACCGTAACTAATATATATTTTACTTGTATCTACTATTTTCTATACTCAACTTCAGTACAGGTATTCCTCAATTTATAATCACAATTGGGATTGGAATTTTGGTCACTAAGTAATGCAATTATTAACTGAGTCATGTGAGTAGACTCAATTTTGCAACCATTTTTTCAGCAATTGTTAAGTGACGCATATGCTTGTTAAGCTAATCTGGCTACTCCCATTGATTTTGCTTGTTAGAAGCCATACAAGAAAGTTGCAAATCGTGATCAGATGGCAGAACTCTGCAACCATCATAAATGCAAACCCGGTTATCAAACATCTAAATCCCAATTATCTAACCACAGAAGTGGTGTGACAGTTACAATTTTGAGGCAGGTCATAAGTCACATTTTTCGGGATCTTTATAACTTTGAACCATTGTTAAACAATAATCATAAAATCAGGACCACATGTATCCTTTAGCAGCATGATAATTATTGGTTCACACACAGAGACAGACATATTCCAAAGGATTTTGAATCAAGTGATCACAATGGTTATATATCTCATTCTTCAAGAATAAGCAAAAAATCACTTAACAACACACAGTCTAATTTAACTTTCAGCCACAAAGTACCAGTACAAGTATTATAAAAGTTCACTCTTACTTGATTTAAAAAAAAACAATCAAAATACATAGTTTGTAAAAAGTCTGCATATCTGTCTCTACACTACAAAATGTCCAGTTTATACATAGTAGTACACTGTGTATGCAGAAATCTTCTTTATCTCATGCCTTCAGCCCTAAAATGTAATTAATATAGGTAACAGGATGCTTGGCATTTTTTTCAAAAAATCCATATTTCTGATATAACCATCAGACACAACTGAATTTGTATGTCACAATACTTGTGAATCTGATATATATGGAAATTTTATTCTGGATTTTAAATTTAGGTTCAGGGAAAAATAATATACTAATAATAATCTAATAATACATGTAATTTAGTCAGAAGGAAAATTACATTAGATCAAGATAATCATTGGTCAAATAATATTTAAATAAGTAATAATTTACTGCTTCCTGTTTTGGAGTTAGCTTTCCAGTATTCTAAAATCTACAGGGAAACCTATTCCCCTTCCATCTTGGAGGTAAAAGTTCTTAACTCTTTCTGGATGTCAGCAGTTAATCCGAATGTCTTAGCATTCAGAAATTCTAAAGCAAAATAAGGAAAATATACTTGGTGTTTACATGTTATTGTAAGCATGAAAACGATTCCATTAAGGGAAAAATAAATTATCTTCTTGTTGATACAGTTTGTATTTAAGTGTAAAATGCTTGTCACCTGATATCTATCTGTAAAATATGTTTATTTAGAATGTGATGCTGCTATTTATGGGTAGCAAATTTGCTATGTGTTCTGCATGTATCAAAAATTGTCAATATGCTATATAGATACTGTATAGAACTGCAGTTGAGTGCCTTAATAGATTTGTGTTTAGCACGGGATTTTGATTGGCAGCCTGTCATTATAAAACCTTTGTATTCTCTGAGTAGTGTTAAGAGACATCAGTAAAACAATTACCTAAACATTAGGTTTCAAAAATGTAATCAGTCAAAGTGCAATTATGCAGATCATTTATTTGGACAAATTATGCATTCTAAATTATATAGCAAGCCACATTACATTGTGCTATAAGCATGGGAAGCAATAATAATTCTGATTTAGGAAAATATGACAAATTCACTCATATATCAAATATATAGCATGTAACAATAACAATACTAGTAAGTAAGACGTATATTTAGAGATATTATAAAGCAATGCTCAAACTATATTTCTGTGAAATTATTTTATACACTTGATTTAATTTCATTAATATGATAAAAAAACTCCCCTCCCTCAAATAGAAGAAAATTTCACCAATATTCTCATGTATTCAATTTGAAATTCCTACTCTTATAAGATTTTATAGCAAATGCTTGCATGTTTTTGACTGTATAGTTATTTAGTAATTACAGCCTCCCTACATTTCCACATTTTAATTAGGCTCTCAGGGGAAAAAAAAGAGATTACATAATTTAGACCATCTTTGCTATATATAAAAAAAGAAAGGTTAGATTTGATTACGACCTGGGCAGAAGATACCACAAACCCCATAAGTGTTGACTAGACAAAAAATTATCTCTTAAAAACTTAATCAGAAAGAAATTGGTCAGGGATTTTTAGATCAGGCAACCAATTATGCTGAAATTAAGTGACTTGAAAAATAGTAATAAAATTTAGTCAAGTACATTTTCAAGAATCTGAATTTGAACAAAAAGCTAAGATCACTTTCAGAAGTGAAAAAACTCAGAAAATTCAAAAAGAGAAGTGAACACTGAAAAGAAAAACAAACAAACATCCTGTTACTTCAGTTACTATTGGATTAACACAATGTGATTTTTGGTCCTCTGAATATGTTCAACCTCTAAGGAAATTCTGAATTATATGTATACCATTCATAAAGAACTTTAGGTATCTTTATGAATGTGCATCTGATGTGTGCATATATCCATTTTTATATTTCCCCTTGTATGCCTTTGCCTATAAATATGAACACCAGGGACTGGCAACAAAAAGCAAAGCTATTCTGTATCAGGCACTGAATTCAGATCATCAAACAAATCATTTTAGAGTTCTCATCCAGAATGAATGAAAGAATGAGCATTTTTTATTTATTTATTATTTAATTTAGTTTGTCAAGCATGTATGACAAAGAAATATAAGTATGAACATACGTATAAACATATAAATAGATATAAGAAAAGATGACCAGTTGTAAGATGAATGAATGAGCATTTTTTATTTATTTATTATTTAATTTAGTTTGTCAAGCATGTATGACAAACAAATATAAGTATGAACATTACGTATAAACATATAAACAGATATAAGAAAAGATGACCAGTTGTAAGATGAATTGATTCAGTTACAGTTATAATTTTGTCAGAGACTTATAGCATTTTAAAGTGATTTATAGTATTTATTTTCCTATAATAAGATACTTATTATGGTTTTTCCATATTTCCAGATAAATGCAGAAGTAAGCTGTGTGAAAGGAATGGAATAAGGAAAATAGATGATATATGAAAAAAATTTACTATATTAGGCATCCCTTGCCTAAAACATGATGAATAGCAGAACATCATGATGTAAAAGTGATATTAAGGAAAAAATATATGAATATATGAAATATTATAGATTTCTAGACAAAATGCTACATTTTGTATCAGTATTTTGTCTAGAAATCTATACTGTTTCATATATGATATGAAAAATTCTTCTTTGGAAACAACCTGAAAGTGAAATAATATTCTAATATTGAATAAAAATTTGCAATGCATTGACAAGAATAATTTTTATTTTGAACATTTATAACATTGGTTTTTTTTTTTTAAAAAAATGAATAGCCTATTCTCTATAACAGAAGTGTCAAACTCAATTTCATTGAGGGATGCATCAAGGTTGTGTTTTACTTTGGGGGGCTGGGATAGATGGCCAGCATGGGAATGGTCAGCTTGATGTTACTCATGTTGGAGGCACCTGGGGTGGCCCAAGTGCTCTGCAGCAAAAATAGGCTCCTGAGCTCCGTTTTCGACTGCAATGGCCTCCTGTAATCCTCTGCCAGTGAAAATGGACCTCAAGGGGAGGGGCATCTGTGGCCCTCCTGAACTCTCTTTTCACTGGCAGAGGCACTGTGGGCCAGTCCTTTGCTGTTTCCAGGTCAGCCCCATGGGCTAGATCTAAACATGCTGTGGGCCAGATCCAGCCCACAGGCTTTAAGTTTGACACCCTGTTCTAGAAGTTAGGCTCAAGATACAGACAGTCTCAACAGACTTGAACACTGGATCTATATAACAAAATGAAATCCAATGGCAAGAAAAGTTAGGTTCTACATTTAGGCACAAAAAGCAATTTATATAAATAGGTGGTACCTGGCTCAATAATAATAACTACAAGTGGGTCCTTGGAGTTCTAATTGAAAATCACTAACATATGAATCATCAGTGTGGTGCACTGCTAAGAAAGTCAACAAAGGCTGCATTAAGAGAGGGAGGGAGGGAGGGAGAGAGAGAGAGAGAGAAAGAGAATCAAGATTACATGATGTGTTAGTACCTTTTATAAGGGTTTAGTAAATCCCCACTTGGAATGCTGCATTAAGTTCTGATCGTCCTGATATAAAAAAGTTGTTGAGGCTTTAGAAAGAATGCAGAAATGAGCAACAAAGACAATTAGGAGACTGGAGACTAAATCATACGAAGAATAGTTTCAGGAATTGGGTAGGTCTAGTTTAATGAAAAGAAGGACTGGCCTGACATGCTAGCAGCATTCCAATATCAAGTGTATCCCATGAAGAAGAGGGGGACAACCTTGTTTCCAAAACACCCGAAGGCAGAACAAAAAGCAATTGATGGAAACCAATCAACCTAGAAATAAGGAGTTTTCTGACAGAACAATTAATCAATGGAACAGTTTGCCTTCAAAAGTTAAAGGTGCTCCACCACTAGAGGTTTTTAAGAAGAGATTGGACGAGCATGAAATGTTATAGGGTCTCCTGTCTGAGCAGAAGTTGGACTAGAAGACCCCAAGTCCCTTTGAACTCTGTTATTCTATTTTGCATTCTTTGTGCACTTTAAGAATTACTGTCATTAAATTTCTATTCAACTATTAAAAGATGGGAAAGTGGTTTTTCAACTTCAAGGGATGGCTGAATGTTTCATGTTACTGTCAGTTATCCTTCCATTCAGTCCAGTATCCCTTTACTAGTGTTTGGTTTCTCTAAGCTTGTAAAAATTGTTAGCAATGACAACATGCAAATTATAATTTGCATGCTTGCCCCAATTGCTATGTCATCTCTATTCTTTCAATAATAATTGTACACTTCTCTTATTTTTGCGCTAATTATGTTGAACAATAGGATTTCTCAGTCCAGTTTTATTTATTTATTGAAATGCTTTTCTAACTTAAAAATAGATTCCCCAATATCAAATCTTCAATTTCATATGGAAGTGTTTTGAAAAATACTTTGTGATTGAAATTATTAATCATGTTTCTCTTGTCTTGTATACTGTAGCTCAGATCAATGAGTCCTGCCATCTACAGTATAGGGGAAGGGAATTGCTCTGTAAACTGCTCTATTGAAGGAAACAGATTAATAAATAAAATGCAAAGATTTAGAATCAATAGGAAAACATTTCTATCAGTGGAGGGATTCATTTTATTTTTACTACCGGTTCTGTGGGCGTGGATTGGTGGGCGTGGCAGGGGAAGGATACTGTAAAACGTCCAGTCAGAGGTGGTATTTGCTGGTTCTCCGAACTACTCAAAATTTCTGCTACCAGTTCTCCAGAACTGATCAGAACCTGCTGAATGCCACCTCTGATTTCTATGTTTTTTTATATTCTCTATCTTTTGATTTCTCGGGTTCTATGGAAAACTGTCAATAATCTTTTCTAAACATAGCATGATGCTGCATGGAAGTCTTATAAATCATTCTAAGGATGATTGCTTACAGTAATTTCCTTCCTGTTGCTTTTTGGTGCTTTCTATATATAGTAATTATTGAATCTGCAGTGATAGTGTTACATCTAGCATGATACATTAAATGGTTTTTACTTTCACTTCAAAAATTATTTCAAGAATTACATACAGGTTGGATTGCAAAAGAAAAGAAAAGGGGAAAGTTTTTTTTTCCTTTAGAATGAGACTATCTATCCAATCCAGGATTTTATAACATTGAAATTCAATTCTTGTTTACTTCCCCCCCCCCCTCATTTAGGGAAATTGTTTATTCCATATTTTTTTATCCTTTCCTCCTTTTACTTTCTTACCTGTTTGTTTGGAAAGGAGGTTAATAAAAAAAAAGAATGAAAGATAAAGGAAGATTTCAATCCTAAAGCTGACCTGATTGCAACCATTTTGGCTGAGGGATAGGGAAGGAAGATTTGAGATAGAGGGGATTTTATAGCCAAAACAAAATATTTTCTCTTGGGACCAAGGACATTCTCACACCTGGTCAGTGGAAGGTAACAGATAACAGATAATCAGAGTTGGAAGGGATCTTGTAGGTCATCTAGTCCATCCCCCTCCCAAGCGGGAGACCCTACACCATTTCTGACAAATGTCAGTCCAATATCTTCTTAAAGGTCTCAACTGATGGCGCTTCCATAACTTCCAAGGGCAAGCTGTTTCATTGGTTGATGGAGTGATGCCACCCAGTTGCCAGACCACACCATGATTGGACCACATGATTGATTGTTTTGAAAAAGTAGAAAATCTTTTACTTTTAATTAGGTGAAAACTGCTGGAGTTTTGAGCATCAGTTTTCACCGGATATGTGCCTATATGATATTTCCAATAAAGCTATTTTTTTGAGGAATCTACTTGCCTTGGAGTTTTGCTCAGTATGGTTCTTTTACTTGGAATCCTGACAGAAGAAAAATATTTTATAAAATCATAGTAGCCAGGCATTATGCTTACTCTAATACAGAAAGTAGCTAAGAGAAAAACTTAACTTTTGTTATAGTGAAATGCTTTGCAATGCAGATACAATGAAATGAAACATGGATTATTCAAAGAGATCCATTCATCATTGAATAATGGTAAGGAAGACACATATACAACCATATTTATTTTTAACAGGATCAATCAAAGAAGTGGTAACTTATCTCCCTGTAGCACTTTTTTGAATAGTCACCTGATTATTACAGTAATGTCTCCTTATTTTAAAGTTAAAGCAATAGAGCCACTTGTTTCCCACACATGCAACATATTTAAGGGAGAGAGACAAAATAGTTCCTGACTACTCATGCAGTTAATAAAGTAAATACAAATTCTCCTATTTCCAACTGCAAATTATTAAAGAAAATTAAAATAATGTCTCTTTTTCTGAGCAATAGAATCTCAAATAGAAGATCAACATAATATTGTTTTTTCTCAGTCTTCAATTTATTCTCCACATTAAATTTCTTCACAGTAACTTTTTTTTTTTAAAAAAAGAATGTTTTTGAACAGTCAATCAAGGCTACCTCAGACCTTATGCTCAGGCCTAAGACATTCCAAGTGGTATTTAGTTTTCTTTCTTCATTGAATGCAATTGATAGAGTTGAATTGAAATACGTAAACATTTACATCAAACCTGAAATTGGTTCATTTCTTATAAAAATACTTCTAGTTGTTTCTTACTTTAATAAGGGAGAAAACTAATTCTGTTCCTAATGCAGATACTATTAAAAGGAAAATAATCTTAGCATAAACAGATATAGTCTAGCATTCCACTTTCATTTATTTCCTTATAATGATAAGGAAATTGATGAAAATAAGAACAGTTGATTTGGCTTACATTAAGTCAAGTTACATGATAACTTTGACTTTAACCAGTGGTGAAAAAGTGTTGACTATGAATAACATCCTACATCCTTGAAATATCACTAGAAAAATAGGTGTAGGAAAAAACAGAGATTTAATGATAAATATTAAGAGAAGTAAATGTTTGAAAGAATTTCAGAAAGAAGTGTTAATTGCAGAATGGAGTTTATAAAAAGCAACCTTAAATGACATTCAAAAATTGGAAAACCAAAGCCTTGTAGGGGATTTCTTGAAAGACCATGATAGAAAAATCAAAACATTACCAGAATATGGTAGTCAGTTAAAAAATAAAAAAATAAAAAGGAAAGGAGTTGCATGAGAAAACACTATGTTCAAATGTCACCAAGACAAAGTAGAAAAGACCAGTTTGGTTAGGGGAGTGATGGCGAACCTATGGCACATGTACTGGAAGTGGCATGCAAAGCCATCTCTCCAGGTACATAGAGCCATTGGCTGTTACTCTTTTGGGTTCTGGTGCATCGGCCAGCAGGACTTTCGTGTGCTGGGAAGACAATCCTTTGGTTTCCAGCAAGTGGATGAATGGTGGCCATGTAATATTTCAGTTTCTGGTGTGCATGCATGTGTAAAGCCCAGCTGGCCGAGGTGCCTGCATGCTCCAGAACCTGGAAGAGCAACGGGCAATGACTTGTGTGCCGAAAGATGTGGAGAAGGAATCCTGGTGGTCAGTTCCTAGAGGAGTAGAGCTGTCAGCCTGGAGGGCCAGGCCAGGGCTTCCTTCCCTCCCTGCCTGAGTGGGCTTCTTGCATGGCCCCAGCTTTCCAGGCCATGGCACCAATGCACGTCTGCAGTCTGGAGCACCTGCCAGCTCAGGTGCTACAGAAGAGTGGCAGCAATGGTGATAGAGCAAGGCTCAGGAGCGACTGGCTGGCCTTCCTAGGGCAGCTTCCTGATGGTGGCTCCTACTCCTCCAGCATCCCAGCCGGAAGGGGCAGTGTGAGAACCACTGCCACCGCTCGCCCCGGCTGGCTGTCCCGCATGCAGCTCTGGGTGGAAAGGTGAACACACACATCCCGCCGCTGTTTGAAGTTGCACTGTTGGTACTGTTAGGAATATAAGTCACCTAACAGCTATTTGGGTTGGACATATATAAACCAGGATAGACATTTTAAAACTGTATCTTTAAGAAAATGCAAAATTTGTAATTGGGTGTGGTTTCTCAAACGGCCATAAGATGGAGCCAAAAACCTGGGTTGTCTTAGTCTTAGTCTCAGAAGAGAGTGTGAGTAACTCTCTATTTTCCTTCTGTTGGAGAGTATTGCCGTTCCTCCTAATTGACTGCTATTCCTGGATTTGATGTAAGTTTGATACTGAATGGTTTTTGACACTAGACTTTGTTATTGGATTATCCCTGGACTGAAAACTGACTGATTTAACCTGTGAATGACTTTGGACTGTGTTTGAACTTTGCTTAAAAGTTTCTGGAAGTAAAAACCTACATTTACTGTACAATGTATCTGTGTGTGTATTATTCAAACACTTCTCTCACAATGTCTCCCTGTATGCACTCATTCTCCTAACAGGGAATTACCTCAACAGGTACCCCATGGGTTAATCTGCACACATGCCTCCATCTTCCCCAATCTCCTTATGCTCCCTCCTGTGCCCTGGATTGAGCTGAAATGGGCAAAAGAGGCTGAGTTGCTCCACGCTGCCTGACAACCTTGGGAAGTTGGTGCAGGTCTGGGTGAATCAGGCAGTCAGTGGGCCATTCTGGCACTGAAGAAAAAACTGAGTCTCCCAACCCAGAGAGAGCACCAAGCTGGCCAGCCACCACTGCCAAGCTGCGAACTCCACTGCATGCTTAGCAGCTGGGCTCATTCCCTGGTGGAGAAGTTGCCAGGGCACTCATGTCAGACCTTGCCTATCCACTGGAGCTAGGACTTTGGGAAACTCTTGGCCAGCAGGCTGCGGAGCACTCCAGCTCTGGCTTGCCAAGAGAGCAGTGTCTGAACTGTGCATTGCAAAGTGGGGTTCATCCGCAGTCCATAGCACCTGGCCAGCTCCTGCCACTGCCAGCGGGAGAGGCAATGGTGGTTCTCACACTGCCCCAGGAGGGCCAGATGAGAGCACAGCTTCTCACGCATAGAGACACTGCAGAGGGCCTGATTTGCCAGTGGAGGAGTGGCTGCAGTGGCCAGTTGGTCACTCCTGCCCTTCACCCTGCAGAAGTGTCATGAGTGAGGGCCTGCAATCTTCCTGGATCCAACCAAGCTTTTGGTGGTTCAGCAATGGGAGGTATGTGCCCAACTCTGAGCATCCCCACTGCATATATGGCTGAGATGACAGGTGGGTACTGATTTATTTTTTATCCTTTTTATGTGCCTTTTTCAGAAGGAACATCTGTCCGGCACTGGGGTAAGAGGCGTGCTGGCTGGGAAATGGTCACACTCCCTTGGCAGAAGTGGCAAGAGAGGGGGTACTTCATCAGCACTCTTCTGATTTCCAGCACACACATGCACACTGGCCAGCTGGTCTTTGTGCATGCATGCACACCAGAAACTGAAAGACCAGGTGGGTGGGGTGCGTGCTGGAAACCGGGTGCTCTTCTAGTTTCCGGCATGTGGGTTTGTGTGTGCACATGTGTGCTCCCATTTTGGCACATGGTGCAAAAAAGCTTTGCCAACACTGAGCTAGGAAATGACTATTGTGTCAAGGTTAAGATAAAATAGTTGTCTATGTAGTTAGTGGATGCAGCAAAATCATACACTGTGATTACACAAAAAGTGATTACGTTGAGAAGATATTATATTGTTATTCATGTAAAAGAAATATATTCACAATCAATGAGGAAGCTACTAGAAACATGAAATCACAGATAAAATTGAAAATGGAATGGAATTTTAACATTCAGACTGATCAACATTGGAACGTACAAGAATAAATCAGACATTACTGTCATGGCAAAGAACCATGTTTGTTTTGTTTGTTTAATCATCTGATTTTTATCTGTTGGCACAATCCCACAGATTACTGGTAGCTTACACATGCAAAGAGTGAAAATACAAAACTAGAAATAATAGTATGGCAAACGCTAAAAAATAGAGAATATAGTGCCAAATAACACAATAGACATTCCAAAATATAATAAATTTGAAGACAAGAAATTGGAGATTACAAAGCAGAGAGGTTTGCAAATGCATGGCACCAAAAATGGGAAGAATTTGACAGTGATAGCAGCTGCTTGTGGCATACTAAAATGCAATTCTATGATGGCCTAGAAAGTATTTGGATTGCCTAATTTAGAATAATTTACAACAGCCATTGTACAAAGAGCAGCAGCACTGTTGGATACCTGATACATAATTAAATCTTATTTTTACAATTCCCTAGCCTTTGGGTAGGGTTCAAATATGAAGAAAAGAGGCCAACGTTGGCTGTCGTATGTAGTTAGCGTAACTGGAATAATACAATGAAGTAAGGTTCACCTAAGTAATTTTAATATTATATTTGAGATTTCTTTTATTACACTACCAAATTACAATGCTTGTCAAACATAATTTAATCTGCAATCCCTTGCAGCCTTCCTTGACATTAAAATTTCAATAGGAATGTTAGTGAATCCTGTTATTCAATATAACTATAACCATATCAACTAAATATTAATTCATTGTGCAATCTTATGTCAGGTAACAATCTTTCTTGAACCCCTTGTAGTAGTAGGGAGAAGTATTAAGCATTTTCTAAATACATTTCTGACTATTGCAAGTAATGAGATTGAAACAGTTTAAAGCGCAAAAGTCAATAAGGGTAAATAAATGTAATGTTCCTCAATCTTAGCATAGACCCAGCTGTTCTGTAGTTTCCAGGACAAATAAAATCCCAGAGATTTTCAAGTTAGTGCCCTTGTAAACTGGGGATTGTATTGTCCTGTTAGCAAACTTGACAAACACTTTTAAATGAACACATACAGAAAACTGTTGTAAGAGTGACAAGCACTTGTAAAAGTGATTATTTAAAGAACAACAACTCTTTGTTCTACACATTTGTATTCAGCCTCTCTCTCTCTCTCACACACACACTTTCTAGCAATACCAGCATGAGAGTTAATGGTCCATCAGATGTCTTCTGAGGATGGAAAATGCTGATGCTGCACTGACTCTAGGGACATTAATAGGGGAATGACTCAATATTTAATAAAGATGAACCTTCATGCTTGGCCAGATTTTATGAGCCTATTATTTGAAAATTATTCAAATTACCACTCACCTTTTAGAATCTATTTCTCCCCCCAAGTGTGAATTATTATTGTTATTGTTTATAAACCTCTCTTTTTCTCATGTGTGGAATAAATTATAATGCTATTAATCTGTTTTCTGATTTTGCTTTAGGATAGCTGTCTTTCATGTAATACACACCTGTTATTAGTTGAGCATGGATGGCACACAAACAGGAATGAAAAACTATTCCTATGGGGAGGACAAGTATTACCATAAAATATATTTGCAGAGAGAAAGGATTATAATTAATACATTATATTTTTTCTGTTAAATAATCTAAGATAATTTCAGAACAGGTCAATGATTCTTCACCAAATTTTCATTTCCCAAGGTTAGAATTTATGGAATGTAAAGTGGTAGAATGTAAAGCTTCCATGACACCTTCTAGCCAGGCCACATGCTTAATCTTGACCATATCTGATCCCAGAAAACTACAGGTCACAAAATAAAGAATCATTTGAGCCTTTCAGACCAGTTTGACAATTTGGATGAAGCTGATAGGAAGTTGGTAGACATTTATAACTGAATCAGAATCATGAGAAACCTCCTCAGGATATGGAAATTACACACACCATTGTATTTACCCCCCCCCCCCCGGCCTCAAAAAAAAGTATTCCAGGATGAAAATTATGTGCAACTTAAAATTTGCAGTAGCAAAGCTTCATACCTTTGCAAATGGATGAAACAAATGTCTGAGGACTTAAATGAATGTTATCTCCAAAACCCAGCAGGGAGCTTTTCTGCCAATTTGCAGTAGGATAAACCAGATAGAGGAAGATAGTTTGGTTATTTTTGTTTGTTTGTTTTTGGGTTGCAACTTCATTTAAGTTAGTATTATTTTGTGTTTCAGCCATTTCTTCAACAGAGACTAAGGTTCAAAACGATTCATATAATGCCATGCCCACTTCTTGCAACTGTTCCCTTCTTCAAAGGTAAAGAGAGAGCCTGCAGGTCCTGTTTTATGTAGACCTTCTTTATTTCTCAGTACACTCCCTGCCTCCTACTGATAAAGGAATGTTCCCAACAGAGTTCTATTGCTTTGGGGAAAATGTGTAGATTTTGTTTGGTTTAAAACCTATTCATTCATTGCCGTGCACAAACATCCATGGCAATGCAGAATGCGCCTTTCAGAAGCACCCCACTTGCTCTTTGCTTTAATGTCTCGCTTTACCCATTTGTTTTGGAGTCTCTAGATCATAATAGCTGCAACAGAGATTAAAGGTATTTTTATTTCCAGAGGCACAGAAGGATTCTTTGGAGATTTGCACATGTGGAAGAACTGTTTTGTATTTTCTTCACTTCTGCTACTTTACGCCTTAGGCAGTGATTGCAACTGTATACAGATGCTATTGTTTTGCTTCCTTGCTCTAATAATTTTATGAATCCTGATCTGATGGTCTTTGATCATGAATGAGCCACTATTTACTATTGATGTCTCTCTCTGGTTTCAAGGGTTTGAAGAGTACTGTCTGTAGGTGAAAGAAAAACACAATTTGGTAGATAATATTAAAACAAGTGGCAGGTTTTTGTTTGTTTGTTTGAATAGATGTAATGGTAAAACATAGATAATACATTTTTATTTGAGTTACTCAGAATAAACAAGACAAGAGCACAGTCAAGTATGAAAGGTTATGTGGAAGTGAACAGGTTACAGTGTTTGAAGTTCTTTGTGACTTCAGGTCTTTAAGAATATACTACAAGATATGATATTCAGGCTATCTATCAAAGTATTAAAAGTTCTTTCTTTTATGTTCTGATATTTCTGCAGAAGTGAAATTTCTTTTTTTGCTAATTGCTAACAGTATCAAAACAAGTCAGGTCTAACGGGTGCAGAATAATATGCACAGTAATCAACTAATATTCATGCAATAATTCATTATACAGATATATACTGTTGTTGCTGCTATTTTTATTTTCACCATTACTATCCTCTGTTATAGCATATAGACTTTGGGAGGGGGGGGGAGGGAGAGAAACTGAGATGCTATTCAGGAAGACAATATAGTTCATTAATTTCCAAACTTGCTAGACAGTTCCACTGACTGTGCTCAATCTGCTTGTGTTACAATTATTTATTGCATTTGTACCCTTCCTTTGTCCTAGCAACCCATTAAAAAACAGGTAAACATTAAATATTATTGTTCTGTCGCCAAGACAAAAGAGACTCGAAGACCAGAGTTGAATTCAGCTCTTTATTAGTAACCAGTAACTTCAACTAAAGTCGAGCCGCGGCAGCCCTTTTTATAGCGGCTGCTCGCGGCTCGCAACCAATGGCATTTATTTAAACTTCCCACTGCTTAGGCGGCCAATCCGAAACTGTCATTATTAACCAATCGTTATGTTGCATTAACTAACCAATAGGAATGTAGTCTTAGAAGTCTCTATTTGAATACACTATAACTATGATCTGTGATTGGAATTCATTTTATTTCAGATTGGGTTTAGAAAACTGATACATAATTTTTTCCCCAAAATCTTGAGATCCAGTTCAACTCTTTCCAGCAATCGCACTTCCAAATAATGATATTAAGAACAGTTATATTTTGTGGTATAATTTACTTCAGGGCCCAGTTACTCATCTGATTCATCTGTGAGACTGTCCCAAAAGTGCTCATCTGTGAGACTGTATCCATAAACAGCTAGATTTCTTTGTATGATGCTATTAAAGCAGTTTCTTCTTCATTCCCTTAGCTGGATGAAGTGATCATAATAAATAGAGATGTGGAATGTAGATGCATGTAAGACATTACTCTTTAATCCACACATGAGATACATAGCTTCTAATTCTCCAATATATCATTATAGTTAGATGGTTTTAAGAAGTGAATAGTAAATCGTAAAAGTAAATTAATAAAATTTTGCTGAGATTAGCTCATATGAAATCATAGACTCAGGAATGAGCCATTTGGTGTCATTTTGAATTTCCTACACTACCAATTTCAAGAACTCAGATTGTAGCATTTTTTAATGAGAAAAATCACTATTCCCTACCACCCTCCTAAGTAATTGTTTCCTCCATCAAACTGCTATTGTTAAATTAGTGAAATTAATTAATTTCACTAACTAGTTAAATTAGACACAACTCGATCAGGGCAAAGCAATAGACGCAATCTACATAGACTTCTGTAAAGCATTTGATTCAGTGGTACATGACAAACTACTACTAAAACTAAAATCTTATGGTATCTCTGGACACCTGCATAACTGGATAGAAGCATTCCTGTCAAACAGACAACAAATGGTCAAAATTGGGACCATCCTATCAAATTCTGTACCTGTCAATAGTGGTGTCCCCCAAGGCAGTGTTTTAGGACCAACTCTCTTCATACTCTACATAAATGACCTATGTGATCATATTAAGAGCAACTGCATTCTCTTTACTGATGATGTAAAGCTATTTAACACCACAGACAATACTACTACCCTCCAGAAAGACCTTGACTATGTATCAGAATGGTCAATCAAATGGCAACTTCAAAGCTCAACAAATAAATGCCCTGTCTTACATATTGGAAAAAAAAAATCAGAAAATAAAATACAAGCTAAATAGTCAAGACCTTGTTAAGGATCCAAACTCTGTCAAGGGCCTTGGAGTACTTATCTCTAATGATCTAAGTGCTAGAGCCCACCGTAACTACATAGCCAAAAGGCATTAAGAGTTGTTAATCTAATCCTACGTAGCTTCTTCTCTGGTAATATCACACTACTAACTAGAGCATACAAAACATTTGCTAGACCTATACTTGAATACAGCTCATCAGTCTGGAACCCATATCATGTATCTGATATTAACACAATTGAAAAAGTCCAGAAATATTTCACAAGAAGAGTTTTCTGCTCCTCTACTCATTGCAGAATACCTTATGCCACCAGACTTGAAACTCTAGACCTAGAAAACTAGAACTACGCCGCCTCCGATCCAATCTAAATATAGTATATAAAATCATACATTGCAATGTCCTACCTGCAAATGAATACTTCAGCTTCAATCATAACAATACAAGAGCACACAATAGATACAAACTCAAGGTTAACCGCACCAAACTTGACTGCAGAAAATACGACTTCAGCAACAGAGTGGTCAATGTTTGGAATACTCTACCTGACTCTGTGGTTTCTTCCCCAAACCCCAAAAACTTTAACCTTAGACTGTCTACTATTTACCTCACCCTCTTCCTAAGAGGCCTGTAGGGAGTGTGCATAAGTACACCAATCATGCTGCCCCTGTCCTATTTTTTCTTTTATTTTTCTTATGTATCTATCTCATGTATTCAAAACTATGTTTATTCTTATACCTGTACCTTGTAAGTGATTGACAAATCAAATAAATAAATAAATAAAATGTAGCGTGATATACTAGTTATTGTATTCAGTTGAAGTTCTTTCTCTGCGATGGAAATTTATTAGAAGTCTTTAGCCTAACAGTCTTTTGCAACCCAACTTGCTGAGAGTTTAAAATGAGGAGAAATCTTCATGTAAAGAATTTTGAGCTCCTAGAGAAAAATACTAATATAATAATTAATATATTAATTAAAATTAATATTAGAACATGAAAATCCTCATAGATTTAATTTTTACTTCATTATATTTGTCATCCTTTTTGAACTAATTCCAATTTCTATGAATCTTTTTAAGAAATTGTGTTGACCAGAGCTTTACAATAATTACCAGATTGGTTTTAATTATTTTAAGTAAAAATTCCTTGCTAAAGGCACCCTTGGAGTCCAATTACCATTCTGTTGAATTTAAATTATTTTATTTTGCCAAACTAAAATTAGATTATTAAATTTCTTCATTTTCTAAAGACTACATGTAAAATGTCATTCCTTTTCATGAACAATTATATTCTAGTTTTATGTGTATTGTTGTATGCATGCTGAATATGAATATTTTTATCTTTTACATAAATTACACTAATATTAACATGCTGGTGCACATCTTTTCTAATATATACATACTTTTTAGATTTTTAATTAAGTGAGATGCATCTTTAGAATTGTGCCAGTTGAATAAATGAAGGGTAATCACATTGCATTCTACATTACGGTTTGGAAATTGAGCAAATGTCTTTCCAATTGATGAAACTTAGTTTTTATTATTCAAGGCCAACAAGTTTAGGTACCAAGACAAAGTTATTTAACCCATATTTGTAACCTATTTCTCATATTACTGTTACAATTAGTATTAATATGGAAAGTGTAATAGAATTGTAAATTAGAGCTTTGCAATCTTTACTTTAAAATTATATATATATATACTTACATGTATGGCATTTGGCTTTGCTCGGGTATTTTCCCAGGTCATAGTAGTTGTGCTTTTAAAGTTGTAGCGACGTTTCAGCAGAATCTCATCTGCCATCATCAGGCTTCTGTATAGTGGTCATCTGTGAGTCAGGCTTTTATAGTGATTTCAGATTTAAATTTGGGGCAGCCTATTGCTGTGCCAGAATAGTTTTTTCTTCACCCTGATTGGTTGGGAGTCTTGGTCTGTGTTTATTGGTCTTGGAGTTCGCTGTGTTCTGCTTGATTGGTGTTTCTAATATCTCCTGTCTGTTTTTTGGCTCTTTTTGTCTCTTGATTGGCTGGCAACATTGTGTTACTTTATTGGAGACCTTTAGTGCAGCTTGGCTCTGGGTAAATGGATGGCTATCATTAGTTAGGAAGCTAGGTTTCATCTGGGTACCTGGTTGGGGTGTGTTTGAGCTGGAGGTATCAGGGGGGATCTGTCTGTGTCCAGGTGTTTGCCTGGCTTGTGGTGTGGAGATTTTTTTGTTTGTGAGTGCAGGCTTCCAAATGATTGACAGTCTGGTGGAATCATTTCGACATGGTTTCACTATTCACTCAAGTCCCAATAAAAGAAACTCTTGAAATCATCAAAAATAAATACCAAACAGCTAAACACCTCACGGAACTAGCAGAACACTGCTTAACCAACACATATTTCATATACAAAGGATAAAGATACAAACAAATTGAAGGAGCCCCTATGGGATCACCACTGTCACCCATCATTGAAAACCTGTTCATGGAAGAATTCGAATCCAGAGCCCTGGCTAACGCCACCCACAAACCCAAACGATGGTTAAGATACATCGATGACACATTTGTGATTTGGCCCCATGAAAAATAAAACTTAAACAATTTCCTAACACACCTAAACAGCACACACCCCAAATGAAGTTCACCAGGGAAACGGAAACAAACAAACAACTACCATTCCTAGATGTACTAATCTACAAAAAAACAGATGGCTCACTAGGACACACAATATACCAGAAGAAAATACACACCAACCGCTACCTCAACGCCCAATCCCACCACCACCCAGCACAGATAAACTCCGTGGCCAAAACACTATTTGCCAGAACCAAACACCTGGCAGACAAGACACACATAAAGACTGAACTATGCACCCTGACTAAAGTACTGACAGCCAATGGCTTGCACAAAAGCAAAATCATCGGCTTGATCCACAAAAACACACTGAGACATAATGGAGACCTAGAAGATAAACAGACCTATGGAACAGCTCTTCCTGCCCTACATAAGAGGTAGTACAGACAAAATCAGATACTACACAAGTATCACATCAAGACTGCCTTCAAAACAGACAGAAAAATAGCAGCCATCCTTAGAAACCCCAAAGATAAAATTGACCTGGAAAACTAAGGCATATATGAAGTCCCCTGTGCATCATGCCTGGCCACATACATTGGACAGGCCAATAGAAGAATAAGTACCCACCTGGATGAACACAAAAATGCAGTAAAAAAGCTGGAACACACTTCCTCACTAGTCCAACACATGAAAGCCACAGGTCATAGCATCAACTTCAATGGCACCAAAACCCTAGCCACCATAAAAAATCCCAGCCACAGAATTATCAGAGAAGCCATAGAGATTGAAAAAAGACCTAAAAGCATGAATAGAAGAGATGATTCCACCAGACTGTCAATTATTTGGAAGCCTACACTCACAAACAAAAAAATCTCCACACCACAAGCCAAGCAAACACCTGGGCACAAACAGATCCCCCCTGATACCTCCAGCTCAAACACACCCCAACCAGGCACCCAGATGAGACCTAGCTTCCTAACAAATGATAGCCATCCATTTACTTAGAGCCAAGCTGCACTAAAAGCCTCCAATACAGGAACACAATGTTGCCAGCCAATCAAGACACACAAAAAAGCTACAAAACAGACAGAAGATATTAGAAACACCAATCAAGCAGCACACAGCAAACTCCAAGACCAATAAATGCAGACCAAGACTCCCAACCAATCAGGATGAAGAAAAAACCATTCTGGCACAGCAGTAGGCTAGCCCCAAATTTAAAACTGAAACAACTGTAAAAGTCTGACTCACAGACAAACACAATACAGAAGCCTGATGATGGCAGATGAGATTCTGCCAAAACGTTGCTACAACTTTAAAAGCACAACTACAATGATGTGGGAAAATACCCGAACGAAGCTGAATGA
>NW_020769317.1:10018311-10070791 GCF_900518735.1 Pseudonaja textilis | reverse complement strand
TCTTTCTTTCTTTCTTTCTTTCTTTCTTTCTTTCTTTCTTTCTTTCTCTTCCTTGTTCTTGTCCTTGTCCTTGTCCTTGTCCTCTCCTCTAAGGTAAAGGCAATAGTGTAAAGAAATTTCTGTTGGTTTGTTTGATTGCATTTAAATATCTATAGGATATGAAAAATAACATTGATAATGTTTTAAAAGTATTCATGTTCCCACTTTTACTTTCAATAAAAAGATACTCACATGGATAGCGGTGAAATTCCTGCTGAAAAGTGCTTGCTCCTGTCTAATAATCCTCCCAATGATTGCTGTTTTCTCCAAACAGCATTTTTGGTAATGTGATAAACTTCAGTGCTGATAAGCAGTCTCAGAGCTAATTTATGGCCTTTACTGTAATTTGAGAGCTAAATACCTCACAGTGTCAATTTGAGTTGGAGAACTAGAGTTTTTATAATATCCAGTCCCAGCCTAATAAACATCACACTAACATTTGACTTTCACAAGTGTACGGGGAACTATACCTGTCTTTCTCCTGGAGAAATCCATTCCCCCTCTCTCTTCATGCTCTGAGTTTAGCTGTCCCATATCATTTGTATCTTATTTTCTGCAACTTGCTACTCATCAACTGCTCCTGGTGTATGGTCTGGCATTTTCTTAATGGTATAATTGTCTTAGCGTATTCCCATAATAAATACAGGATCTTCACACAGAGAGTGGATGAAGTTCAGGAAAGTTGTTGAAAAACTTGCTATGGATCAGGAAAATAGCACTGGCTGTTATGAACATTACACTCACTTTAATGAAACCTGACTGACATAGGTATAGATCAACTTTAAGAAACCTGGTTTTGAATAAAGAGTGCAGACAAACTCAAAAAGCTACAAAATGTAATAGGAATAATTAACCTGTGTTTAGTTTGCTAACCAAAGGAACATGGTCACTTTTTCCAGTTAACCCAATGAAATATAATCATCTACTCTCTTATAGCTATTGAGAAAAGAAAATGTCATTAAAATGTAAATTAATAGTACAAACTGATAAGATTAATCAGTAGAACATTTTCCTAATAAATTACATTATTTTGAACAAAATTGTTTACATATTGACTCCTTCATAATATATTATTAAACTGTAGATCAAAGGATAGTTTGTATTTACTTAAACATGTATCACATTCTTTCTAAAATCAAAACAGTGTAAAAATGTTAGAATTGTTGAATCAGCACAAAAAATCTACGGGGAACTTGGCAAACTTTATGTAATTAACAAACAAAATGTATTTTATTTTATTTTATTTTTGTCAGCAGAACAGCAGTAGGAAATACAGCATTTATGCAAAATATGAAAAGCTTTTACCTGGTTTCAACAATTTGCAAGGCAGCCTAAAAGCAGAACTCCTACATTATTTATTATTTGTTTATCAAATTTCTAACCCACCCATCGCAGCTAAGTTCTGAGTTGTTTGCAAACAAGCTAAGATAAAACATGTCGAAAGGAACAATTAAAAACAAAATGAAAAAACAAGGTAAACATTTACAAGTCATGTTAAAAAAAAAGTTAACAAATTAACAGGGTGAAAAGATTAACAAGGTGGAGGGACAACCAGGGGTGGGTTTCTCCTGGTTCTGTCCACCTCTGTAGAACTGGTTGCTCCGAAGAGCAGCAGACATAGAACTGGTTCTATGTCTGCTGCTGTTGTGACCCACCCACCCGCCTGGACTCTTACCTGACTTTTATTTCCTGCTTTTTCAACTGCAGCTGCTTTGTTCAACACAGCTGCAGTTGAAAAAGCAGGAAAAAAAGGGCTTTTCCAATTGCTGTGCACTTGCACACAGCGCTGCTCAGCTGTCCAGGCAGCTCGGCAGGTTCTAAATTGCACTCAAGCGACTCGCGAGTTAGCATTTAACTGGTTGATTTTAAAAGCATATTTTAGTGGATTAATATTATATTTTGAACTATAAACCAATTTACACAGATTTAATTCTGATTGAGTAAAATATGATTGGGTAAAAGTGATTAGTTCATTGTATTATGCAATGACAACAAAGTTCAGCTCTTGAAACTTCCAGTCAATGACCAACAAATGCCTGATGGTATTGTTCAGGGGAAAATTCTATTTGTGTATTCAAAACGTTATTTTGTATTATTATCTCTTCATATGCAAAATAAGTATTCTTATTCATAACATTTCCATCTACCTGTTGGTTTACTAAACTTTGTTTGGCCACAAGTGTGCCAAATTTCTTGTAAGAAATATAGCTTCTATTTAAACAATATATACATAACTATGTCATATCTTTCCAGAACTAATCTATGCTGCACAACTTTCTAACCTCATTAAAATATCTTTCAAAATTTTGTTAAACCTCCCCATCTTCACTTGACCTTTATAGTAATTCACTGAGATTTTTGTTTTTTCCTACCTCTGCCCTTATTATCTAACGATACAAAGTGTCAAAATTGATTTCCCTTGGAGGTCTATTCTATGGTTTCCATTTTAAAAGTTCTCAGACCATTTGTTTTGATTTATTTAAAATCAAAGAAGTCTCAATTGGCAAAGCAGTTGGACTGTGACCTTTACAAAATCTCTGGCATGCTGAGAAACTATAGGGAGTCTATCCAAGGTATTGCTTATAATATAATAAAACTTCTGTAATGTTCTAGTTGGAATGCTTTATAAATTAAAGAAGGAAAATGTCTTCAGCTGCACAGAAGAAAACATTATGGTACCTACAAAATGTTTCTCCACCATATTTTGTTTTGTATTTCAGAATCATTAAGATTTTGTAACTATTGAACCTTGCTATGATAGCTTATTTCAGCAAAGTACAGAAAATAATTTTCAAGAACCCAGTTTGATATTTAACATGTAATAAGAATGTTATAAAGAACTGGAGCCATTCCCTGTGTGCATGTTTTTAAAGATCCATCCTTTGTGTGCAGAAAATATCTCAGAATTTCTCAGTTAATTATAGACTAATTCTTTTCAAGATTTGTAGCATTCTGCAAGGACAAAATATGAAAAAAAAACAATAAATTGTTTTGCTGTATGCTTAAATGGATTTTAACCTATTAAAATCTTTACAATTATAAAAGTTCATTAGGGTTCCAAATAAGTTATATTTTCTTTACAAATATGTATTTATTAACTAAATATTACTCTAAAACTATTGACTATTAAACAATTTTTTACTGTATGGTTTGACACAGTACTTTAATTTTAGTTTATGCAGTAAAACAGGGTTAGCTGGCTTACACAAGATGTTAAGCCACAAATTAAACTATGATAATTGAGTTTATATCATAGTGCAAGCCAAAATGAAAAAGGCCATGTTCTGTGACAATGTGTTACATGATTCAGGCTGGTATAAACTGAATGCTATCTTGAGAATTGGTGTTATTCCCAAATTTTCTCTATCTAATTAAGATATGATACAATTACATGAAAGAGATAGGGACTCTTAATATCAAAAAAGGTTTATTTTTATTTTTATTATTATTATTATTTCTCAGTTTGGGAACTCTACTATAAAATAGATTGAATAAAAATGATGCCATTGATTAATTAAGATACATCATACTTGTGATACTTTGCAAGGTATGATGATGCATTAAGGGAATTGTTGATAAATACTTTGAGAGGACCCTAAATTGTGACATTAAGCATATAATTCCATGCAGTAAAGAATTATATTATGTAATTGTTATAAGCACTTTTCATGATTGGCCCCCAGCTGAATCCTGACTTATCAACTAAAATGGCTTATGACCTGTGGGTTAAAATGTTCTATAATAAATATAACTAAATCTAAATGCAAAGCATAGACGAACATCTTCATGTTAAATAATTTTATAATTTAGCTTCACTTTCCAGAAGCATAAGTGATACTAAAAATAAGGTTTTGCTAGAAGAAAAAAAATCAAACTTGACTAAACTTCATTCAAACATTATTAGAACTCCAAAATAGAACCAATATAAAATTATGGATTATAAATTAGCAGAATAATAAGACAAGGAACCTTACATTTTCTTTAAAAATTTAAGACCATAATGTAAAAAAAATGGAAAAATAATATAAACAGATTCTATTTTATATTTATAATGATTTTAATAAAACATCTAAAATTCAAGCTTACCTAACTAACTAGATTAGTTTACTTCTTTTTCAGATTAAAATGTATTTAAAATGTGTTGGAATTGTTATTATTTTTTTAGAAAAAAACTAGTTCAATGCTGATTTTGTAAGTTTTTTGTTACCCTGCATATTAAAACAACAGAACTGTTCAGCTACAAATGGTAGCAAAGTTTTTAACTCTAACACCACACATATTTAATTATATTTGACTTTTTTATGTAACATTGGGAACTCACATGTCTTCTAAAAATCAAAACTGACAATCCCTTTTGGGGAAAGCCCTTTTGTTTCTGTCATGTATTATTTGTTGAGTATCACAATATTTTCTACCCAAATGTTATGCTTTGTTGGTATTTTTTAATACCAGTGGTAATGTTCTATCTGAGCAATTAATTGTTTCTTAAGTGTATAATTAAAACTGTCATGCTTTTCATTTTTAGACAAATATTTTGTCTAAATATTTTAAACAAAATGAATACCTTAAAGAATGCTAAAAATCAATATTCATTTTCAGAACTTTAGTTTTTTATATTACAAGAATTTAGCATTTCAAAAACAACATAAAATAGTTTTACAGCACAAGACGTAAAATTTAATGTGCTATCTTTTTAACTGGCTTAACAGTTAAATAAAACATTACATAGAAATATGTGCCAGTGGAACATATTAAAGCACTTTTCATTCTATTCTCTACAAACTACAAAATTTATGCTAACCATACATTAGAACTTCTATTTCAATATCTTTTTAAAGATATGTATATATTTTCAGAGAGAAACTGTTTAATGCTTTACAGTTATTTTATAACTTTTAACAGAAGCAGTGCATTCTAATAATGTGTAACTGTCATGCCCTTGTTAGAGTCGGACTCCAAGGGAGAGGAGGAACAGCTGACAGGGAGTGGAGGTGTGGCTCCAGAGGTGGTGGAGGAGGCTGGGGAAGGGCAGAGCTGGATGGGCAGTCAGAGGAAGAAGCAGGCCCATCCTGTCTTCATCCAAAGACATACAGGGAGGAATGGGGGAGGAAACAACTTGGCTTACAAGAGAGGAAACAGCCATGATCTCCATCATTGGTTGCAACTGGGGAGAATAGTATATAAGAGAGACAGTTAAAACACAGCGTTGCCAGAAGCAAAGTGTGTTTTATTTTGGGCTTAATTTATCTTGGTTGGTGTCCTTCCAACAAATTGTGCCTTGTTATCTCCTTGAAGTTGGTAATTACTTATCCTGGTCCATTGTGGAATTTCCTTCATTGTAGTTTGTTTTGGGTTTTTTATTTCACCTCTATCTGCTCATTAAGTTTGGATTGTATTGCTTTCTTTTGAAGACTATTTTTGAATAAGTTTTATCTCCAACTGAGAATTATTGAACAGTGGGGCCAAGTTGGAGGCATTAAAGGACATTTATTTACGTTTTGGATTTTGTTACGTTTGTGTTAACTCCGGGTCATCACAGTAACTGAAAAAACCTATTAGACATTGGTAAATAAAATAATGCCCAATTGAAAACATTTTACACATACTGCTTTTCTATGCTAACATCTCATGTCTGATATAAGAATTTAAGTTATTTTTTTTGGCTTGTGAATCTTGCTGTGCATATACTTAGTTTCTTCCCTTAATGCAAGCCTAAATATCAAAGTATCATTCTACATAAATGCATATTGGAGAAGATTTCAAGTTGATTTTAACTTTTGAGTTAGTAATTGAATATAGCTATTCTCATATGAAAAGTTTATTTGCTTAGGGGAAAAATAAAGCTTATTCAATGTGCATATTACAGTGACAATTATCAAGTCACTACAGAAGAAACCAGTTTGCTTCAACAATTCAATTTGTATTAATTTGATTTGTAGATTTGATTGAATTACTTTTGACTCAAATATATGTAGCCACTCCACTTGTCCCAAATCATAGTTATGTTTGGTTGTTTCTGCTTTGCAATGTATTTTATACAAACTTCTGAAATATTCAGGGTGTAAAAAAGGAAAGGAAAGGTTATGTTTTCAATTTTTTGTCAATGTAGTTTTTTAATATAGCTACTTCATACTAGCTGTTACTTGTTTTACTAAGTAAATACAATTTTCAAATATAATATACAAAAATCACAGTTTAAATACAAATCTTAAATGCAAATATCCTGAGCATTAGAAATTATTAACAATATATATATTAGCTTTATATTATTTATATTAATAACCCATTGATAAATAATTTCCCTAATTATAAATTATTGACTATATGTTATACTTATTTATCAAGGTTGATTACTTTTTTAAATAAAATTTTATATATCTATATATTTCTTCATATACTTCCTTTAATGAGGAAAAGTAGGTTTTTAAAAAAGAAAAAAAATGGCACACATTTCAAAAGAGTCTGCTTTAGAAAAATGTAAAAATAAACTCCACCAGGCAGAATGGTATCAGCAAACAGAATCTATTTATGTCTAATCTACAAATAATAAAGCATGTGTTTATGAGTAATACATACAAAAAATAATTATATTTTAAAAGATTTTTCCTACTTATTTACAATGTGTTTTTTCTTCAGCTGACTAGCCATCAATATGTTTTTATTCTCAAAGATGGCCATTATTATTTTTATTTAAATTCTAATTTTAAAAAGGTAGTGAACGACTAGGCACAAAGTAAAAGCTAAAAACAATACCAACATGCCAGATTTATTTTTTAGGTTTCTACTTCTCAAATCGTTTCAAAAGTCAATATTCCTTGCTGTTTTCTAAATCTTCTCTTTTACTGGAATGTAAATCTGTGTTATGGAGACAATTGATCCCAGAAAGGATCAATATAACATTGTTACCTTGGAGATTCTTGCTGTCTTACAAGGCCAGAAAGTGCATTATGAGAAAACAGGGTCAAAAGTAAGAGCTTTATTTCTAGATCAGCAGTTCCCACAGTCTTTTTTTATATAGACTGCAACACTATATTTCCTAAAAGACATTGATAGATAAGATGAGATGAGATGATGAGACAAGATGAGATTGAACCAAAGACCATTAGCCAGTAGACTCTAGACCCATGGTTGTGAACCAAAAGTTCTAGTTTGCATTTGTGGGAACAAAATTATCAGCTATCATTAGAAGGATCCATTTTGGTTCACTATAGAAGTTTATAATTTATACCACAACTTTCTCTCCAGTTATGCAGGAGGTTATACATAAAATAAGGAATGAAACAAATTTCCTGTGAACACATCTTCCTTTTTCTAAATCTTTCTCTTTCTAAAGGAGCAGTATGATATGCAAGAGAGAAAATATGTATCAAATATGTATCAAATATGTATATTCATGTAACATAACACACACACACACACACACACGTGTGTGTGTGATAGGTTTCAAATTTTGTTACTATCGGTTCTATGGGCATGGTAAAGTGTGCCCTCCAAACATGTGCTTTGCACACATGCAGAGGGTTACCTACTAACCTTCTCCTGCAATCCTGCGCTTTCCCTGTGTCTTCAACAGCTGAAGCAGCTGAGGTTGAAAAGCAGAAAATAAAGGTTAGTATAGAACCAGGACAGGTGGGAGGGCCCAGCAGCTGATTGTCAGAGCAAACCTGTTCACTCACAGATGATTGTCGGAGCTACCAGTTTGGCCAAACCAAGCCAAACCAGTAGAATCCACTAATGTGCATGCGCACACACGCGCACACACACACATTCGATGCTGGCCATATTTTAGTGTAGGACAGGTTTGAAAAAAAAATGTAGACCAATGGTGATCAGACCTACACATTTATTTTTCTATCCGTCATGCCTTAATATCAGATGAATATCAAATGAAATGCATCTCTGGAATATGATCTGAAATGATACCCAGATTGATCTGTCTTACAAACACAAACTTTCTCTCTCCCGCTACTTCAGGGATGTCAAATTGGCAGCCCACAGGCTGGATGCATTACATGCAGGCCACACCCACCATGGCTCTGCAAAGGCAAACAATGTCACGATATATCACATGACATCACAAGATGAGATCAAGTTTGACACCTGTGCTCTACTTCATTTACACATTTTTGCATAATATTCTATGAAGATAAAATGTTTGGTTTCATAGAAAGATCCACATATTATTAACTGATTATACTGACCATAGCATGATCTTAAAGGAACAAAAGGGAGTCCCTGTGGATTTTATTTTTTCATTGCCGATTATAGGGGACCATGCTGATCTCTCTTTCAAGGACATTGAGGTAGCACTCTCTGAAAACATTTCCACAGTCATGTAGCCAGCATTAGGTCATAGAATGTTGTTACCTTCCCACCAAAGTTGTTATGATATGTAAAGAATAACCCTTGAGTAACAAGGATATACACATGGAAACGTTTATGAGAATAGTTATGAATAATTATCCAGCCACACACAGCTACACTGAATTCAGTTAAAGTTTACTTTAAGAAATAGCACAGTCCAATAAACAGTCCAGGTCATATATGTTTAACAGTCCAAAGAATATCCAATTACAAAATCTTCTTACCAGTTGCCTTTGTCATTTCCACTAAACAAAAATATCAAAGTATAAGCACAGCATAACTACAACAGAGAATCTTAGATAACAACAGAATGTCAGAGGGATAGAAAGAAAGAGATACAGAATGTCAGAGAGAGAGCATATCAGAGAGAAAAAGCCATGATCTCTAACACCCACTTATGGCAATCTGCAATACAATCAACCAATCGGAACACAGTACAAATCAATACAGTGATTTTGTCTTAAAGCTACAAAACATACATTGTTGGTTTATATATTGCCAACCCAACTAATTGGTGGACAGATTTCTAACAAAAGTGGCCCGATTTATCTACTTGCATTTTTATGCTTCCAAACTGCTAGGTTGGCAGGAATTGGTGCAAACACTGACACATTGTAGGAACCTGGGTCTCGAACAAGGCTGACAGCTTTTCATTCAACAAGTCTAATGCCTTAACCACTGAGCCACTCTGCCACCCTTATGATCTTAGAACCTGAATTAGGTGGATATGTATTTGTCTGTTAAATATAAAACATCCTATTTTATCAGGAGCTTTTCTGGAACCCTTTATAATTCTTTGATGTTTTCAAAGAAATATTTTTCGATTAACAGTTTCATAGTCAATCCCTGTGAAATTGTTGGAATTGTGATGACCTTCTCTCTGTGTATCTAGAGAGAGGGAGGGAAGGGGGAAGGAGGGAGAGAGAAAGAGCAAAAATATTGCATTGTTCCATTTCCCCTTCCTTTCCCTTTCATGTCTTTCTTCTTAAAATGTACAAATAACAAAATTCTAAAAAGAGAAACATTTTGAGTTTACAAACATCACATACTTATTTTCATATGACTTAAAGACTGATTCAGAAAAAAAAGCCATAGCTTTTGGTCTGTGTATATTTTTTGCCTGGCAATTACAGAAATTTGGTAAGAAGGGCAGAGAAATTTAGTAGTTTAGTTCAGTGATTTGTATCCTAGATGCTAATGTATCCTCCTTCCTTCACATTTAAGATAATTAAAGTAAAATTAATTGATTTTTTTTTCTGCCTTGTTTTTATTTCCATACTATTCTAAGAAATGCATGATTTGACAGATGCTCTGAAATGGAAAAAGAAAAAGCTGTTTTTCCTATTACAAATTATAAATGTAATTAGTTATTCAGTCATTGTATTACCTAGTGCATGTCATTCCACCCAATGATTTTATGTAACTGTTTCTTTGAGTTCTTAATATAAGATTTTTCTTAGTATAATGGTAGTTTTGAATGATTCTTGCTTTTGCATTACACATCCAAAATGTAAACGCCTGAAAGTTAAACCCCCAGATTCACAGATTCAATCTCTTTAAACCTCACAGATTCAATCTCTTTCCATATTCTGTTTCGCATCCATCTCCCTAAAGAAAAGGAAATGTTGGGATCAAATACAGATACAACATTGATTTTTCTGGAGGCTTGAACTGAAATCTATAATAGAAAATATTAATAGTTCCAAAAAAATGGGAATCATATTTACACCATTCTCCCCATCATACAAAAATACACAACATAACATTAGAGATGCAAAAAGAACTTGCTAATAGTCAGCTGTGTACAATGATTTGACTGTTCACACTATCGAAGCAAGGTAGTGGAAAGCACCAGCACGAGGCAAATCTTCAACTGGTATCTCACCTCATTAAAAGTTCATCCAGGTTATTCAGATCTGCTTCAAATGCACAGAAGTCACAGAGGCATTTCACTTTATGACTGTATTTTGAAGAGATGCTTTACCCAAGCCATCTTAAAGTGAAATATACCTTTGAACCTGAGCACATTTTGATACTAAATCCAATATAACTGATATTAAAACTAATTCTTCTTTAACAGAACACACAAAAAGGTTGGGGAGGGTAGTTTTTACCATTTTAAATAGGAGGAGGAACTAATATTAGATCACCTTGAATTATTTATAAAAACAATAATAAATAAAGGTGGGATAAAACAATCAAAACAATCACTTGCTCTTTCTAAAGAGCAAGTCAATCAGTACTCATGTGTCTAGACTGGAAACTTTTTGAAAGTGTTTATTCTGGGAAACCTACAAAAAACTTATTTCAGTAATCTAGAATTAGATTCATTGATGAAAATAATTCAAGTCCTAACCAAGCACCTAAAAAATATTTTTAAGTGTGTATGAAGTTCCAAGCAGAGTGTATGCATGTGTGTAAAATAAGGGTGTTCAAAATTTCCAAATATTAAGGTAGTCCTTTAGTACTAACAATAGTGTTTAAGTTTATACTGTCCCATAGTCAGTGGTGGGCTGCAACTGATTTAACAATTGGTTCTGTGAGCATGCACTTCATGTGCAGCATTCAAAAACCACCAATTTAATGTCTACAGCTTACCTTCTAAGGCAGTGCCGGTAAGTAAAACAGCTGAGGAATCCACTGTGCTTGTGAATCAGCTGAACTGAAAATCACAAAAATATAGGGCAGGATAGGGCGGAGGAAGTGGGCAGGGCTTTCTGATCATTTGAACTACTGGTTCACTGAACCAGCAGTAGCCCACCACTGCCCATAGTCCTTTATAGCAGTCCCTGGAGTTTACAATGTAGAAGCATTAACAATAATCTGGGTCTTCATTTTACCAACCTCAGAAGGGTGGAAGGTTCAGTCAATCTTGAGGCCCTTCAGGACTGAACTCCGGACCATGGGCAGCTTTGACTACAATACTGCACTTTAACTACAGTGTCACTAGGGCTAGGTCATTCTTCCTATATCTTTTTAAAATGGAGTTATCAAATGTAAAGATTGGAATGCTGATTCTATATGCCAAGTAACTTGTATGCTTCTGAATTCTTCTAGTCATAATTTATGCCTTATTTTTGTACCAAAGCAAAAAATAAATAAAATAAAATAAGTCTATTCACTTTTTGTTCTTAAAAGTAGTTCATCTCTTATTAATTTTTCTTAAATTCAAAACTTCTTGGAATGAATAAAATTTGTTGGAAGTAGTCTAAATACTTACAGTGATTCACAAAGACACTCAGTTAATGTTCCTAGAAAATCCTCATTCATTGTTTGGTACCAGAAAGTAACTTAGTTGGATATTATCAGTGGTCTGTCCATTCTCAAACTAAATTTATCTCATTAGCCATATTCCAAACATAGGCTACCTTTTCTTATTTTTTTAATTCAGACAGCACAAGATACTAATTTATTTTATAAAATTACTAAATACATTCTTCCAAGAAAGATTGTATAACACAATATGACACTAAGTAACACTAAAGTGTACTGTAAATTGCTTGGCAGCCTTAAAGGCTAATCTTACGTAGTGTCATGCAAATCCTATAATCATCTGTTTAATTATATTACAGCTCAGTAATCCCCCTTGCTTTTTATTCATTTGTTCCCGCATACTAATTATTTAATAAATCAATTTGCAGCATTTTTATTTTGTTTTGATTTGTTTCATAGAGTGACCCCATATATTGTCAATCACAAAGCAATGGCTCAATTGGGAATAAAGAACAAGTATTTCAAGATTTGATTTTATTAAGGCAGGAGCAGGTGGGCAGTCCTATGCATATTGCACATTTTTTCAATGTACAATTAACAAATCTTTTCTGATCCATCATTACCATTTCTTCTTCACAATTGCTTCTATATTTCCAGAGAAGCAAAAAATAAAACAAAACAAACAATAAAGCCTTTACCTGAAACCATGTTTTTTTTAAAAAAATAATAATCTCTAAATCTGTGTAAAATTAGATAAAAACAGGTGTGGCACTCAACTGGTGTTACTACCGGTTTGGTACTTACATTATGTACCTTCTGAAGTCAACAAACATTACATAATGGACTTTTTCACTTTTATTTTCAGTTGTTTAGACTGGTAATGTTTAGCTAGTCCATTTCACCAGTCTAGTGAAAGATTAAGAATAACAACATAATTTATAAAGCTAATTTATATTTCAGAGACTGTGTAAATATGATACACTTGGGTAGTGTATGGTTCAATATAATGTGCAAATCCAGAAAAATATGTTAGTTTAGTAATCAGATTGAGTACATTGAGTCTTGAGTCTTAAGGTTGATTAGGCATTTGAATCTGGTATTTTCCACTCCCTATAAATATTTACAATGCCGTACTGGAATTTTAAAAATTCTAACTTCTCTAGAGGAAATTTTTTTCAATCACTTCTCTTTCATAAACTTAATCTTCAGATTCACTCTAAAATGTCCTTTGTGCAACATAATCTCATTATGCCTAGATTTGTGCTTCATAATTCCTTCACTCCTTGGTGTTTACCTTCAAATTTTGTTAGACAATACTATTCCCAAACTAATTGTTGTTTAGTCAAGCTATACATATTTAATTCCTCCAAACTTTCTTTGTATGCCAGTCCTTCCATTCTATGAAACTTATCTTTCAAGCTTTGTTCTCTTTTCAGTTTGTTGATACAAAAATGATCATACCAAGGCAAGTACTTTTCAGGGATATTTTATATTGCTTTAAACAGAAAGGTATAAATGTTGATACATTATTATGAGACCTATTGTTTAAATCTTGTGATTTAAATTTTGTCCCAATCCAATAAGCACAATTTATCCATGGTTTTATATTTGTACAATAGTGGTTATGTTCTGAAGAGAAACCAGCCTAGATACATTCATTTTATGAATGGTCATAAAATTCATTTATGCCAGCATTTACAAAATATGCAGTTATAGCAATGTTTTTAACATTTGAAAAGTACTGGACTTACTGCACAAAAATTACAAATGGACTTACAGTGTAAGAATTTTGAGAAAAGAGACAAAAATAGTAGAAGAAAACAAGAGTTAGAATTTTCTCTGTCAGATTTAAGGACGGCCAGCAGAAAGAAGAAAATATACAAAATTGGCTTATTTAATTATGGTTAAATAATGAGTTGCTTTCTCTGGTGATGCTTAATGAATATCTTGACCAGATAGTTTTTAAAAAAAATTCTTAACTGGGTCTGATGGATTTGTTTGCAATATCCACATTACTAATTTTGATTTGTAAATAAGAAGTTACTATTTCTGGTAATGTTTAATAGTTTTTAATTTTTAAGTTTTACTGTTAATTGGGATAGGCTTTTTATTATTAAAGAGAGGGAAGAAGAGAATTTAGATTAAATAGAAAAGGGCACTATATACATATAGCTATGAATTGCTATTAAATTTTACTGGACCTTTGTTGGTTGCCTTTTAAGACAGCAGATTCCAACTTCTGTGACATGGCAACTTGGCCGGGGGGTGGGGGGGGAGAGGAACTGGGCTGTGGAAGTGGTGGGTGAGCATGCATGCACACAGCTGTATTTGTGAATGCGGAGCATACACACACATGAAAACATTCCTCTCCCCCCCCTGCTACCACTGTCATTTCCATCAGACCACCAAGCCAGAAAGCTTGGGGAATGCTCTCTATGGATTGTCACTGAAGTATTCTAAGGCAGTTTTCACATTGTGTTTTAATTGTATCAAGAGGAAGTATACAATTTCTTAAGACTAGTTTTTCTAAAAAGATATTGTCTCGTTATGCTTAATATGTTTATCATTCTTCACTGGACCATTGCATGTAATTGGTGTCCATCATAAACTTATATAAAGAACTGATCAGTCTTTCAGATTAAACTTTGATGTTTATGTCTGGAAATAATATTTATTGATGCTGCAGCAAAATATTTCTAATTTTCTGAAAGTTTTCTTCTAGTCATCAAAAATTGTTATCATATATAAAGCACCTTAGAAATCTTTTTATTTATATTTATTTCCTTCTGATATGATTTTGTTTATACTTCATTTTTAACCAGGAGATCTGTAGCCCTCTTGGCTTTTTACACTTTCCAATATGAAAAATGTTCTATTTATCTTGCGATTTCTTTGAAATATAATAAATCAGGAATACTGCAGCTTGTACCCAGGAGAACCCGCCCCTCCCCCAAACTCCCCACACAGAAAGAGACATAAACACACTCATATACTCACATACATAAAAGCATACAAAATGACAGTTCTAAAGAGATTTTTCATCAGTTTAAAAGAAAATAACTCGTCTATAAAAATGCAGGTATCTTTAATAATATAAATATTTATCTTATTATGGCATAATAGTTAAAATAATTTTCCCTTATTTATAAGATATTTAATACATAATACATAAATTACTGAGAGACATAATCTCGTTTATAGTCCATTGTTTTGTTCTGTATAAATATAATAGTTTGAGATAAGAATTTGTTCACTGAGCCACTGTTTCTGAAACTACACTATATCACATAACACTCATGTTACTGATACATTTGCCAACAGGTTACCATAGAAAAGTTTCTGTATATTTCAGTTGTTATGTTAAGTTTTCAGAGTTTGGCATAGCCTTCTAATATTTCAAATTGGAAGGCAGAAATAGTTTATACTAATCCACATTTCTCTGGAATCCTTGTTTCCTTAACATATCAAGAGAATCAATTTAAATAATAAATTTTTCAAAACTTTGACCATAGAAATATATTGTACATTACTGTACATATGTTAAGGAAACAAGGATTAAATATAGATAATAGATATATAGATAATATAGATATAAATAGATATATTACTCCTTCTATAAGTATATATTTAACTTGGTGTTAAGAAATTCAAGAAACACATCTGATTAAGCATTATTAATAAAACTATCTCCATTATTTAAGTTGATAGAGATAGTTTTATTAATAATGCTTAATCAGATGTATTTCTTGAATATCTTGATGTGATTAAATATATACATATAGAAGGAGTAATATATCTATTTATATCTATCTATTATCTATCTATCATCTATATATAGATATCTATCTATATAATGTATGTATGTATATGTACACGTATGTATGTATACACACATAAACAGTATACTGGTATATTACATAGAAATTTGACAGTCTTCTATGGATCTTCTTTGTTTCTATTAACAAATTCTATTACATAGAAATTTGACAGTCTTCTATGGATCTTCTTTGTTTGTTTGATAGATTGACTAATGACCAGTCCAGTCTGTACAACTTTTGGTGGCTTGTAGGTTGTACACAGTACAGTAAGCTATAATAAAAATCAAACTCTAGTATCCAAAGGATGTCAAAAGAAATTGTAGTTAAATAATAGAAATATCTACAAAGTGGTATATTACCATTAAACCAATGTTTAGAGATAGAGGCTGGTTTAAATAGCTCATATAAACAGGCCTAGGTTGAGTGCTATATCAGTCTCAGAGAATTACATGTTGCACCATGACCAAGAAGGCCCACTTCCTGAGTCCCATCAGCTGATGTTATTTAGTTGATGCCATCCAGAGTATACCATTTGTGGAAGACTATATGGAATAGACATAAGCTACAGAAGATAGTGATCCTCATATAACCAGGTCCTAATCTATGAAGGACTTAATAAGGAATAAGCAGAACCTTGAATTATACTTTGAATCTAATTGACAACTAGCATAGCTTATGGATAGGCCTATGACATAGATATATTGTGACTTACCCAGAATTCTCTATGCTGTTTATTCTAAACCAGCTATAGCTTCCAAACGGTCTTCAAAAATAATGCCATGTAAAGTGCATTGCAATAATCCAATCTTGAAATAATCAATAAGCTTTCTAAAGTCATTTTTCAGATTGAGACAGGCAGCATATAAATTTAATAAATAAATCAATTCATGAATTATTATCTTAATGGGTTCCTGGTCTAGATAGGGATACAACTGACTAATTTGACCAAAAGCCCCTTGGTTAACTGCCACCTGCTATTTGAACAAGAATAATATAAAAAAACACCCTCCAAATTGACTCCCAATCCTACCTCAAAGGTTAACAGATACTAGAACAATCACACTAATCCAAGTTAGACTCTACCAAATATAAACAACTATCAGCGCTGTGTCAGTCTGATTGAGTAGTCTGAAAAGTGCATATTAATTATTTGCAAAACTGGTAAAAAATTCATATGATTAAATATATTTGAATATATTAAATATATTCCTTGTGATCTTAAAATAAAATCACTTGAACAAACAAGATTTTATCCTTGATATACTAATATATACACAAAGGGTATTTTATTAGAATCTATACACAATTCATTATGTTGGAAGTGTCAGACAGATCAGTGAAGCACTCCTTATGTGATATGGTTTTGCTTTTCCTACTTTTAGTTTAATTTCTATAATTTACTTAATGTGATATTTCAAAGTTCAGTATGGTTTAAAGGTAATTTTGAATTATATTCTAGAAACTTCCAACTTATTACTGTATGAATAATTATAAATTACTTGATTCCATGAGCTAACATAAAAGTAATGAGCCTTCAATTTTAGAAATATAATGAAAGTGTATATTTACAGTCATGAACTGTCTTTATATGTTTGCTTTCTATTTATGAATTGGCCGAAAAACAGTGTAATAGAAAGACTGATCAATATTTTTTCGTTTCATCAAGATTTAATCAATTGTTTAAAAATTAATCTGAATGATTTCTTGGGTGTAGCTTGTCATGTTTTTGCTAGATTTTAAAAATCTGTTACTCTATCTTTTTCTGTATATTAAAATAATAATATACATAAACATTTGTTGGATCAAATAATACATTAGGATTTGTAGAACTTCAGAATACATCCTGCAAAGACATCATGATCTATGGAAAGAACCTATTTTTGATAGATAAGCCTTCAATTGGTATTTACTATAATTTAAATTTCTGTTTTTCCTGGATAGTTGATGAAATATTTATTCATATCTTTTCTAGTAGTGCAAATATGACCCTACTATAATTTTAAATTTATTTCATAATTATTAAAAACAAATATTCCTAAAATAGGGGAAGCCTTTGCTTTTTCTGTCATTCTTTTCTTTATTTTGTCTTTTTTCTATTTGTCTTTTTTCAAAATCTTAATAAAATTATTGGGAGGGGGAGAAAATAAATATTCTTAGCACAATAGTAGTATGTTGCATTGCATTTTCTGTGGAGTCAGTGAAATATATACAATATGCTAATGTATGTAAGTAAATCTAATAATGTTCCTGTCTTCCTATTTAATTAAAACACTTTTGGTCATTAAATAAAATTAATGTACAATACACTTAACGATGTGGAACAATATAGTTAAATGATAGCTTATTGATCAAAGTATTAAGTTGGTTATATTTATTTGTTTTGCATTGAATAAAAAAAACTGTATTTTTTAGGTTGGCATAATCATAAGCCTCCATTCAAAAGCTAGTGGAAAAAATTATAATATTTTACTCTAACTGCCATTTTCTTTCATTTTCTGATATCTTTTCTGAACCAAAAATAACAAGGAGAAATGAAGGAGAAGAGAGTAGAAGGAAAGAAGGAATGACATAATTTGCAGACTGAAAATTAACACATATTTATATATGCTCTTGAATTTTAATGCTTTAATGTTTTCATTCAATCTTTACACATACTGAGAGACTCATGCATAAACATATGTTTGTAGATTTCATCAACATGTTAATGTTGGAACTATTCTGAGTCTATTTAAGAACTGAAGACATAACATATCAGCATGAGTTAAGGAAGGCTGCCCATGAATCTCACCATGTCACTTTATAATTCCTCCCATAAATCTTTGATACCTTTGAAAATTCTTTTAGATTCAAACATGTACTGATAATTACAAAAAAAAAAAAACCTACACCAAAAGAAAAACAAAAATATGTAGAATTACAAAAATATAATGGTATTTTATATCTTCATATTTTATAAGGGTAATTTTATATCTTCAAAAAATGGATAATACAGATTATTACCAGTATTATGTTACTATTTTAGAAAGGGATTTAGGCATAAAATCAGTGGCTAACAAATAAAGATTATATAATAAAGTAGAATATTTGTAGTTCAGGGTTGACATGAGGTGTCCTTGGTACTCTCAGAGCTTGCTTGTTTTCTTGCAGAAGTTTCAATATCTAAACTAGGTAACATCATCAGTGTTAGTAAGAAATGCAGTTTGCTATCAATTTATATTCTAAGTGTCTTGTCTATCAGTGTGGGTGGGAGTGTTTTTAGACATTCATGATTGGGCTATTTGCTGTTGGCTTTATTAGCAGTTTCTTGTTTGAGATATTGTTTACTTGATTGTTACTCTGATGTTAATCTTGGAGTTCATCTATGCTGATCTGGATGCTAACTGCAGTTGAGAGATAGTTAGGTCTTTATGTTGGGCTGGGTGAGTGTTCCTTTTGCATAGTCTATATATATTGTTAATGTGTATTGATGGTTGATTTGTCATTGTCTAAAAATTCCCTGGCCTAAGATGGTCACATTTTTCCAGTTGAAACTGTGGTTAAATCTATGTACAGTATATGTTGTGAAATTAAAGATCTTTCATCATGTCTTCTAATTATTAGTTGGTATTTGTGGATGTGTTCTGCCAGTCTTCTGCCTGTTTGTCCTACGTAGTGGCTGTAGCAATACTTACATTTTATGTTGCAGAAGATTCCTGTTTTTCCTCTTGGGAATGTTGGGTCTTTTAGTCTGCTTAGGAAGTTTTGAAGGGCTTTAGTTGACTTGTGTGCTATGCTCATTCCATGTAGTTGTAGTAGTCTGTTGTTTTTTTCTTGATGTATGGCAATGTAATTATTTTTAGGGTTTGTGTTGGTTGTTGGTTGTGCTATATTGGCTTGAGTAGTCAGGGACTTTTTAATAAAGTTGTGTGGATATCTATTTTGTTGGAAATGGATTACAGTATACTGCACTTCTTATTAGCACTGATGATGTCATGCAGTTTTATCAGCTGCCAACCACAGAACTTACCAGAAGTGAAATCCTTATGAATAAAAATGCTATCTGCAGTTAGGTCTTCTTCAAAAGCAGTTCTCCTCTCTCATGACTTCTAGCTCCTAGATTTAATTCCTAGATCTCAGTTATTGCATCACATAGTGTTTGTCAGCTTTCCAAGTAACAACCTCCAAGAACAAAGGAAAAAAATGGCTCCCAAGGCTGACATGTTCTTGTGGTCTCCACACTATGGATTTCATGTTAGTTCTTCTTCCCCAGAGGCTCACTAGCAGTTAACTAGCAAAATAAATATTTGAAGCAACAAAAAAAGGCATTATCTCCAAACTTTTGTAAAAAAAAATTGGAGGGAAACTATACATCTGTAGAACTTTTATTCCTTCAATGATATAGTTGTGAATTCAGTTTCATGCTATCAAGTTATAAAGTACTTAAAGATATAATGCAACTAGTATCAACCTATTTGATTTAATATCAGGAAAGTGGATTTGGTATAAATCAAAGGAATTGTTGAATACATTGTGAAAAATATCAAAAGTCTTAGTCAAGTCTGTCCAACTTATATTTTGTCTCTGATAAAATTGATCTCTATATTTTCCCCCTAACAAAATGTATATTATAGAATAAATCTACATGTGGAATTTTATCATGACAATATCAAACACTACTGTTTTTTGTTTTAATGTCATGAATTTTTGCAATTGCTAAACTGATCTCAGAAGCAAAACTTTCAACAATGAACGACAAACTAGCCAACTCTATTTTAACCTTTCATGGCATATTGCACATATTTCATGATTATGCATTAATTACATACTCCTAAAATAATACACATTATTTAAATCTACTATTCCTATTCTTGGTCATGTCTAGTACATGTTTATATGTTTTAACCTCTGAACATAAGTTAGAAAAATTGAAGGGATTATTTACTATGCATGTCTGTCTGTCTGTCTGTCTGTCTGTCTGTCTGTCTGTCTGTCTTTATTTATTTATTTATTTATGGTGTGGCTTGTAATAGAATGATGATCTAGAAAAGAGAATTTATGCCTTTGCAGCACTGATGATTCCCTGATGTAATATAGCCATGGAACATAGAATGCCAATTAACCATACTTGTGGTTGCAATTGCAAAATTTCTAGCAGCTGTGGAGCACACAAAATTTTCATGAAGTTCAGCTGTAAAATGCCAGATACTAGTATGTGGAATCCTTTATTACTCTATAATAAAAATACTACTTTGGGATGCTTCATATACCTATTGCTACTACTCTATGTGTTTGCATATCTATCTGTCTGTATCTTTGAGTTTGTATGATCAGAAAAGAAGCTGAGAAATAGTACTTTATCAGATTCTACATAATGTTGTTATTAGGATAATATCCTGACTGATGTCTAGTATAATATTTTTAATCCTTCTCTTAATCTTCTGATATAATTTTCTGTTTTCTAATATAGTCACTTTCCAGAGTCTGTACTTTTTACCTTTACCTATTGATGAATCTTAATGGATAGCTTGAGCTAACTTTGAATAAATATACAAATCAATGCCTTCTTTGCTCATTTTGCCTATTCTTTCTACCCTTTATGAAAGACTGAATATAATTAGTAAGGGATATAAAGGTGACAAGTTTTGAATATACAACATAGTATCAAGAGTAGATGGGATACATAAAATTTCCAAAAGATTTTTTATACCAAAATTTCAAAATATAATTTTAAAAAAAAATCAATATAAAAGTATGTGTCATATAAGTATATAAGTTATGTTAACTCCATGAAAAGCAATACTAGAAAAAAGACCTGAGATCTACTTCTGTTGAACTAAGTTTGTACTTTTGCTTCTAAAATCATCGATAAATTTTATTTACATATACCGCTTTAATCTATTATTGTTAAAAAGAAGAGAAAGAGCAACATGAGGGGAGGATGGAAATGTGCCCATACAATAGTCTTTTTTTATATTAATTTACAATTAAGCTGCATCTGTGTGAATGAATCATATTTATTAAAAATCTGGATTTGTTAAGCATGGAACCATTTTATATATTCACAGTAGCCATGTACTCAGTATCTCTGTTAATAAATGAAAGAAAAAATAATTTTAAAAACCTGATTCTTCTTTCCTTCTAAGCAAGAAATGGCAATTCAATATTGGTGATAAATGTTTTACTGGTTTTGTAAACTTTTTTGTCTTAATCTCTGGGGAAAAATTGTTTCTTTCAGTGGTTAAATTGTTCAGATATGAGAAAATTGTAAGCTAATTATACTGTAAATAACAATCTTCTAATTGTTGTTTTACATAATACAGATGGTTCTTTGACAGAACAATCGACAAATTCTCTTACATGACCTCATAGTTTTTTTAAATTATATTTTTTCACTGAAATAAAATTTATTTACAGTCAAAAACCAAATACACAAAAACATACTAAAACAATATACGATACTGTACTGATAAAAGAAAATTTAAAACTGAACAAATCCTAAAATAATTAACTACTATTAATTAATAGCATGAGAGAAATCAGCCCATTTCTAACAGCTACAGAAATAGCAATAGCACTTAGACTTATATACCACTCCTTATTGCTTTTCAGCATTCAATGAGCAGTTTACAAATGGTAGCATATTGCCCCCAACAGTCCAAGACTTCATTTTATTGATCTCAGAAGGATAGAAGGTTGAGTCAACCTTGAGGTTGTCAAAATTGAACTGCTGTCTGTGTGCACAGTTAGCCTGCAATGCTGCATTCTAACAACTGCATCACCAAAGATATTGTTATCGGTAAGAATTTTGTAAACTTCTTAGAGGTTTTTGAAGAATGGTCACCTAGGAGAAAGGTAACCTCCTGATTACAATTAGAATTATTAATATTTTGAAGAATTAAGCTTGATGGCTATTGGATGTCCAATTAACATTTTAATACCACACTTAAGACAGATTCTACCTCCAGAGTTTGACTTTCACATTGGAGCCTTATATATTTACCAGTTGTTGCCCTAATATATAATGTTGGAATTCAATCCAAAGTAAACAGTCTCCTGAATAAAGCATGTAAGATGTTATATAATTCTGGGAAAAGACAAGATTACAGTATAGCAATAGCAATAGCATTTAGACTTATATACTGCTTTATAGTGCTTTACAGCCCTCTCTAAGTGGTTTACAGAGTCAGCACATGGCCCCCAATATTTTGGGTCCTCATTTTGCCCACCTTGGAAGGATGGAAGGCTGAGTCAACCTTGAGCCTGATGAGATTCAATCTGCCAAATTGCAGGCAGCTGGCTGCAGCTGAAGTAGCTTGCAGTACTGCACTCTAACCACTGTGCCTCTTAAGCTCTATATGATTATGCTATAAAATGGATGGGAGATAATTTTGGTTATCCAGTTCCGAAATCTTCTGCTTTAGTTCAACCATGGTTTTATCTCATAACTGCATTAACAAGTAGTGGTGAGTGAAATATGCCAAATCATTATTAATCTGTCTTCTTAAGTTGGAAGAAAATCTATCCAGCAAGGTTTTGGAACTAAAGAAGTTCCCAAGTAGATTTCCTTCAGCCAGAATCTAAGATGACAAAGTCTTAATTGGGCCCCAAAAGAAATGCAACTTAATTCTAATCCTGTAAGTGGTGAGCTCTGTTAAATAGGTAATTGAAGGCAGCAATGAAGACAATTTATACAGTAGTTGCTGTTTATATTGGTTACTTGTTTCTGTTTCCTTAAAGACAGCTCAAGTATGCAATGATGGTAGTCTTCTTCTGTTGGAAAGAAGACTGACAGGTTTCTACTGCCAACTTTCTAATCTCTGAAGAACATGATCTTGTTCATTTCTGAGTAAATGAGTTTCTGACTGCTGTTTCTGCAACAAAGGTAGGAAATCCTGAGCTCTTAATTCATCCAAACAGTAGCATGGTTTTGTCTACCTAAGACTCTCTGGGACAGCAGCCAGCTCTTTATTGCTATCTTTATCACCGAAGTTCCAATTGGAAGAGAGCCCAGATTCAGAAGTCAGCAACACAGGATTACTTGTCACATCTTTTAAAACTCACTTAAGAGAGATCTAAAAAGTAACCAGGTAGTTCCCCATCTTAATCAGCATTATTGAAATTATGCATGTATTAAATGTAATCAAGATTCTACTAAGATTCCTATAAGCATAATCTGAGTTGATTGTGTGATATATTGTGAAGTTTTTGAAGCTGTGTCAACATGAGGGTCAATATAAGTTATTTGGTCTGCTAGAGTCACAGAGAAAGAGAAAAGAAAAAAAGAAAAATGTAAGAAAGAAAAAGAAAAGAAATGTATAAAGACATCTCAACATGTATAAACTAATTTCATGACTTTTCATCCCCTCTAAGATTACAAACATTTCTTCATCCTACATCTCATCTATTAACAATGTTACAATTAAAATTTTCTGTAAGACTGAAAGTATATACCCCTCGAGTTTTTAAATGTGCTGGTCTGAATTTATCATATTACTTACAAGTAATTAATGAGTAATTTCCCACAATAATTAGAAAGTGAGGTTTGCAAAGTTTCCACTATGGTTGGGAACAAGGTGATTAATCTTATCATCTCCAGATGTTCAACCCAATGGAAAACTGCTGTCCTTTGGTCCCTTCATAATAAGAAACATTTAAGAGCATATCTATTACCATTTCTAGAGAGCTTCCAAGGAAATTATGTGGGGTAATGACCTAAAAAAATGAATGCAAGAGATACTGCCTAAGAAATGATCAGAAAAGAGACATAGGAACTTGCAGTTGTTTAACAAGTAGTGATATACATTTTGGAAGAACCTGTCTAATTGATTAGGCTATAATAAAACATGGCAGGATATATTTTACTTTCAGATTGGCAAGATTATGTTGATATCATTTTACAATGAAGTAGAATTACCTTATATGTCTGTCACCTGGAGTGCTGACACTTGATCTTTGCCACAGTTATTCGATACAGACCTGTCTTCAGATCACTATACGTGGTCCCAAAAACCAAAATACTTTGGTCTAGTAGATAACTTTTTGAGAAATACATAGTAGGATGTTCAATTTTGCTCTATGAGCTTGGTTGTATCTTGCAACTATTTCATTATCCAAACTATGTAACATTAGTGCTAGTTTTTCATTAATATTTTTTAAATTTGAATATATCACAATAGGTGTATATGCAGCAATTAACCATTGGCTAGAATAGAACCTTGTGGCATTCTCTTAAATACTTCAAAACTGAAGTAAAGCCATTCATGAGCATACTTTTCAGTGTGGCCTTCAACCAGTTGTGAATCTATCATAATAGTTGCATTATCTAGCCTACATTTTATTATTTAACATTTACTGGAAACATGATCACAGACTTTGTAAAAGCTTTATTGAGTTACAAGCTTTCTCACATCTTTGGCTTTCTTCTGATCTATTAAGCTAGCAACTCTATCAAAGAATGAGATAGCTGGCAAAAACTATTTGCAACAAATTTGTTTCTATTAATTGCTGCATCCTGTCAAAATGCTTACAAGGATGCTGTTTAATAATCTTGGGACTTGCCCAATATAGATGTCAAACTGAGAGATTCCCAGCTCATCCCTCTTCTCTTTTGAAGGAGGGAAATATACTTATTGCTTCCACTCTACAGAGACCTTGCTAGTTTGCAAAGAGTTCTCAAAGATCACTAAATGACACTCATCTCCTGGAATTCTGAATGTGTTTTATTTAGCTAAATGTGGTGAGATAGTTGAGTATAGAATGGTTATTTCTTACTAATGTTATAGAGCACCATGTTTTTATAGTTAAAATTGTACTTAGTTTTTGATATATTGATATTTTATAATTGGTAAAGTAGTGCTTTGTTATATATTGTGTGTTCTTGCTTTAATTCTGTTTATAAACTGGCTTCTGAAATTATGTAAAAATATTTGCAATAAATACAGATTTTAATGTTTTTATTTATTTTCAGCAAACATAATGCTTAGGATAAATATTTAATGAAATGAAATGAAAAGAATTATATTAATATGTAATAATATTTTAGACTGCAAATGCAATCTTATGTGGAATATAAATCCCAGGAATATCTCTACTGAGTTTATTTGCAGAACTACATGGAACTGCAGTTAAATGTCATCATCCTGTAGATCATTTCTCATGCTCAATATGTATTACTCTGTAAAAGGAATATTGTATATTACTATAAAGAGCCAAAATTAGATCCCATAGTTTCATAAAATATTAACTTCTCAACTACATACAATAATTTAGAACATTTGTCTTTCAAAAAATGGAAACGATCTGGGGAAAAGTAAAGGGCAGTGCCAAATGATCAAGGATATACCGTATAATATATTCCATATCAAGGATAGGTGGCATATAAAAGATAGCTATACTGAAAAATGATAGAAGATGAAACAGTTGTGTATAATATGAAAAAACTTTACTGGCACACTTTTCCCATTTGAATAATTTCTTTCCTATATGAATTCATTTTATTTAATTAAAGAGACACTGTATCTAATCTGAACAGGTAGCAATTTCTCGGCTTCATTGCAACAATGAATGTTGGTGGTGGGAACTGGTTGGGATGGCTTTAAAGGTATTTGACAAATTAGTAAGCAATCTACTTTGGAATGATTCAGTCTAAGAGAGCAGTAACAACACCTGACAAACAGTCATATAGGGTGAAAGTATAACAGAGTTATCTTCATATGTAGAATTGATATATTATTGAGTGCAGGTTTAACTTAGAGATGCTTGTTATATCCATAGAAAAAATGTGTAGATGATAGACTACCTCTGAATTAACAGAGAATAGAATAGAATACTTTATTGGCCAAGTGTGATTGGACACACAAGGAATTTGTCTTGGTGTAAATACTCTCAGTATAAAGAAAAGATACATTTGCTAAAAATCAAGAATCATAATGTACAACACTTAATGATAGTCATAGGGCACAAACAACAATCAAATCATACTAGGAAACAGTCGATATAAATCATAAGGATACAAGCAACAAAGTTACAGTCCTACAATCACAAGTGGGAGGGGATGGGTGATAAGAAGTGATGAGAAGATTAACAGTAATAGTAGTGCACACTTTGTAAATAGTTGAACAGTGTTGAGGGAATTATTTGTTTAGCAGAGTGTTGAAGAAGGATGAAGTCCCTTTTCATTTAAGAAACATACTCTTGGAAACTTTACCTAAATGAATTTGATGGTACTTAAATGTCTAACTTGGATATTAAGGATATGTATGTGTGATAATGGGTAGAATGTTACTCTTTTATAAAAGAAATTGAATTGTATTATAAAATGCTAATGACTCTTATTTCAAAATTCAGCAGCAAAGCCACTAACTGTAAAGGAAGAGCAAATGTGTGTCAGCTTGACCAGAATGTGCCAGGAAGTGTGGCTTGCTCTGAACAGACTGTATAAAACAAAGATAAGATCCTGTAGTAACTGTACAAAAGGAAGACATATTTATCATGAATGAAGGATATGTTACTTGTTTGGAAAGGATGTGTTTGTCACATATGCAGGAGGTGATTGTCAAAACGTAGACAAAGGGAACTGGGAGGGATCTCAGGCATGGTCTATAGTGATTGGAATTGTATAAAAGTATTGCTTGAAACCCCGGGGGTGTGCTTCATGATCTCAGTCCACTTTGGGAAGAGACATGAAGGCCTGCCTTTGCAAATACATTTTTAATAAACTTTCTTTGTTTGTACATCAGAGTTGTCTGTGAAATTAGTGAGTATGAAATTTGGAATATTTTAAATTTCACATATGTGCAAATGAATATTTATCTTCTCTACTACAGAGTAAAGATAGTACAGTATACTACAATTCCATGTTCTGTTTTGATCATCATGAAACATCAGTAGAATTTTCATCATTACAAGGAATTTAATTTGCTAGAAAGATTTTTTTGAAGACATTTGATAGATAAAATTTGAAACAAGTCTTGTGTTCCAACATATTCTAAAATATTGATGTTATCAAAACAAAACCCATCCACACAAATGGATATGTACACATACATATATGTATTCATTCTATCTATTTATCTATTTATCTATCTGTCTATCTATCTATCTATCCATCCATCCATCCATCCATCCATCCATCCATCCTATCACAGAGAAATAGAACTAGAAGAAATTCTTAAATAAAAGTCTTTTAGCTGATCTTTCTATGAAGCTGAAATATAAAATGTGCAAGATGAACATATCATGCAATTATTTTTAATTGAGATGAAATGCTTAAATTCAGATACTTTGTTTGCTTGTGCACAATTGTATTTAGTAATTATTTGTTACCAAAATAGGGTAATATTGAATAGAATCACAATACAGCAAATAATTTCATAATACACTGTGACTCAAATACACCTTTTTCTCTTTTGCATTAGAACACAGAAGAAATTGTTTGTATTTGCAGATCAGACTATTTGGAATAGATCCAACACTGAAATCTCTTTGCTTTCCTCATTGTTTTCTGATTTACTGCTATTGTTTATTAAGATATCCTAGAAATATTGCCTGATCCTAATGCAGCAGAAAGAAAAATTCATGCATAATATACTTCATGATGAGAAATGAATACAAATAGAATTTTTTTTTTTGAAAATGAAATGGTATAGAGTGATGTGTTAATGGTGTTTAGAGTTATATTCTCATGTTGTTAAGAGAGTATTCTTTTTTCCTCCTTTCTTTCTTTGAGGAATTCAAACAATGCTTTGGATAATGGAGTGATAACTAAAACTTGGCTTTCAAACTGAAAAGGGTAATGATAATGGCACCTCGACTATGTGAAGGTCTTGGTGAATTACCGTAAGAATTAAGTTTTTACTTAGCATTTGGAAAAGGGCAGTGACCACATATTACCATGTCTGAAACAAGTGACAAATTGCAAAATGAACATTAGAGCAGAAATTAAAACCAAGCAAAGAAATCTGCACTGAATCTCCCAATGTGATCCAGGAGGAAGAAAATTATATAGGAAAATAAAGTGAAACAAAATAATAAATAGTATTCATTGCAGCAAAAAAAAAAAAAAACATAGCAACTATGACTTCTCAATGAAGACAGTAGCAAGAGCCACAACAGAAACGGCACCAATAACAGCAACCTTAAAAATCTGCTAATATGTTATAGCCATGCTAGTTTGTCTGACAACGGCACTATAATGTTTGCAGGCACAACCAATTTCATAGACAAAAATTAATTCTATTGTGCCTCTATATTTGGAATTGCTCATTTTGCTCTGTTGTAGATCCTGTCTTAATAGTCACTAATATGAATTCAAGAAGATATTTCTCCAGGAGATCTCTCAGCAGATTCTTTAGTTTCTATCCAATTGGCTTAAAGTTGATACTAATTCTCAGCAGGTACTGTAAGTCATGATTTCTTCCTCTCATGTGATACATGTTTTATACATATATGTATAAAACCTTTCATTATGAACAAACAAGAACTTCTTCTATTAAGAAACCCATAATTATACAAATATACAGACAATATTATATATCATCACAGACATTCCTAATACTCAGTTTAAATGATACTCAACTGTACATCTCCATCTTAAGCAGTGGGGATTCTGTTTCAGTGTCTAGAGGATGAGGAAAAATAGTCTTTAGCTCAACCCTAACAGGACTGGATTGTTTTAGCTTGACATCCTTTGAACACATTGATTTTCTAATTTTAGTTCTGAATGAGATTGAATTACCTAAACAGAACTGATGCCTAGTTTGGAAGTTCTCCTACACTTGTGGCTCCTGCTTGAGGAACAGATGGTAGCTATGGCCAGTAGCACTTCTGCAAAATTTCTGTTTTTCTGCCAATTAGGTCAGGAAGCATTTTTCACAAAATTCATGCCTTTGTCACCTCCTAAATAGATTGTAGCAATGAACTATACATGAAGAAGCCTTTGAAAAATAGGTAGAAGCTTAGCTGGTCCATAAAATGGTGGCATGAGGAATTATGGATATACATCAGTACTTCTTTGTTGCACAGTTTCTCTGCACTGATTCTCAATATGCTCTGAGTATAATTCAAAATGCAGGTTGTCACCTATAAAGCCCTTTGTGGATTAAAGCTTGATATTTTTTTGAACACTTGTCTCCAACAATTTTTACCTTCCCTAACTTATTTGTTAAGATGGGTATGCTCCAGGTCTTGGAAATTGCATTCCAACAGAAACCAGATAGTGAGATTTTTCCGTGGTTGGTCTTTGGAACACCATACAATTTAAGATCAATTATAAAGATCTTTTTTCCTTCACCAGGCATGGGAGTCAGAATGTTAGTTAATCCTGTAAAGTTTTGTTAATTAGTGTTTATTAGTTGTTCCTTCAGTTTCCATGATTTGTGTAATCCAGAGGTTTCCTGGACTCACAACTCCTTCTCAAATAGCACGTGGCAGTCATAGCCAGGAGGGCCTTTGTGCAAGTGTGGATTGTGCACCAGTTACTTTCCTGAGTCAACAGTCCCTACTCACAGTCACTCATGACCTAGTTACTTCCCGTCTTGACTATTACAATGCACTCTACATGGAGCTGCCCCTGAAGAGAATCTGAAAGCACCAGTTGGTGCAAAATACAGTGGCCCGCATGGTTTCATGCAGACCCCGGTGAGCACATATATCACCTCTCCTGCGGGAGCTGCATTATTTGCCAATTTGCTTTGGGGTGGAATTCAAGATGCTGGTTGTCACCTTTAAAGCCCTTCATGGCTTGGGACCAGGTTATCTGAAGGACCATCTCTTGCCAGTCACATCTATCCAACCCATCAGAGAGGACAGCCAGGGAATATTGTGGGTCCCATCCCCAAAGGAGATATACCTGGTGGGACCCAGAAGAAGGGCCTTCTCCATGGTGGCTCCTGATATTAGAATGGCTCTCACTTTAGCACTGTTTTGGAAAGTGCTGAAGACCTGGTTCTGCCAAGAGGCCTGGGGAATCCAGAGCGGGATGGATCCCATTAAATGGCTCATGTGATGTGCTGTCATCAGGTTGGGGGTGGGGGAGATGGGGGTGATTTTGTTATATTGTACTACATTAATTTATTTGATTCTTTGGGTTAGTTTTTATTGTTGTAAACATTGTTTTAAATATTTTGTAAGCCACCTTGAGTTGCCATGGGTGAATAGGCAGTAATATAAATTCAATAAATAATAAATATTCTCCATGATATGTTTACCTTTTAATGCTGTTATTCATTTTAGACTTTAAGTCATTTAAGTCATGCTATCCATCCAAAGAACTGTAGCTATTGCAAATTGAGCAGCAATATAAATCAAATTAATCAAGGAAACAAAAGAAAATGTTAAACTCAGTTGGAATACATTTTCTGTGTCATAAGAAACATGCTCAGAGACAGAAATTCCTATTCAAGAAATTAACTTTCTTAAAGTATATTGTATGTAAAAAAGTACATAACATATTTAAACGTTCCAATTTTCTCTCTTGGGAAATTTTTCTTAGAGAATATGCTTCCCATAATTGTCTTTGCATACAGTTCTGTACACTACCAGTCACTTTATTTTTAGCTTCCTGCTTCTGGGCTAGATTCCAAAACTCCTTTTGACTCTATCAACTCCAGTTCTCTTTTAGTTGAATCTTTTAGTCTGGGGATCAGCAACCTGCAGCATCAGAGCCACATGCAGCTCTTTGGTCCCTCTCCTGTGGCTCCCAGTCAGAGGATCCCACCATTGGCTGGCCCTGCTCCTCACCCACCCCTCACAGTCATTCCTCACCTGAGAAGGTAAGGGTGAAGATAGCAGATGGAGACTTGCTCCATATTCCAGGGTGGGAGCAAAGTGCCCCTCTATTTGTCTCTTGCCTCTTCTTCTGGCCCCTCTTGGCTGCTCAGGAATATGCACGGCTTTCTTTCTGCCCTGAGGCACTGGCTGGACTGACTGCAGCCAATGCTCCATGTAATAATGGGCTCCAGGAAGAGATGGGTATGTCATCTCCCCCATTGTGAAATGTGCTTTTCAAGATTTATAGAATTAATGGAGAAACTAAATAATGCCAGAACAATGTAACTTTCATCTCACTTTCACACCTCTTACAATACCTCATCAAAAAACATAACAAAGAATGTTCTTTCTGCGCCAACTCAGAAAGCTCAAAGTGCCCAAGGAGCTGCTGATACAGTTCTACAGAGGAATTATTGAGTCTATCATCTGCACCTCTATAACTGCCTGCCTTTATTCTGCAACCCAACAGGACAGACACAGACGTCAGAAGATAATTAAGACTGCAGAAAAAACAATTACTACCAATCTGAATTCAATCAAGGACCTGTATACTGCACGAGTCAAAAAGACGGCTGTGAAAATATTTACAGACCCCTCACATCTCAGTCATAAACTGTTTCAACTCCTTCCCTCAAAATGATGCTATAGAGTACTGCACACAAGAACAGTTAGACACAAGAACAGTTTTTTCCCCCGAAAGCCATCACTCTGCTAAACAAATAATTCCCTCAACACTGTTCAACTATTTACAAAGTCTGCACTGTTATTACTGTTAATCTTGTCATCACTCTTTATCACCCATCCCCTTTCTCTTGTGATTGTATGGCTGTAACTTTGCCGCTTATATCCTTACGATTTATTTGGACTGTTTCCTAGTATGATTTGATTACTTACTGTACCCTATCACTATTATTAATTATTGTACCTTTTGACTCTTGACAAATGTATCTTTTCTTTTCTTTATACTGAGAGCATTTGCACCAAGACAAATTCCTTGTGTGTCCAATCACACTTGGATTCTATTCTATTCTGTTCTATTCTGTTCTGTTCTGTTCTGTTCTGTTCTGTTCCGTTCTATTCTATTCTAATATGGCTAACTTAAAATACTGTTAGATAGTTATGAAGGCTGTAATCTAAAAAAAATTACACAAACAGTAGTTTGAGACAGCTATTTCTTTCAAAGCACTGTAACTCATGATGACTCAGATAGATGCATCAGGAGCAACACCAACTGAGCCTTCACCCTTGCTGAATCTGTCAAAACCTTTGCCACAGCATGCATACCATCATAACTTCTGAATCATTCAAGGAAACAAATACTCTCCATCTGTACATGAAATACAAACACTATATGCCACACCAAAATGGACTCGGAATTTAGTCTTTAATACCAAATATCCCTGAATGTTTTAGTTTAACCATTTGTTTCTCCTCCAGCATAATGATCATATAATATACATGCAAACCTTGACCTAGAAAATCTTGTCAATATGAATATTTTCAACTACTTTTTCAGATTATTTATATATATAATAGAGTGGAAAAAAACTGGCTTCTAGAAATAATGGAAATGGTTGTAGGATAATGGTTTGTATGTGCTATGGAACAATTTGAATGTTTAATCATTTATTGCTCTAGCAAATAAATGACCATATAATTAAAACAGATATTCATATTTTGCCTTGTATAAAATACAAAATTTGTATAAAGATATCTTCCATCATCTTATTTTGACATTCTGAAAAAAGATCAATTCTTTTAGAAGTTTTGTTCATTTTTTTAATTTAGCCTAATTTCATTTTATTACTTCATTTTCAATTCACTGATTAATAATAAGACTTGTAAAGCATTAGCCAAAGAAAATTAGAGTGAAATTATGTATATTTAATTAGAGTTCTTATTTAGGCAGAACTCCTTATTCTTTAAGGTTGAATTTTTATACAGTAAATGTTTAAATCACCCATAGCTTATTAGCCAACACTTGGGGGGATAATATTTTAATATTTTAAATCTCTTCCATAAAAATGAAGCTAATCTGCCATGTAGCTTCACTTTCCAAACATTATTCATGATTTTTTTTTAATGCCAAACAAACCTTTGGATCTTGGAACTAAATAAAAATGTAATTTCTTTCCTGAAGGGAAAAAAATAAATGCATGCTTTGGAAATATTTTTTAATATAAAGAAGAAACAAGAACATGAAATTATATATATAAAACACTTCTTTTTCAAAAGATTTATTCTGAATCTTTGGCCTGTGGACAATTGAAATAGCATTATACAAGACATAAGTAATTATTTTACCTATATTATACTTTTATTCATTAAACACGAAACTCAGGCAGCTGAACATATTTGTGATTTGGTGGGATAATAGCACATATGTATACCTTTTCTTTTTTCAATGTCTATACAAACTGCTTGAAAATTTTGTCCTTGCTTTTTAGTTTATGTCTGCTTACACTCTTCCCAAGAATCATTCATGACAATTTCACATTGTTGGCTCTCCTCCCTTTGTGACATTACCAGTGCAGATATAGCATCTTCTATTTTTTGCATATTTTGTACCTGATTTTCCATTTCTTCTTCCCTGAGTCTACCAAATGGCTCAGCAAACCCCTGGTCACTGGTCTATTGGGATTTAACAGCTGGGTAACTTACCTTCTCACTCATCCATTCTCTTGGTATACAATTGCCATCTTAATACACAACTAGTCCCGATTAAGCCACCATGTATATGTTCCTGTAGTCAATACTCAATATGGTCTGACCTCCTTCTAGAATTGCTCAGCTGAACACTTACTGCTTCTGTCAGATCTGCCATCACACTGCTTCAGCTTTGCTTTGCTCTGATGGTAGCCTGCCTGAAAGTATGGGGACGGAGGAAAGACAGCAACCAGAAGTGCCAGCCAGACACAATGGAATGATCCAAGGACACAAACATGAGAATGGAGGCACCAAACTTTAGAACTGTTACCAAAACAACTAATTTGAACTTTATTGGATACTGTCAAAATGACCAGGGGAGAGGTCCTGGAAAATGGGGAAAAATACCAGCTCTATGCAGGTATCCTTAGTTATGGATTTTCCTACATGGTAACCACTTGGTTTTAGTAAAAGTATACTTTTCACTTCAAATGAACTTGAGGGTCTTTCTATCCCAAGCACCCAAGTTGGGGCAAAGCTGCCATTGCTTCTTCATTCAAAGAAGAACCTTGCTCAGGGTCTTCTTCCCATTACTTTCCCGGAGACTAGGCTTCTCCATCAACATCAATCCCTCCTTTCCTTCTTGGTTCCTGGGTGAAACTGGTACCTGCAGGTAGCCATGTTTTTTACCACTCTGTTCGCAGAGTTTTCTCTTCCAGGCAACACAAATCTCCTGGAACTCTCCTGTTATTCAATATGAGATTCTGAAAAACATGTCTGAGTTTACCTCTGTGTCTTCTAATAGAATTTAGAATTGAGTCATTTTTTTCTCTTATTTATGATCCCTCATAGCTGAGATGGAAGCATTATTTACCTTCTGCTTCATTTTTTAAGGGTTCTGATGATGGTTCTTGCATTTCTTTATTAACTTTATCTCTGCAGTCCCCTACATGGTTATTATTATTATTTATTATCCATAGCAAATGTCATTCTGAATAAAAGTACTGAAAATGGTTGGCTTCCATTTTACCTTAAAATATATATGTACATAGAAATAGCAGTCTCAAGTTTATATTCAATTTTCTTTTTCCATATAAGGCCAAGGTGAACAATCTGGACACTACTATGTATGAGACTCTGACAAGGAAAAAGCTCATTGATTTCTTACCTACTGAAGGACAATGCCATCAACAATATTACTGTCTTAACCCTGGGGAAGCTACCCCGTGCATATATGGACTTCCAAAAATCCACGAAGAGGGAAGTCCACTTAGACCAACAGCATCAACTCTGTTACTTAAAACATTGGAAAACATCTAACCACCTTATTAGCTCTTCTAGTTGGCATCACCACCTATCACATCAACAATTCACAGGACTTTGCCAGCAAGGTTTGGAAACTAAAACTGGACCCAGATGGTTTATTATAATGTGACTTCCCTCTTCACCTGCATTCCAACATTCCATTATAGTGAGAAAACTGATTGTACAAGACAGCACCTTAGGTGACAGAACCAACCTCTTCCCAGACTACATATGTGCCATGCTGGACCTCTACCTATTTTAAATACAATGGAGGTTTCTACAGACAAAAACACAGCTGTGTCATGGGTTCATCTGTGTCCCTGTTGTGGCCAATCTTCACATGGAAGAGGTAGAAAAGCCCTAGACTCTCTAGAATTCCACCCACTCACTGGCATAGGAATGCGGATAATATGTGGGGCAAGATCAAAACACAAGAATTGGAAGCATTCAACAAACATATCAACTCTGTGGACAGATACATCAAATTCACATGGAAGATGTTGGGGGAAATAGTCTAGCCTTCCTGGGCAGTGCAGTACCCATTAAGGAAGACAGAAGCATTAACACTGATGTTTACAGAAAATCCCTACACACTGATCAATATTTACATTTTAATTCCCACCCACTGGGAGTCATTACCACCAAGTTAAATGACTGCCTTCCAGAAAAGATGGGAAAGAAACAGAACTAAAACATATCAGGATATGGCTATCCTCAGAATATATGGCTATCCCAAGCGGGCCTTCATCAAATTTCAAAAAAGACTCTACAGGAGTTCCTTCATAACAGACAATGAAGAGAACAATAAACAAAGCAATGTTGTCATTCCAGGAATATCTGAAAAGAGGATCTTCAGCCAACAGAACATACATCCAAACTTCAAACTCAAGAATACACTAAGGCAGCAGCTTGTCCACCCCAAGGATAAATACCCAGACACAAACTAAGCAAGGTGGTATATGCAGCACAATGCAGTGAGCCATGTGCAGATTTATACATTGGGGAAACAAAGCAACTGCTTCGGTGGCACAGTGGTTAGAATGGAGTACTGCAGGCTACTTCTGCTGATCACCAGCTGCCAGCAGCTTGGCAGTTCAGGTCTTACTAGCTTAAGTTTCACTCAGCCTTCCATCTTTCCAAAGTAGGTAAAATGAGGACCCAGATTGTTGGGGAAAATATGCTGAATCTGTAAACTGCTTAAAGAGGGCTGTAAAGCACTGTGAACCTGTATTTAAGTCTAAGTGCTAAGTGCTATTCATAAACACATGGCACAATGTAGGAGAATAAACCCATAAGGACTAAATTCAGCAGTCCATCTGCATTTCAAAGGCCACTCTTTTGAATACAGGAAAGTCCACATTTCTGACAGAGAGGACCACTGGTTTGAAAGATGGGTCAAAGAAGCAATCTATGTCAAAATTGAACAGCTCTCTCTCAGCAGAGGGGGAAGGATATGACATCATCTATCTCTAGTCTACAATATACTCCTTTACTAGTTCCAAGAAAGTTCCAAACCCATTTGCATAACTCAGGTGAGCCTGATGACATAGATCAAATTTCCAGGCCTTAATGATTCATTAAAAGAATGCAAATGACCAGCTGTCTGCAAGGAGTATAAAACCTTTTATTCCCCACCATCTAGTCAGAGATGAAGAAGCTTCTTGGATAAGAAGCAAAACATTTTCAAAGAAAAGCCAAAAAGTCCAGTTGCTTCCTGAAAAAGCAGCTTTAGGACAACCATGATCTGGGACAACAGTGACCTGGATGACTGAGAATCTCCAAAGACAGTTTTCTATATACTTTTCTTTGTGTTCCTGGTTTAATTTTACATTTAACTTTGTTCGCGTGTGTATATATGTTTGTATTAGGTTTTTTTGTGTCTTGTTTGCTCAGTTAAAAAGTATGCAGGTAAATGAATTACCTAGGTAATGTTATTTACACTATTTAAAAATGTATAAGGAGGAACAGTAACTTCACTTAAATTATGCAACAATTTTTAAATGCTGTGTCCTACTAGCTTGTTTCTTTCAGAAGTGCATATACTAGACTTTAGTATCTGAAGTGTCTCTGCTCACTCACAGAGACACACAATATCAGATTAAAAATGCATCAGTAAATAAAAACAAGATAAAAACACTTTTAAAACTATTATAACAGTTCATAAACTTATATCAGAATTGACCCTGGGTTAACTTTACTAATGAATAGTTTATATTAGTGGGATATATTAAGCAATATGTTTACTGACCATCTTAACTTAGATGATGTTAAATCTTGGAAAAATGCCTCAAAGGATTACTTGAATCAGGTTATTCTTCTTTTGTTGTTGGCATTTTCAACTTGAAAAGTTTGTGTCCTCTTAATAAATAATGTGTCCTGAATTAAATATTAATTTTATGTCAGTCTGATTAGTTTTCTAGTTTCTATTTTACCAAACACACACACACCCAAACAGACAAAAAAAAAAACAGCTTAAAACCAATTTTTGTCAATACCCAATGACAGCTCTAGAGCCATAAAAGACATGTCCTATGTTCCTTATTTTGTATCTCTCTTTTATGTTTTAAAAAAGTAATTTGATTATAATATGGGCTACACTAAAATATTTCTACTTTTATCCTCTTTTCCTTCTAAGAGATTATTTAATGTTAATTCCAATTTGATTGAAAGTCCCAAAGGTGTTTTTTTTTTTTTTCAAAAGACAACCTGAACTTTTCTTAGTTTTTTTTTCTTGAAAACATTTCATTTCATTCTAAAAAATCGCCTTTGGGAAAACCATGACTTGGATGATTGAGAATCAGGCAATCAGATTGAATGTTAGTTATACTGCATTCTATTATGCCTTCTCTTGTGTTTACTGAGTAAAGGATAACACAATATTATAATTTATATAATGTAACATCTTTTATTATATCTCTATTGTAATGTGTAAAGTTCTTATTGTTTTTCACATAACATCAGTGGATTATTTGTTACATTAACTGCAAATGGAATGAAATAAGATAGATGTGGAGGATTACCAAATGTTATTGGCATCCTGCTACATGCTTAAAAATGTCTCCATTCATTAAAATATTATGTTATCCTGTCAAATTTGTAAATGAGATGCAAGACAGAGCCTGCATATTTATCACTATGAAGCAAGAGACCTGCCATTGCTGGTTAGGCACAATGCATTTACAGACATTACTTGTCCAGCCTGATTATTGAACTCCATCTGTTTCCAGTGGCAGTTCAAAATAGTGACAGCATTATCTCCATCTGTATGCCCACGGAGATTTTAAGTCATAATATTTAAAGTTCTGAATTTTTTTATAGATGCAATTATTTGATTTCTTAGGGATTGTTCCAGTGATAGATTGCACGGGAGGTAGTTACATCAAATTTCCATGTTATCATTTCCTGTTTATCAGTCTAATTGCAGTTAAACAGCAGTGTCTCATGAGGATTCACATCATTGATTAAATAAGTATGCTTTTGTTTGGTCAAGTACAACCTGATGCGTGGTATCAGTTTGATCTTTTTTTCAAAGAGCAATACATTATTGGTTTTTGTGAAACAAAAGCTATCCTTTAGCTGGTGTTCATATGCATTGAATAGTAGTAGTAGTAGTAGTAGTAGTAGTAGTAGTAGTAGTAGTAGTAATAATAATAATAATAATAATAATAATAATAATAATAATAATTGTTATTATTGTTGTTGTTTTTGTTGTTTCAGAGACTGATATTTTACATTGTAATATACTATATTTTTTTATTTAAAGTTGCTATAATCTTTCAATCAAGAGAGAGAGAGAGAGAATGGGAGGGAGAGAGAGTTGTTCAGACTCTTTGGGAAGTTATTATCTGTCACATCAAGCATGATTTAATGTAAAAAGTCCAAAATAGATTTGTCATTCTTTTGAATGTAGTAAACAAAACAATTTTCAAGAGAAGAAAGTAGAAGTATGATATTTTTGGTACTATAAGATGCACTTCGTTCATTACATAGTTGAATGTGCTGACAACAAAATCACACAAAAATTATCAATGGAAATCAAATTTAGCAACCCATGGAGGTCTGGATTTGGAGTTGCACTAAAAATTAAAGTGGAAAAAATACTACAGGCTGATCCAACTTTCATGTAATGTCCTTAAAACAAGTCAAAATAAGGCTCAGTAGTGTGTGTGGCCTCCATGTGCCTGTATGACCTCCCTACAACACCTGGGAATGCTCCTGATGAGGTGGCGGATGGTCTCCTGAGGGATCTCCTGCCACACCTAGACTAAAGCATTCCCCAACTACTGGACAGTCTGTGGGGCAATGTGGCATTGGTGGATGGAGTGAGACATGAGGTCCCAGATGTGCTCAGTTGGATTCAGCATCAATGCCTTTGTCTTGCAGGAACTGCTGACACACTCCAGCCACATGAGGTCTAGCATTGTCTTGCATTAGGAGGAACCCAGGGCCAACCGCACCAGCATGTGGTCTCACAAGGGTTCTGAGGATCTCATCTTGGTACCTAATGGCAGTCAGGCTACCTCTGGCAAGCACATGGAGGGCTGTGAGGCCCCTCAAAAGAAATGTTACCCTACACCATTACTAACCCACTGCCAAACTGGTCATGCTGGAGGATGTTGCAAGCAGCAGAACGTTCTCCACAGCGTCTCCAGACCCTGTCATGTCTGTCACACATGCTCAGTGTGAACCTGCTTTCAACTGTGAAGAGTATAGGGTGCCAGTGGTGAATTTGCCAATCTTGGTGTTCACTGGCAAATGCCAAACGTCCTGCACGGTGTTGGGCTGTAAGCACAACCCCCACCTGTGGACGTCGGGCCCTCATACCACCCTCATGGAGTCTGTTTCTGACCATTTGAGCAGCCACATGCACATTTGTGGCCCACTGGAGGTCATTTTGCAGGGCTCTGGCAGTGCTCCTCCTGCCTCTCCTTGCACAAAGGCGGAGGTAGCAGTCTTGATGCTGGGTTGTTGCCCTCCTACGGCCTCCTCCACATCTCCTGATGTACTGGCCTGTCTCCTGGTAGTGCCTCCATGCTCTGGACACTACACTGACAGACACAGCAAACCTTCTTGCCACAGCTCGCATTGATGTGCCATCCTGGATAAGCTGCACCACCTGAGCCACTTGTGTGGGTTGTAGACTCCATCTCATGTTACCGCTAGAGTGAAAGCACCGCCAGCATTCAAAAGTGACCATATCATCAGTCAGAAAGCATAGGAACTGAGAAGTGGTCTGTGGTCACCACCTGCAGAACCATTCCTTTATTGGGGAGGTCTTGCTAACTGCCTATGCTTTCCACCTGTTGTCTATTCCATTTGCACAACAGCATGTGAAATTAATTGTCAATCAGTGTTGCTACCTAAGTGGACAGTTTGATTTCACAGAAGTGTGATGGACTTGGAGTTACATGGTGTTGTTTAAGTGTTTTCTTTATTTTTTTGAGCAGTGTATTTAAAGTTTTAAATGAAGTGTATACATATTTTTAAAAAAAATGTTTGTAATTTTCCAAATTATAATTTAATGACATTTGAATACATAAAATTTCTAGTAAAGTCTGCCAAATTTAAGAGAGGCACAGAGTCTTTGAATATGTATATACGTAATACAAATGCATTTACCTTATTTGGGGGCAGAAAGAAAAGTCACTGTACCATTTTTATCTTTTACAGTTGCCCCGGAAACTACCTTTTTGGAAACATTTGCATTTCTTTATTCCTTTTCATTTTTAATTGATGCCTGTATTCATTATAAAATGAGAAAAATGTGAAAATCTCACAAAGAACCAAATAAAATAGACACTAATGCTGTGCAGAGCCTTAAAGGTGTAGTTTTGCTTTAATACCACAAGCCATAAAAAGGGAGCAATGTACCAGCGAAGAACACATTACTTAATTTTGCATTGCTTTAATATCTTTTGCTGCAATTCCATTAACTAGACAAGGCTTTTGTGCAGGCGCCGCTTGTTTGTTTTTAATTTATTTATCAGCAAAGTGAATAACATTGTCTTCATGTCTTGATAAGGTGAATCAAGGCAACTCTGCAACACAAAGCACTTTGGCAAGTAACATTCAACATAAGAATATTGCAGATTTTTAGCCTTTCTGGTGCTTTATGACTTATTGGACATCAGTTCTGACAATCTGTAAATAACCTTTTCTTTGAATTTGTGCACATTCATGCTTATGTCCTCAGTGACTACCTTGGCACTTTGTTTTTGTTGTTGATTCATTTTCATTTCTTTTCAGTTTTCCAACTTCCAGGATCTTCTCCACTGATATTTGCCTTAAGTACTATCTGTACACATAAAAAAGCTATAGGTTACTTCTTAGTGCTTCTACAGAACAGTATTCTTTCACTTCATTTAATATGTAATGATTTATTTTGCTTATGTCCAGGGAATTCTCAGCAATTTTCTCCAGCATCAGAATTTAAAGGCACCAAAACTTTTTTTCCTTCAGTTTTTTCTGATGGTGCTACTTTCACAGCCACATTTACAGTTGTGAAAATTATGGTCTTGACAGTGTGTATCTTTGTTATGAGTGTGATGTCTCATGTGAGAGTGTAAGGCAATGACAGATCAAGATAAAATATTGACATGTAGAGATATATTTTTACACTGGCTATAGTTTACTACTTCTGTGAACTTTTGAACTTAAAAGATAGCTACAAATACATATATATGTATTGTTCTTTACTTATTTGGTATTGCTATTGTCACAATATTTACACATGCACACGTGCTCAAACACACGCACACATTTTAATATTGAAGAATAGAAGAGATGATGGCTCCTTTTCTTCTGCTCTCAACAGAACATTCAACAAGAAATTCAGCTTTTCTCTCTTCCATATATCAACACATCTGACATTGTTGATGTCAACTCCAATTCTTACTTCTAGTTCAGCTTTTATTATGATGCATTAAATAAGGAAAGATGCCTTCCTCTCCATTTTTAAGACATTTAGCTTTCCTATTTTTCTCATTAAAATTTTTTAACATGCAAATTATTCAATAAGCAGACAAGTGTCCTGCTATACTTTTGAAGGCTATCCAAAATTTACTGTAGTCAAAATGAGTAAAGCAAAGTAGGCATATAGGCTCCATTTTCTTTTCCAATATCCACCACATATTAGCAATATGATTTTGAGTGCTGTTGCTTCTAATGAATCTGAATCCATATAAATTAGAAAAATGGGGATTGAAAAACCTTAAGCATTCTTAAATAATAAATATGTTTTTATTACTGTTACTATTACTCTTAGATGTACTCCTTTTCTGTTTTCTGAATAATATTACTTATCCCAAAGGGGAACAATATAATGTTAACCAGTGCTTAAGCCTAAGAAGTATGTGTATCAGGACAACACATGTAAAATTGATTGTTCTACTTTGCTCAGATAGACTTAACATTGTTTAAATTGTAGAAGTGCAAATATCCAACATTTCTTTTTCTTTTTGTTTTATTTGTTCAGCTCAGGATTAGAAAACAAGATTTCTTTTCCTTTTTAATTCTACCTTAGAAAGAATGTACAAATAATGTAGAGGTTAAATATGACTGGAGATAGAGAGAACTCAATCTTAATTTGAGCTTTGCCACTGACTAACACTACAAAAGAAATAACTGTTAGCAATGTGAAGCTTAATATAAATACAATCCATTTCATTCGCTTCTTTGAAAAAATTCTTTCTATTCCATTAGTTTTATGTCTTTATTTTTTATGCAAACTCTGGGTATAACTCCATTCATTATACCCAGAGTTTTGTTATACAAGGAGAGGTGTGGGTTTAGTGTACATTTATTGATATCTATATTTTTTTGTTTCTAATAGGTTGCATATAATTAGACACTTCCAATGAAGATAGCTAAATCTTAGGAAACCTTAACTGTTGCATATCTATCCTTTTGTTGCTTTTCCATCATTTGTGGAATTAGAATAATGCAGAAGATTAAAAAAAAAGGAAAACATTAAGCATGAACAATCAAATCCACCCATGCAGTTAAGTTAAGTATTTTATTGCTCAAGGCTATTACACAAAAATCTTCTCAGACTGGCAGTTGTCACCTGGATCAGACTATATAAGGTTCAGTGGTCGGTCAGTCTGTCTGTCTTTCTGTCTGTCTGTCTGTCTGTGTGTGTGAGAGAGAGAGAGAGAGAGAGAAAGAGAGAGAGAGGGGGAGACTTTGTCCTCTTATGTCCATGTAGGGATTCCCACTAATTCCCCATTTGACTCCTCCCCTGAGTTCAGGGGATTCTCTCTCTCTCTGATAGAATGACATACTCATGTATATCCATTTTTTGTATTGTCTTTATTTTGGGGGAGTACTAAGCTCACAAATAAGTGAATGTGAATGAAGTTCCCATTCATTGAACATAAGTACTAACAGTAGGACTAACAGTTAAGTTCTCTGCTTCATTTTTTGTTGCATTACACATTTTATTGAGTGCATTGTAATGATCTCAGTTTTTAAGCTGTTTTGTGTAGCAACTAAAAGTTTAAACAGACTTAAAACTGAGACAAAGTTTTAAGTAAGTCAAGTAAAATATTTCATACATTATAATTGATATTGTTTTGCAATTCATCTGAATAGAAATTTAATCTAAATATGAACATGAAGGTCAAAATTTCTTTTCCCCCCCTCAGCAGTACTTACAGTACATAAACTTAAAATACACTGCTCTGAGTTATAACATATTTAGTGCTGCAATTTACCTGTTTAATCTATGAAGCTGCTTTTTCTTTCTTTCTAGTAACAAGTAATGCAGTGTGAGAATAAAATTAAAATGTTAATTTCAAGGCACTGAGGTGCTGTTTTTGCCAAATGTTTTTGGCGTGAATTGCTACTTAGAATGTATTCTCTCCCAGAGGCTCACCTTTTATTTTTATAACAAGACTGCTATTCAGTGACTCAGAAATAATGATCCTGTCAGCATGTGAAAGAATACTATGCTGATTTCACAGCAGGAGTAAATTACTGACCTTTACATTATGCTCCAATATTAACAGTGAATATTTCCATGCTACACCTTCCTCTGATATTAATTTGGAACATATATGTTTATTTTATTGTGTTAACTACATTGATTTTATTCCATTCCATTTCAAATATTTATATCCTACTTTTAATAAGTAGCTAAACTAGGTAGCTGCAGTACACTATAGTATTGCCTGTTCCAGAAATATTCACATTTATGCTTCTTACTATTGCTTTGTTGTCCTTTCCAAGTATATCTGTTTTAAAATAATGATTAAGTAAAGGATATTATATATTAAATTAAGATAAAATCAAAATAAAATCACCATAATATAGAACCACAGAATTGCAGTGGGATAAAATACCCCAAGGATTATCCAATCTATCACTATTCAGTGTACTGGAAGACCATAATATCTCTGAATCTGTCCAAACAATATACAGCTGTGTGAAAAAGTCCTACACACTTTACGCTTCATAGTTTATGACACTTTTTGGATAGGCCATTGATTTTATGATATTTTATGCTAACCGATTTTTAAGTGAAAAGCATAAGCTTTTTGCAATTTGGCGCTGTTTTGATGGGGATTGTGAATTTTCTTGCATGCTTACAATGCATGCTTACAATGACTATGAAAAGAGATTAACTGATGCATACCCAGTGACATACGTGTTGCAATTACTAAGGCCAATGCTAGTGTTCTGTTAACATTTCTATTGTTTGTGGCCCTGAAAAGGACCATTTAGGTAACCAAACATGGTTACTAATATGAAATTGGCCATCCCTTATTGCTTATCACCAGGTGGCATTGCTTCAACATAGACTCTATAAGCCTTTGTACTTGATCTTTGGTGACAATGTGGTGCCAGTTGCAATAATGGATTCAATCAGCTCCTGGTTGGTCTTCAGATACTTCTTGCTTATTTTGTAACCAATCTTGGCCCATGAATTCTCAATTGGGTTCAAATCCAGGCTCTGAGCTGGCCAATCCAGGAGTCGAACACCATGCTTCTTCATCCACTGCTGGATGGACTTGGCTTGATGACAAGGAGCGTTGTCATCCTGGAAGTAAAAGTCCTTCCCTACAAGTTGCAGAGCTGAAGGAAGCATGGCCTTTTCCAGGACTTCAACATACTGCTTGGAATTCATGATTCCCTCCACCATTTGTATCCTACCAATACCAGAAGCAGCGATACAGCCCCAGATCATCACATACAATGGATGCTTCACAGATAGAGTTAGGAAGTATAGCCTAATTTCTTCAGCTGGAAATCTTCTAACATACATATTGCACTGATTCCGAGTCAAGTAGAAATTGCTCTCATCACTGGAGATAACCTTGGCCCATTGTGTGTTAGTCCACTTGGCATACTTCTTGGGCCACACACATTGACAAGAACAGTGAGTATTTGTGAGCAAGTTTACTTCAAACCCTGCAGATTTTGAGCCCTCTGGCAAGTATTCTGCGACACACTGTGCTTGTGCACACTTTTACACACATGTTTCACCCCAAATTCTTGTAATCTGAGGTGAGGTGAGCTTCCTGTCAGCCATCAAAATGTATTGCACAACCCGATCTTGCCATTTTGTTGACTTTCTTGGTCTTCCAGAGCAGAGCCTGTCATCAACTGAACCAGTTATTTGGTATTTTTCAGCCACTCTGCTCACTATGGTGAGATGCCATTTCACTCTTTTGGCTATTTCTGTACAGGAGTAACTCCCTCCATGAAGCACAATGATACGATGCTGCTGCTCAGTACTGGTGAAAGCAAAGGCCTTCATCCTTGCCTGCAGCCAGAGTTAAATTAAATTTATTGATGCTTTTCATGCCTATTTATAGTCAGAGAGTATGACAACATTGATTGGCTCATAGATTTAGCCTCTGTGCATTTTGATTGGTCAGCCAAAGCTCACTGCTGATTGGCTACTTTCAGTCCTAACATTCTCGAAAATTCAGGTTGTGTTTGTTTTAGCACATAAACTCAATCAAAACCTTAAAAAGACTTCGATAATATTAATAAAAATTATGCATCTCAGTCCGACTACAGAAATTTTCATCAAAATACTAATTTTGCATGGTTTCTATGAGCGAAAAGTTGATTAAACATGTAAATACAGCTTAAAACTGAAAGCATGCAGGACTTTTTCACACAGCTGTAATTATCATACTTTCCTTTTCATCAAGTTCAAAGATTCAGCATCAGATAGGTAAGTCATGGTACTGTCTGTGAAAATAGAAAAGGAAGAGAGTTCTTCAAGTGCAGCATGTCTAGTTTCTTAGCACTGCTTAAAAGAATTCAGAGCCTGTAGTCTTTTCTGCTGACCAAAAGTCAACTACCCCACTTCTAATATTTGGCAGGTTCTAATATGCAGAAGCATAACTATTTTTAATTTAATTCTAGTGACTTCAGCACAATTCTTTGAACTGAAAGCAACAGAAATTTATCCTAATGTTGGCTTTCAGATATAAAACCAAATTCTGAATCTATTGATTAAATGCCATGTTCTGGTTTTAATGTAGTTTTTCAGAAATATAAATCTTAACATGTTTTGCCATAGCTATTTGATTGGGGCACATTGTTAACAATGCTTATTTAAATAAAGGGCTGCTGTGACAATTAAATGCAGGATCATGCATGCTTCACTGCCAGGTCTTATTATAATGGACGTTTACAGAAGCAAAGTGCTGAAATTACAGGTTTAGATTTTGTCTGCATGACATTATTATTTTGGTGAATGCAAAAGCTTTAATGCTGAGAAATATAATTGCGCACCTGAGGTTGAAATCATAGAAGTGTAACTCCTGCCTATCTAATTAATGACCCAGAATCTTAACTTTAAGAGGCTTTTTAAATTATTTGGGAAGGAACTGTTTTTTGTTCATGTTTTTCTACAGATCTTTAGCTTCCCTATTCATTCAGTAGAAGTACTTTAAAATTTTTAGCAAATCCATATTTAAAGGGCAACCTATATTCATAAGGCGCTTCTGAGTTTAAGTTTTAAATTTGCCTAATCCTTCAGAAGTAGTGACATGGCTGTAAACTGTGTTTCACATTTTTCTGCTGAAACATTCCAGTTATGAGAAACCTTTATTAAGATGGTTAATGAGTTTTAAGGGAAGAGATCCAAATTATTTCAAATGTTAATAAATAGTTTTATAAATAGTTTTTAATCTGAAACTTTGGACCTGCTTATTAGGTGTAATGTTTGTAACATTGCACTTGGTTCTAATTATTAGCTGCTTTGCAATTCCTAGGATTAAAAGCAAGTTCTCTTCATATTAATATAAAAAAATCCAGTGATTTTACTTTACAATGATATAATGCTTTATTATAAAACTGCCACACTGCAGAGCAATACTATATTAACCTGGAAAGAAGATATTTACCAGTACTAGTCTGACACTTATCAATATCCATTTATAATTTAAAGCTTTTACCCCAATTCATTCTTTTTTTTTAGCAAGTTCAGATTGTCGGATCTCACTTAAATTAATCCTGCATACATATTTTCCTTAACAAATTTGTTTGCAAGCTACACTTGAGTGTGTGAATATGTATTTGGTCTTTTATTATTGACTTGGATGATAGGAATCAGGAAATTTATTAAATTTAGAGAAGACACACAGCTAGATGAAATAGCTATTACTCCAAAAATCAGACATAATTTCTAAACAATTGGTTAGACAAATGGATTGAAAGTAACAGAATGCAATTTAAGAAAGCCAAATGTACAGTTCTTCTCTTAAGAAACAGAATTCAGTTGCATAGATATAAGATAAAAACAAATTGGATGGCAATAGTTTTTGCAGAAGAATCTTTGAATAGTATTTCACTTCATAGCAATTGTTTGTGGATTAGCATTTGGCTGTAAACATGCAAAACAAAATTTAAGTACATCAATCAAATCATAGCAATTTCTAGAGCTCATTTTTCCAAAATACCAGAAGTAGTAAATCCACATAACACAAAGTTTTAAAAAGGACTTAAAGATAATGGAACATGTTGATAGAAGGAAAAATGGACTAGAAATTAGTTTAAGTCTTACAAAGAAGAAATGTTGAAGGGTTGATACGTTTAACCTTGACATACTTTAAAAAAAATGAGAGGTGGTTATGATTTTTTTTTCTGTTATGTAATATTGATTCTATGACTAATGAGTGGGCAAGCAAGTAATGGAAAAAGCTACTTCAGTAATAATTTTTAGATTTGTACCACAGAAGGAAATGCCACCACCGGGACCATTAAAGTACTGATAAACATGCATAGCATAACATGTCCATTTGGGTAAAGTTTGCTTGGGCAAACTTGTATATACTTAGTATTCTGGGGCATGAAATAACATTTTATTTCCTATACAGTGTTTTATGCTGTTATTTTCCTATCCTAAAATATCTGAATGTGCATGCTGATTTATTATCATGGTTTTCTTGTACAACACCTACATGACCTACCCAATTAGAGATAATGAAGATGAGCTTTTTTAGTTGCCCTAAAATTTCAAATATTTTAAGGTTGTTGTGAAGTTCAGAATTTGCTCTCCCTGTTCCAGAATGCAAGTCACAAAATAATGAATCAAAATTTATTTGAACTAAATGCTAAGAAAAAAAAAGCTTCCTTAAAATTGTTTGATTTTGATTGTGAAACTGGAATTCAGGAATGGACTCTTCTTAATTTGGATATACAGAGATTAGATACTCAACTGCTTGGAATGCTTTAATAGAGATTACTGCAAATAACTGAATAACCTTTTTCCAGTTCTAAGTTTCTGTGTGTGCATTCATTGCCCAATGTCCACATTTCCCAGAACAACAAGGCCACAGTAAACAAATTAATTAATATTAAATTACTGATGATTAAATTAATTGCCTGTAAAATAAGACATCACATTTGTAACCAATTTCTCATTTACAAATACACACACACATATTACGAACAAAGAAACTGTAGGAAACTGGAAACTTTTATAGTTCATAATAATATATGTTTCTTTTTTAAAAAAAGAAAAGAGTTTTTATCCCCAGATAATTAGGCATATACTATTGTAATAATTGGGATGAAAGGAGGCCCAAAAACTGTTAGAACACCTTGGTACCATATTGTTAATATTCTTTTTTTCCTGAAATAGCCAGAAGAATGACAATACTCTTCACCTATTATCTTTGTTGCAATGTAATATCTTTCAATTATAAATTGCTCAAAGTAATTTTGTTCTACTTCCCTAACAAACATAGAAAATATTTATAAGATATATTTTTCTTAAAGTTTTGTAATTAGTTTATTTTTTCATCCTAATTCATCCCCAAAAAGATGTTGTGAGACTTTTTTCCTTGTGATGGCTTCCCCAGGTGCCACCTCAGATGATGAGGAAGAGCCAGCTCCTGGAGACTTTGGAGGAAATTTTTGAGGACTCTGACCCAGAAGTGGAGAGGCTGGGCACAGTGGAAAAGTCACTGGAGATATGACCAGATGAATAGCTAGTTGAATATATAAAATGAGAGATGCAGCTGCAGCTGGAGAGCTCAGATGTGCCACTTGGAAGTGCAAGGTGTGGAAGGTGCATAGATATAGCTGGTCAGAGGAGATGAGAAGGAATTTCCTCCTCCATCTGATCCAAAGATGCACAGGGCTGATAGGAGGCAGACACAATGGAAGTTGTTAGGGCTACTCATGAGGAGGCCCTTCCTGAAGAGCTGCTGGCAAGTCTTTTTAATTGGATAAGTCAACCATTCTTTTGCCATGTGCATGCTTCACCCACATGCTCTTAGTTTTCTTGAATGTGGATTATGCTGCAATTGACCATGTGTTTGGACCTTGGATTTGTTTATTAATTTTGGACCTTTGCCTTAGAGTTTGGACTGATTTGAATTGTGGACTCTGTGGAATTTGCCTTTGCCTTTGCTCTTGGATTTGGTAGTCTTCTACTTTGATGGAGCAGTGTTGCACTTCTTAGGTCTTTGCAAGTGAGTGAAAGAGTGGTTTGGGGGATTCACATTAGGGGCTTGACTTTCAATAAAGCCTTTAAAACCTTCATATATGTCATTAAACAGGACATCCTCTTCTGTTGTAATATTGTAAATGTAATATTTTATGTTACTTGAAACCTCATGTAACATTAGCATATAATGTTTAATAGATTATGATAAGAATCATACAACAAAGACCTACTTATTTCCACATTTGTTTTAAGGTTGGGTTTGAAACAACCTCAATATGAACTTGGGATTCAAGATGTAAAGAAATAATTGTTTGATTCAAGTAATCAATTCAAGACTTGAGGGCAGTCTATCCAATTTGCTATAAGATTTGATTTAGAAAAAAATAAATGTCCATAGGTGATAAAGGACCATCAAAATTGTAAAGCTGCTTATCGTTTCATAGAATGAGATAAAAATAGGGCAGTAGATATATAGAATATATTAATCCTGATGAATTTCAGACCTGTACCTTCAAGGATTTCACTACAATATTTTTATATATATTTCTTTGTATCTCTTTCTAAATGATGTTGACACAGTGAAGAAAGTATCCTTTTCCAATCTCAAAACTATTTTGGGATGACAGATTTGGTTTGATCTTGAAGAATGCCAGTGACTTTTGAACTAGAAACTATACATGATAACTTGGATCCATTTAGTCACTGTTAAGAGGTAGAAAATGTCTTGATACTGCATATTCTAAAAATATAAATATATATGATATACTATTTGGTCTTGGATCCATTTGTAGATTATTGACATTTGAGTTGAACTTCAGTTGAATTGACTACAGAAAAATTACAATCCATTAGCATTCATAACACAACTAAGTTAAAGTTTGTGTCTGGCTACATAAATGGCTGTTATGAGATGAAAAAGTAAATGAAGCCTAAAGCATTATTAGCCTTGTCACCACAAAATAACTTGATAGGTAGAGAACTTAACATTGTTATGAGTCACTGTGATATAATGCCTGAGAATTTATTGTTTCTGAGAATTTATTGTTACTGAGAATTTTGACACTAAACAATCTCCGTATACTGTTAAGAAAGTTTATTGGGAACATTATGTATTGTCTATAATAATCCAGAAACAAAAGAAAAACTACCAGAACTGCCAAACATTTCACAAGGCAGGAGCACATTTTTCAGACATTTTGATTTGTTACATCAAAGTGACAAATTAATTTCCATATTTACTTTGGTGGGATTATTTTATTAACTCTATACTGCACTGCATGTTCAATACACAAGCTTTTTTTCATAAGAAATAAGAACTACTTATTTTTTGTCTGATTGCACCAACATCTGTAATATATTCTGAGCTCTCAATGATTTTAGTAACCCAGTTTTGAAAAATGGAGATTGGTAAAAAAAATAATTTAATTTATTTCACTAACCTTAATTTTTTAGTGATATCTTTCTTTGCCATTTTAGACAGCATGCAAGCACCTTTAGAGGAGGCAAGAATCTTCTTAGGTTGTTTCTAAAATGGAATCAAATTCACATATCAAGAATTCCAATATTGACAAATGACATCTTTCAATTATCTTAAACAAGCACACAACAAAGTATAAGGTAAATATATAGTCAACATAGAGTTATGTTGCTCCTCTAACAATGAACTTAAATGTCAAGCAACACTCTTTAAACAATATTTATGTAGAATTAAAAAGGAAATAATATTGTTACATATACATAAATCTAAACGCATATACATAAATCTATTGTTAGTCTGTTCATCAATTGTAAATACAATTTATGTAACTTATATCCTTGTTCTAGTTCCTTCAAAATCCACTAGGGTAGGGGTCTCCAACCTTGGCAACTTGACTTGCTGGGGAATTCTGGGTTGAAGTCCACCAGCCTTAAAGTTGCCAAGGTTGGAAACCCCTTTTCTGGGGAATATATGAAGTTAAAGGCAAACACTAATGGTCCTGAGCCCTAAATGCATTATGAAATTGTAACCATGGAGAACACTATAATTACATTTAATCAATGTGCATGCTCTCATTGTGATACATTAAACTACAGTTTCTCTTTATCTTTCCTTATTCAATGTAGGGGAGAATAGAGCTCTCTTTATCCTTACCAAAGGTGGGGAGACATTTAGATTTTTCTTTGTGGTGTGGAAAGGAGCAACAGTTCTAGTATTTGAAGATCAATACATTTGAATTCTACAGTAGAATAGACATTCACATTGCACTTATTTTAATAATTATATAATAATAATAATTATTATTATAATTGCCTGCGAACTAGGATTTAACTGATTTCAACAGTTTGGTTTAATGTGTCCTTTGTTTCACATTTCTTATTTGCTTAATTTCAGTTTGATTTATTGTGGGATCTATCTATCTATCTATCTATCTATCTATCTATCTATCTATCTATC
>NW_020769317.1:10002631-10018301 GCF_900518735.1 Pseudonaja textilis | reverse complement strand
ATCTATCTATCTATCTATCTATCTATCTATCTATCTATCTATCTATCTATCTATCTATCTATCTATCATTATTTCCAGAATATTTGCTCATAGCACAGAAAATTCAAATGAGTATCAGGCATGATTTTTAGATAAATTAATTTAAAATTCATTATAAAATACATTGAGGACATCTGAAAATACATCAGTTGTCAATCTCAGAAGTATAGTTATTGCAATCTACCCTCAATAAATAAAAAGATTGAATAGTGAAATATTTCTTGCTGGGCTAACAATCTTATTTGAAGCACTATAAAATAGAATTCCATAAATTTGTTTAATACATTTGTAAGTGAGCATATACACTGGCATCTACAACTACTTATGAAATAAGAGTACAAGAACTTCTGAAAAAATATAAGATTTCTGGGTAAATAAATGTATCTTGACTTCATTTGCCACTACATATATTTGGGGTGCTAAACTGCTATGAGAAGAGGGAACTCTAGAAACAGTGGGGTTTTCCCTTATTTGTCCTTAACCACATCACATCTGAAATGTTTTTTGGGTTCTTTTTGCTTATTTGCTACCCATGCCTCAGAATACTTAAACCTGTCTTTGACTGTTCCACTGTTAAAATAGTGGTTTTCCTCTTTTACAACATTTTTGCTGTGGACATAGTTCACAAAACATTTAGTTGCTAACATTGACCTCACCCCTTTCCTAAGAGGTATGTAGGGGGCGTGCATAAGCGCACCAACGTGCCTACCGTCCCTGTCCTATTGTTTCTTTTATTTTTCTTTTATTTTTCTTATATGTACCCATTTCATGTATTCATAACTATGTATACACTTATACTTATTATCTTGTAAACAATTGACAAATAAATAAAATAAAAAAATAATAATAATATGGATCTGTTCTGCTTCTATTGGCCACATTATGTTTTTCTGGATTCCCATCTTCCCTTTGGCTACTAGATCTTGCCATCAATACACATTTGGGCTTGAAGTACCACATACATCGTTTCTGCCAGCTTAATTTATTACTGACACTTTTCAGCATGTCAGGTTTTAGATTTAGATTTAAACTCAATTCTTCATTTCTTTTGCTACATGGAAGGGGAATTTAAATCAGGAAAGACAGACTAGCTATATTTGCCATTCAGAGTAACAAGCTAAGCTTGTCCCATTTTGCCCTGTCCTGTGCCATATTAGGAAGAGTGAGCAATGATTATTTTCCTGACACTTGGTGGGAGAGGAAATGAAACTGAGGAAAACTGTTTCTTTTAACTTGGCCTTAGTAAGGACATCACTGTTCTCTGGCCTCATTTCTATGGCAAACAGGGATCAGCAATTTAGGCTGGCATATTTTGCTGTCTCAAGAACTTATTTCAAGTGAAAGGAAGAACCCAGGAGTTCAAAGTTAGAATTAGGGGTGAAAAAAAAGATGTTCATTTTCTTAGTCATCATCTGCTAGGTGAATAACCATGGTTCTAGACCAAATAGTTAATACAAGCATATTAATGGGATATTATGTGGCCAGGTTGAAATGACAAGAGTTGAAATGCCTAGGCTGACTTGGGTCAACCAGTGCCATGTAAATTAGTAGATTGATTTAATTGTGTTTTACAATTACCTTTTTACAATAGTAATTTCAATTCCTCTAAAGCAAATAGCACTTGAAAAATCTACCAGCTTTGTGCATCAATGCATGGATGGATTTTTTTTGCACAAATCTATTTACCTTAAAATAATCCTAAGGATTTCATTTAGTTGGTTTTTGTTAATTTGTTTATTTTCTTCTCTCCACAATGGAAAATGACAAAAAAAAACCAACAAACAAAACCTGATAGTATATATTAGTCTTAACAATGAATTGTTGGTAATTTAAAATATATCAGTTGTCTCTTAATAACTACAAGAAAAATGTTAGATTTCTTTTTAAGAATTATCTATTTATATCCCTATATTTAATATACATATACATCTATAGGTATAATTTTTGCTTTGATTGAATTATAGTATCCAATAATGTCTTAAAAACAGAAGAATACATATGAAAGTACCTTTTATTTTGGACTTGCCAGTTTGCAGTCCTGAGCTAACTTCTCTTATTTTAAATATCTTCAAAGTCTCTGGGAATTGGGAAGCATATAAATTTATATAATAATGATATTAATGGTAAAATCTTGGCTCATAACACACCAGATTTAACTGTGGCTGAAAATAAGAATGTGTAGATCATTGATGTGGCAATGCCAGTGATTCTAGAATAGAAAACAAAGTATTGGAAAAGTTCACAAAGTATCAAGACCTGAGAAATTGAAAAATTATGGCATAAACCGGCTGGGGTATTCCACTAATTATTCACAAACTGGATATCAAACCAAAACGTTTTGGACATAGAAAATCTGTATATTGACAAAATTTCCATTTGATCAATTACAAAAAGCCATACTGCTTGAATCCACAAATGTACTACACCAATAAATTATAATATGTTAGTAATATTAGGTTTTTGTAAAGAACGTAGTATGTATGAAGATCAACACTAGCTAAAGAACTGGCAGCTGTGATTTCACATTGTTGTATATATATAATAATAATTTATTTTATGATTGCCAATGAATAATTAAGAGCTTTCCATTTTTAGCTTGTATATTTTACACATCTGATGGTACATGTGCTTTAATAAAATTGCAATAGCAATAGCATTTACACTTTATATACTGCTTTACAGTCCTCTCTAAGCCATTTACAGAATCAGCATATTAATCCTAACAAATTTGGTCCTCGTTCTACTGACCTCAAAATGATGGAAGGCTGAGTCAGCCCTGACCAATCAGAATCCAGTGGCAGTTAGCAGAGTTAGCCCACAATACTGCATTCTAACTACTGTGCCACCATACCTCATAGGTGGATAGGTGTGATTGGTATTATATACTCAGCTGTATTAAGTTTAAGGTTTTGTGGCTATATTTTTTTTAATCCATGGAAATGACTGTATACTTACGTTATTTCACCAAGTCTAATATATATTTTTTCTAGAGATAAAGCAACAAGTAGTATCCTGATTTGCAAGTCAATATCAGCTGCCTGCAATTTGGCAGTTCAAATCCCATCAGGCTCAAGGTTGACTCAGCCTTCCATTCTTCCTAGGTGGGTGAAATGAGAACCCAGATTGTTGGGGGTAAGATGCTGACTCTGTAAAACTTCTTAGAGAGTGCTGTAAAGCACTATAAAGCAGTCTAAGTGCTATTGCTAAATGCTAATGTGCATAAGATCTTAAGAAAGTCAAATGAGAATATTATGAGCCTGAACTTGCATATATGCTGATATCCATGATTCAAATATCTTTTATGGCAAGCCAGAAAGCAGGAAATAAGCACATACATGCATATATGCAGTAATGATGCTATGTTTTTTTTAATGTATCACTTTTATGCTACGGGGTTTGTTTGTTTTTTCTGCTTCTTGTTGCAGGCAGGCACCATACTGATTGTATACATCAGAATAAAATCTGAAACTATTTGTACAGATTAGACCAAAATTTAGATTTTATACCCTATGGCATATGGATTTTTTTGTAGTCTGAAATGGCTGCTTTTTATGACCCTGAAGGGCAGCTGCACCTACCAAAAGGGATAAGGACCTAACAAGTCTGCTAACTAGGGTTCTTGAGATGACATCTTCAGATAACGGTTTCATTGGTCCAGTCTGGTGTTGAGGCTCCAGATATTGTTGAGGGTAATGTTGCCAGTCTAACCTAAAAATTGGGGAGAAAAAGAAGAGAAGGGTGGAGAGAAAAATCTGTACAGAATAGAATGAATGGTGTGCCTGGAGAGAAAAGTTGAACAGATATGTTGTCAGTTTCTGGTCAGGAAGAAGAAGAAAGGAGAAGGAAGGGAATGAAAACGAATAAAAGAAGGAAAGACCTAGAGGGACAAGAACCCCAGCTAAAGCCCCAAAACAGAAAGCACACTGACTATAGGAGGTGACTTTACCCAAGACCCAGGAGAAGAGGTCTTAATCTGCTGCTGGTATAGAAGCCCTGCTGTCTGGATAAGGACTGAGCAGAAGATCCTGAGAGAGTTTCTTCCCCAACAGGGAAGTAGAATATACTTGGCTGAGCAGGAGAAGTAGTAACATCTCAGTAATACCTCAGGCCATTTCTTTCTCTTCATTCTTTTTATTATCAAGGTCAGAAATGGGGCATGGAGGGGTAACAAAGATGAGGGGGAGAAAGCAGAAGGGATAGTCTCTGTGATAAAATGAAGAATTTAAATACTGTTCTATATATTGCACAATACACTATTGTACAGCACTGTACCATAGCCACTAAGTGGCTTATAATAAAAAGAAAAAATACTATAAAACAATTAAAATTAGAAAAAATAGAAAAGCTAAAAATCAAGAAGTTAGACAGCCTGGGGGTAGAAATTCCTCTTTATCTGAACAGTCACCTCCAGGGACCCAGGCCAGGGACAGATTTAAATTTTGAAACTTTTCTGGAGGCCAGGAGTATGGGACAGAACTCACCTTCAGTGGGAGACTATTCCAAAAAACATAGCAGAAAAGGCTTTTCTTGTGGACCGCACCAGCTGAAATGCTTTGGCCAATGATATTCAAAGTAGGCCCTTTCCATTGAAATAAGTGTGAGGGGTTAGTCTCATGAAGGTGAGATGGTTCCTCAGATACCCTGGACCTATGCTATAAAGGAATTAAAGGTAATGGCCAATATCTTGAATTAGACCCAGAAGCAAACCTGGCAGCAGTGCAGCCTGCATAATAACAGTCTCACCCAAGGGACCTCCAGAACTGTCCATGCAGTTGTATTCTGTACCAGTTGTACTTTCCAAATATTTTTCAAGGATAGCTCTACATGAAGCATGTTGTATTAATCCAACCAGGAGATAACCAGGGCTTGAATAAATGTGCACGGGATTCACAATCCAGGAAAGGGCACAACTGGTAAACAATACTAAGTTGTGCAAAGGATCTCCTAGCCACAAGTGCCACCAGGTCTTTGAGCAGCAGTTGCAAATGTAGCAGAACTCCCAGATTGTGAATCAGGTCTGTCTGTGGTAGCATAACCCCATCCATAACTAAGGATGATAAACTCCCAGATCCCGAGGCCCCTTATAAAATAATAAAAAGCATAAAAGCTACAAGCTTTGGACACTCAGTAGTTGATTTGGGCACGTCACTATTTCTTAGGCTATATATCACAGGACTGTTGGGACAAATTCTTGTGTAATATGCGGTCTTAACTTGGAGATAAAAAACAGGGAGTAAATTTAAATAGCAACATAAACAACATTGTTGTTACTCATATACCAATGATATACTTTGAATACAAATGTAGAGAACAAGAGAAATTGATAGGCACAGATTCTGTGCAATTAAGACTTAACTGAGAGGCATCAAATCATGCAGAACTAGTTAGATTTACATCATTTTTATAATAAAACCATTGTTTGTGCAAGCATTACATATTGATTGTCTTATTTCTAGATGCATTGAATATTTAAAGTCATTGTCTATATACATTAAGAAAAAGCTATTTAAAATGATTTCTTAAAACAAATTAAGGCACTGAAATATTTTGAGCAAGCTGAAAGAATTCCATTAATAGCCAATAATTAGTATACATCTCTTTCTAAGCTATAGGTGCAAATCATTGCAATGAATATGCCTTATTTACTTAGGAAAGAGTTGTTAACTGTAAGTTTCAATTGTTGTGTTTATTTCAAGAATATTATAATATTATAATTATTATAGAATATGTCATTTGTAATGATACTGATTTTCACGAATATGTGTTATGTTATATTTTATATCACTTTTGATAAAAAAAAGTTATTGAAGCACATTGAGCTGAATAGAGGATATTCAGGCACTCTGAGATTCTGCCGTAGCTTCTACCCTTCTATGTAATTCAACATTGCATGGATTGGAAAAAATTACATTTTTTGTTATAATCTTGTTATAATAATGCCAAAAGGGAACTTAAAAACAAGACTTAGATAACATGCCTTCAGCATAGCCTAAGGCATGTACTGTACTTACAACAGTGGTACTTGCTGTTGCATTCTTCTAATTACTTTTAAATTTATACAATGGGAAATGTAACATTGTCTTTGCATAGAGTAATGGATATACCCTTATACTTCCTGATTCTTGTACAACCACTTGGTAAATCCAAAAAATGTGTAACATAGTATAAACAATTTCACTCATGTCAAACAAATCTTAGATCTTAGTTGCCATGGTAATATGCAGCAAAGAAATGTATGCCTGAAATTTCAGAAATGCTAGTTCTTCTCTAAAATGCTTTTCTTTTCTTCTCATTTACACCGTTTTTACTGATTTTACAATAGCTTCAACACTGGGCTATTAATTTAGAGTCAATTGTATGAATGTTGTTATATGTTTGTAATCTTCAAACCCTACAGAAGTGGAAATGAACAACTATTGATTATAGTAAAGTTGCAAATTTGTCAATATTTTGTCTTTCTTTTTTATTATTACATAAAGCTCTTTAGTTGATTAATTAATATAAATTTTCATATATTGGCCAATTCCAGAACAGCTCCAAGAGGTTCATAATATGAACTAATATAAGCTAATATAAGGATCACAATAATACTCCATAGTAAAAAAAATCTGAGTCCTCCATCATGTGGGCATCAAGCTGTTCTACTCCAAAAGTCATATTAAAACCTATAATTTGTACTACTTTCCTGAAATAGAACAAGTTATGGGGGGGATACAAACTTCTAGAAAGAAGCAATTCCAGAAAAAGACTACCGCTATCACTTTAAAATTTCTTAGAGAAGTACTGAAGACGCTGTTCTTCTTTTTGGGCATAGGCATTCAGGGTGAGCTAATTCAATTTAAGGTAAGCATCTTGAGATATTTTTGAGTCAGCCATGTAGAGATGTATTTATTTAGTTCTATTTATTCTCAAAAAACTATGTGTCATGAACACTGTATCCACAAAATCAAAATTACTTGACTTTACCATTAGAAAATGGGCATTCTGCACCAAATGCAATTTTTCAACAATCTTCAAAGATAGGCTTCATGTAAACTGCACTGCAACTACAAGATGAAGGCACATCAGTTAATACTACTATGCATGCTGCTCCAAATAAACTTACAACTAGTATACAGCTGAAGCTAGGTAAATGTTTTTCTGGCCAAGATTTCCTGGCCATGGTACTGTGGGCCTTCTCTTCCAGGGTTAATTTAATGTCAACTCATAAAATATTTCTATCATCTTTTTAGAGTTGCCAAGGGAGGGGGAAAAGTGGCAGCTTGGAAATTGAAAGTGCATTCCATAAATAGTTTTCGAAGATAGTAACTAGGTGACTGAAGTTTCTGCTGCACACAATTTGAACTGGAGAACATGATTGATGATTCTTGGCTATGGATGTGTCTCATTGGAGAATATGAATTATGATACACTCAAGTGGTGGGGGAAAACCAGGGTCAAGTGTGACAATGAATTATGTGTCTCAGAGTTGGCTGCACCCAGGCAATGCCAGACATGTTAACTCCCAATAAATCCTTTTGAAGTTTTGGAAGTTTGGCTTGAGACTCATGAATTAACTGGGGTAACTGCTGGAATCCTGACAGTTAATTCCACTCAGATCTAATGTCAACCCTGAAGCTGACCTAGATGAAGCCATCTTGAAGCTTCAGTGCTGCCACACTGGAGTGAGGGATAAGGAGGGGGATTAAACATAGTTGAGCTTGTATAGTCAAAATGCAATACTTTTCCCAGGGAACCAACAACATTCCTGTGGAAGGAGGAGTAATGTCCCCAGACCAGCAGACGCTGCAGTGATTGGGCCATGTGACTGATTGTTTGGTGTTGAGGGAAAAACTTTTACTTTTAATTAGGTGAAAACCAGGAGGTACCTCAGAGCTGCTTTTCACCAGCTATGTGTCAATATGATATTTTCAATAAAGCTATTCTTTGAGGAATTCACCTGCCTCGGAGTTCTTGCTTGCAATGGATCTATTACTTGGAACCATGGCATCTAATATAAGAACCAGATGAGTTTGTATCAAACTATATCTCCATCTTGCAATGATTTAGCTTCACATTTTTTTCCTTTTCATCCAGACCCTCACTTCTGCTGGGTACATATTCAGAACATCCACTGCACCTTTGCTTCAGCCTAGAGTTATGATATGCAGCTTGGTACTTTCAGCATATTGGACTTCTTCTCAAAACCATTGAATTATATAGAGGTTAAACAGGAATATTATTATGAATAATTGAATATTAAAACAATAAATTTTCATAGTGAAACCATTGACAAATCATCATTAGAACAGCAATGATGAAATCATAGAATGTAACCTTTTATGGGGATTTGGGAGTATGCCAACATTCAGATTCGAACAGATGTTAAACAAGATATTTTTCATCAAATCAGTCTAGACTCACTAGATTTCACCAACACACCAACACTGTTTACAAGCACATATTGATCAGTACTAGAATAATGGAGAATAACTATGCTGATAATTATCCCTCAGTGCAATAGGTCTAAAGATAACACCATGCTCATCATACTTCAAGTAGTCTTATATAAGTTACATTGTGGAAGTTTTTAAGATAGACCCATCAATATCTTCTTTAATATATATTTTGATATCATGTCAAATTAATAGCAGGTGCAAATTTGGTGAACTATATGAACATGAAATTCATTTACATTGTTTACATGACTCATTACTTTACAGAATATAGGATATTATTATGAATTATTGAATAAAACAATAAAATTCCATAATGAAACCATTGACAAACCACTATTTGAATAGCAATGATAAAAATCATAGAATGTAATCTACCATGAGGATTCAATTTACCTAAAAATTTAGTTCTTATTTATTCATGAAAAAACATAAAAGTAGATAAGCTGGGATAGAGGAGATCTGACAATTTTAGTGTTTTACAAATCTACGATAGAAATTTTCCTGACCCCAAACAGAGATCTGTATGTGACCCTTTATGTGTCCTCAGGTGTATCTCAAAATGTAATAGAGTGATTCATTATTAAATCATTTAAAGAAATAGTAAATATATCATTCTTGATCACCTAAACACTTTAAGTTCTGCCTGACACATGCAAAAGGCAAATGTAATTATGAACCCTGAATGTTTAGTTTAATATAAAGGCTATATTAAATTATTCAATTGTACCATTGCAGAAATATATTAAAGCAAATGCTTGTTTTTTTTACTGATATACATACCAGATAGACTTCTAATGACAAATATTTCTGTAGTCAATATTCAATTTCCAAATTAACTGCTATAAATCTTGAATTTAAGAAAAATTAAAATATTAATAACATTGGCATGAAAAAGTAAAGATGAATGTAGAGAATTGAAAGAATAGGAAGAATACAAAAAAAAAAAACCAGTTATCTACTCGTCTAAAAAGAATAAAGTTTTCAGTAGTTCTATCTTGAAGATTTAAGTTATGAATAAGAGATGAGAAATTGCCAGGTTTACCTGGGTCATGGGTACAATAGACGTGGGCCTAAAATGATGGCATACATTATAATGATACACATTATATTTGAAAACCTACTCCTTGATCCCATGAGGTCAATTACTTTGACTGTGTGCTCATGTTGAAGTGCTCATTACACCAAAGTATTTTTTATCACTTGGCTTTATAAAATAATTTGACATTCTATAATTCCTACTGTACTTCCGAAAGGTGGCGAGACCTTAAGGGAAGGGCATCAGATATGGAAATTACATATGGGAAAATGGTTCATAGATTAGATTTAACATTCAGATTGTTTCCTACTGGAAAAAAATGAAGTTTAATAAGTGCATAACCTACACTCTCAGAGTGCTTTGAAATTCAGTGACAACTACAACAGGGAAAAATGTGGATATAAAATGTGCAAGTTTCTTACTATTTTAGAAAATTAAATATAATACAATGCTTAGAAAGCTGTGAAATATTAAAGAATTTAGAAAAACAAACTTAAAACAAAAGGAAAATAAACAGCTACTGATCCCAATTTTTTTACATCTATTATTTTATCTACTATATCAAAGATAAACTACCAATGGTATCAAGATACAATATATTGTTTATTTTTATTATTTTTTATTATTATTATTATTTTACATTTTTGTTGGTTTTTAAAACAAACATAAACAAACAAAACATAAAAACATCAAGCCATCTTCCATATATATACATACAGTGTGCCGGTTGGTTTACAAATTGTTTTGTGCTTCCATTTCGTAGTCTTCAATTACAATTACATTGTATATACTCTCGTATTTTCAATCAAATATTAAATACATTAATATCATTATTAATCAATCATTTGACTATACTTTTATTCATTCATGTTTTACGAAATAATCATATTTTATTTAATTTGTTTTATGACGGTTCATATTATCATCCCAAAGCTATCCTAAAATCATTCTGTAGATATAATAAGAAAAGAATACATATTTATATATTTATTATTTTCTAAGAATCTACATATTTCATTACTATATTTTATTGTCTAACCATTGATAGAATAGATTCCAAATTTTATAGGTGGGAGGTGGGAGGCCCTGGGAGGTATATTTGTGTGTTAAACATATATCCTCCCTTTTCCTGAAGAGAAAACATTTCAAAGAGGTTCTTCCTTAATTAGCATACTTTAAGTTAACTTAGGAACTTTTCCTTAAAGTTTCAAGATTATGTTTTGATCCTGACTAGCATTAAAGATGCCTTGTTAAAATCCATGTGATTTTCACTTCTCGAGTTTGTTAACATCTATCGTGATTTTTAGTGATGTTACATTTCCAATATCCATTAAAATTCTGTTTAATAATTTTTACATTTCACATTTTATCTTGGGGTAATTTGCTATTTAATTTTTTCAAGATATACAGCATCTCTTAAATGAGCACCTTTTTGGTACTTGGTCGTATTTAGGGCTAGAAACAATTACACATTAAATGTTAGGAATATGAGAATATGTTAATTTCTTTAAATAATATAGTCTTAAAATATGATTGGACAATTAGCCTTCAAAGCCATTGAAATAAGATACTTTATTTATTTGAGTCATTTCATAATAAAATGGAATAAAGTATGTAAAATTAAATTAAATTTGCCTGAATACAACTATTACAACAAAGAATAATTTTCAGATTAAAAACCTGATTAATGCCAACAGGAATGACATTTTATGCCTTTTACATAATCTTTGTTACCGTGCTATAGTGAATAAAATAACACTGAGGACCATCAGAAAATGGAAACTGTGTTGAAAAAGCTATTAAAAACTATATACTTGATATTATTATTTATTTTTTAAAAAAATGTAAAATATTTATTTGGGAAAGAATCCAAATAATGTTTTGTCCTCCTCCCTTTGTAAAAATAGAGGGTAGGAAAAATACCCCATGAAATTTAATACGAGAATAAATATTGCAGACATATAATTGTCTGAAGAATCTATTCTAAACGTTCTCAGATCTTAAGTGTCTTCCATAGACAAAAGGGTTAAATAAATTCTTACACTCAACAAAACCAAACCAGACTTAGTTCATATGTAAATGAGCTGAGCTAATTGCAGCTTTCCCTAGATAATCTGTATCAATTATTCATGAACCATTAACAGTCAATGTGACATTTCTAACTGACAGCTTTCAATCCTTTTATTTACCAGTCTGATGCAATTTAAATGAGAAAAGATCAGAAAGAAAACATAGTGATATTCAAAGTCTACATAAAATGGAAGTGTCAACAGACCAACATTCCTAGAAGATTCTGTTTACCAATATTATAAGAGGACAGCTGTGTTAGTCGATGGGAAAATCAGGAGGAGCCTGGTGGTAGCAACTTTTTAGACTCACACATTTTATTCCTTTCCTTCTTGTTCTTTAAGGGGATGTCTGTAGAGATTCTTAATAATCCAGGTCATGACTGTCCCAAAGGTGCTTTTCAAAGAAGGCTGCACAACCATATGCATTCTGATTCAAGTGATTCTGAGTGTACAGATAAACCCTCAAGTGGCCACTACAACTCTCAGAGAACTGTTGATTGACTTTCAGAGTGTTAAGGATATAAATCCTTCCATTCGCATTGTCTTGCAGCAAAGGCGTCAGTTTTTCTACCATGTCATTATTGGTTGAGAATGTCTATCAGCTTTCTCAACTATTACTGGAGGTGCTATAGGAGCATTGATGGAATTACTATCTGGAACTTAGCTTTCTATTTCTCTGAAGTTTCACTTCCCAGTTTCAAAAAGCCCAGTAGGAAAGCTTCCCTGAGAATGTCTTTTCTTTAAATTTATTAAACTGTGGAAGTGGAGAAGCTTCAGATAACTATAAAGAAGAGTGTAAAATGAAAGAGAGAGCATTCATGAAAGTATCTTGGCTATCTTGCAACTAGGTGCAAGAATACCTGAATCCACTTATGAGAATCAAGAATCCTTTGAAACAAATTACGAAAGTAAATTCTGTTTTATCAAATTGAATGAGCACTGCTAGAAAAAGGGCAGGTAAAGTTTTTGCTTGACACTTATGCAGGTTATTCTGCATAATTTGTTTATAGCTATACTTATAATAGTTATAATACAGTAGAATATAACAAGTCAGCCAGTCTGTTATAATATGTTTTGTTCTTCAGCAGTTTATCTAATGTTAAACTCTACATTGTCTTGTTACTCAATTTTTCACATGTTAATGAATAGAAAAAAATAGATAAACATAGCATATTTAACAACTAAATACCAAAAAATACCTTTGTACAAATTTGCTGATTTACAGTATTTGCAGAATAGTCTTACCATTGAGAATGTAAGTTTTAGTATTTTAACATTAAATGTTTGCCATGCTATGTGATATATGTATGGGAACCATACTTCCTTAAAATTAGTTAAACTTACGTCGTGAATACATATGCTGTTAATGATGTATATCAAAGTTGAAAGACACATCACTTATTATATTATGGAATTTTCCTTAAAATTCAAGTTAATTCTGTCCCAGCTTTGAAATGAAATGGAAATGAATTATTTTTATCTAACTAATGAAGGCCAGGTGCAGTCCCCTTGCTTGGTAAAAAAATACTGCCACTGTTATACTGCCACTGTTGGTATTTCATGGTCACCTAAGAGATGAGGTGGTCTAAAAACAGCTTTAAATATTCCATTCTGAAATGGTATTTTATCGCTTCACCCAGGATTGAGATGACAGTGAAATTTAAAGCTGGTCTATGGAAGGAAAATCACATTCTACCTGGTCATGACATCTATTCCACAGCACTGGGTTAGCTGCAGCAGAGACTGGAGTACAGGTACTTACAGTCATTTTTTTTTCTTTATTAAAAATGCTGATTGACCTGATTGGCCTGGTCAGTGCAAAGCTGACACTTGGCTAGACTGTAACTGGAACGATTACTGAAAGGACTCAATCTTGTGCTTTTGTAGACTGCATGGCTGAGAATTCTCTTCTTAATGTTTATTGTTCCCAGGGACCATTGGATAATTACATCCTCTCCTCATATCACATTCTTAGGATAGTTTACAAGTCCCACACCAAGCCCAAAGTAAAACCCCTTTCTCCATCTCCAATTACCAATAATAGCTATTCAGTGGCAGCATCTCAGATGCACAAATCCAGATGATTGCCAAATTGAAGTAATGCAAAATAGATCTAATCAATAGGTCTAATGTTAAACCTGTCAGTTGATTGATGATTATGACAACATTTAATCAGTCAATAGTATAATGGGTAAAAGAAAAGACATCTTGATGCATTAAGTTAACCAAAGTGTTGTGCATGCTAATTGAAAGACTATTTTTTTCAAAATTGGAGAAAGTTGATCAGGTCTGGAATTTCAGCTGCAAGTTAAAGCTCTTAAAATGTTATGCACATTAAAATTGTATGGACAGTATAATTCTTTTCTGGCATGCATAAGGATGTGCTGGGGGGAAGCAGCAAAATTTAGTACAGCATATTTTATTGGCAGTTTTGGGACAAGGAAGGAACTTAACAAAGCACTGTATGGATCTGCTATAAAGAAGTAAGAAGTATTTGGGGTTTTGTTGCTAGTTTGTTGATATTTTGTTTTTGTTTTTTCAATGCCTTCTAGTAACTCTTCATTCCTCTTGATTACATGAACAGCTTCATGCAGTTTTCTTGGCAACATTTTTTCAGAAATAGTTTGCCATTGCTTTCTTCCTAGAGCTGAGAAAGGGTAAATTTCTCCAAGATACTAAGTGGCTTTGTGCCTAGGACAGGATCAGCATTCCCAGTCTGGTTTTTTTTTTTTTTCAAATTCAGTGCTATTAACCAGTACACCAAGCCAGTACACCAAACTGGCTCTCTGTAAGAAGCCCAAATGCTAGAATTGCTCCCAAATATTCTAGTTTTCTATTTATTCTTTCAAATATGGAGAAATATTAAAAACAAAATGGACAGCCCTCCTTAAATCCAGACACCTAAGATTACAGTCAAATCTTAGGAATCACTGCTTTTTTGTGACTTCGTGAATTGATAATGCATATGTGAAAATGGGCTTTCAGTTAGCAAAACTGCTGTTTATCAGCTCAGAAATAAATAACATTAAATACATTGCTTTGGTCAAAACGGCCATAGTAACCTGATTCAAGTTCAAAAATCAAGCTGCTCCTGGCTTGAGTCTGAAATATCAAACATTCCAGCTCAGTCTGCCTAGCCATTTCACTTGGCTTGTTCCTCATGAATTTTCTGCACTACCCCCCCCCCCGCGCCTTTTTTTTCCCATCCCAACTCAGAATTCATGATTGCTCTGCTTAGATACTTCAAAGTGCTGCTTTCCTTTAGGTACTACTTCAAATGAATACTTTTATGAAACCTTTATCAAACTGAAGTACACTATAGCTTTGCACAGCCATTGAATGGCTGAATATTGAATACTATGAGAATGCACTGCAAAATGAGAAACAAAGAAGACATGAAAAACCATGCCCATCTGTTCTAAGAATTTAACCATATAATAATGTCTGTATAATTTATGCCTATATAACCTATATAAAATTCCCTAGTAACCCTCTGATGCTTTGGGAAGACCATAAATAGGACATGAATTCAATAGCACTTTTCAATTCATGTTCTTTTAGCAACTGAGAAACATAATAGCTCTGATAAAAAGGTAATGTGACTGGGATTTCTTGTGGATTCATAAGGTTTGATCCATAATACAGTACAACAAATGCCTTTGGAGTTTTCCTCATTTAATAAGAAAATACAACAAGTTATTTTTCCGAAAGCCATCACTCTGCTAAACAAATAATTCCCTCAAAACTGTTCAACTATTACAAAGTCTGCAGTACTATTACTATTAATCTTCTCATCACGCCTTATCACCCATCCCCTCCCACTTGTGATTGTAGGACTGCAATTTTGTCACTTGTATCCTTACGATTTATATTGACTGTTTCCTGGTATGATTTGATTGTTGGTTGTACCCTATGACTATCATTAAGTATTGTACATTATGATTCTTGATTCTTAATGAATATATCTTTTCTTTATGTATATTGAGAGTATTTACACCAAGACAAATTCCTTGTGTGTCCAATCACACTTGGCCAATAAAGTATTCTATTCTATTCTATTCTATTCTATTCTATTCTATTCTATTCTA
>NW_020769317.1:9973460-10000280 GCF_900518735.1 Pseudonaja textilis | reverse complement strand
ATATATATATATATATATATAGCACAATATATATATTGCTTCACAGTGCTTTACAGCCCTCTCTATGAAGTTTACAAAATCAGCCTATTGCCCCCAACAATTTGGGTCCTCCTTTTACTGATCTTGGAAGGAGGAAGGTGGAGTCATCCTTGAGCCAGGTGAGATTCAAACTGCCAAATTGTAGGCAGCTGGCAGTCGGCAGAAGTACCTTGCAGTACTGCATCCTAACCACTGCACCACCATGGCTCCTTTACTTGCAGTCATAAAAGTTCAATATTATAAGGAAGAAGACAAATGTTGCACCTCTGAAATAATCTCAAAGTGAAAATGGGCTATATTTAAGGAATATTTAGCATATTATGGTAGGAACAAAACAATATTAACATCATTTTCTGTGAACTTCTGCCTCCTTGGTTTTGGCTGGTTAAAGTAAGAAAACTGTATCACTTATATATCTTAACATCCCCAAGAGAAAAAAAGATAAAAGTTAAAACACTGAGAAGAAAGAACCCATGACTTGAAAAACAGTGGAGAAAAGGAAGCAATATCATACAGTCAATATTGGCTCACAGCACTATTCCAAGACAACCAAACAACCAAAAATGAATAAATTTTTCTACTAAAGGAAGCAGTAAGTAAAATAACCCCATTTCCCATCTATAATAAATTTGAAGTTCTTGCATGGGACTTACAAAAAGAAATGGAAAACAGCAATTATTACAGTTTTCTGTTTCTCTTAGAAATGATTTAAATCAATTCCAGGCTATCTCCCAGCATTCTTCAGCTAACTCTTCAGCTCCAGTTTTCTTCTAAAGAAAATAAGGACAATATATTTATTTCATGTATTTTTGTCACTTTAATTTGTTTTGTCATTCTCTTTCCCTTTTATGTCTTTTTGCATCTTAATGTATAATATTCAAACTTAATAAAATATTACAAAATAAAACAGGAAATAAATATCACATGGGGTTAAGGATTGGAACTATCATGGGATGACTCAATTGAATTACATAGCAAAACAATATTTGATCATAGCACAAACTATTATTTCAGTGTTTGAGCAATTAGTTTCCATTAAAAATAACCTGGATTTATTAAAAATACATTGAGGTTTTTGCGCAAAAATGTAGCAAAAGACTCTCTGTCTTTTTTGAAGCCAAAACCGAATCAGACAACTTAGGAAGAAACAATCTTCAGGACTAACTAACAATAAATCACAAGCCAATAAAAGTGTCAATGTAATTGCTGACAGAGGTGTGTAAGCAGCAAAAGAAATTAACTCATCAAAGTTTGCTCACTCTTTGCAATTAAATCAGACTGCTTTCTCTATACATTTGAACAGCCTTAATTCCAATCACTAGGTCTCCAAAAGAGAAATTGCTCACTTCCTTAAACTAAATACTTACAGTATTTAGATAGCAGTCTTCTTATAGATAGTTTGGACTTGATCATACTAAATTGCTGTTCTAGAAGAAACTTACATGGAGAACTAACTTTTTGGGACTCCAAAGAAATAACGATGGTTGATTATTTTATGTTATGGTAATGCATACTTATGTTCATCTAATAACATATTTCTACGTAGACAATTGCCAAGATAGTGACCACTTACCATCAATTTGTTGTCTGAATTGCAAAGTAACCATAAAGTTCCTAAATGTGGCTCACTGCTGGTGCCCCCCCAAAGCCATAACAAAAAGATGGGTGGTTGTGTTTACTTACTAGGTTCATATGACTGCCTATCTTATTCATGGTGACTCCAGTCAGCTTAAACGAAAATCAGTAATAAACCCCTCTAGAAAACCCAATAAACTCCAAACTCTTAGTAACAACATTTAAACTGATCTCTTAATGGATTCCATATCTTCTTATTGTCCCCATTGGTAAAACCATGTTTTCAGAGCTTTTTGAAAGATTGTCAAAATATGGGCCAATCTTATTCCCACAAGAAAAAAGTTTCATAGGGAAGAGCCACCAAAGACAAGGCCCATTTTCCAACAGATGAATATTCTTAAGAAAGGCAACCAGCAACATAACCTGCTTTCCTGTTCTTGGGTGTGTGTGCGTGTGTGTGTGTGTGTCAGTTAAATATAACTTGGAAAAGACAAAACTTCAAATAGCTTGGCCCAAGGCCATGTAGGATTTTAAAGGTGACAACCAGTAAGTTCTATTGGACCTACAAGCATACTGGCAGCCAATGCAACTCCAGCAAGAGAGTGACATGTGCGATTCTAGATTTGAATAGCTTTACATTATCAGCAAAGAGAACGCAGTTGCTCTTGATATGATCACAGAGGTCCTTTATGTAGAGTATGAAAAGAGTTGGTCCTAGAATGCTGCCTTGGGGAACACCACTGTTGACAGGTACAGAATTTGATAGGACGCTCCCAATTTTGGCCATTTGTTCTTTGTTTGACAGGAATGCTTCTATCCAGTTATGCAGGTGTCCAGAGTTACTGTAAGATTTTAGTTTTAGGAGTAGTTTGTAGTGTACTACTGAATCAAAGGCTTTACAGAAGTCTATGTAGATTGCATCTATTGCTTTGCCCTGATTGAGTTGTGTAGTCCATATATTTTTGCAATGTAAGAGTTGCTAATTACAGGATAGTTTTTTTTCCCTGAAACCAAATTGTTTATTAGAGAGTAGGTTGTTTTTCTCTAAGTGGAGGATGATGGATTGGTTAATAATTGATTCCATGACTTTACAGGTGACACAGCATAAATAGATTGGTCTGTAATTTTCAATTAGTCTGGCGTCTCCCTTTTTGAAGATGGGGATGACCGTGGCTTGTGATATACTTTTTGATCTGACGATTTATTAGGTTCCTTTCAACTACTCAAAGAGCAAAATAAATTTTATAAAGCACTTGTAAAGTATAACCTCTGAGGGAGAATTCAGTGCATTCTAGGCTCCTTACCTTTTAATTTATACATCAATTCAATAATTTAGTCTCTTTACTGTTCTAATCATCATTTTCTAATGTTGGTAGATTGCACAATTCCAGACTTACTCTATACAGACATTGTAGTAATTTTGCATGTCTCCCAGGTAGAAATTAGAAGTGCATTGGCTTCCTTTTGTCTAGAAGAATAACTTGAGGTAAATTATCCAAAAGTGCTAATGTTTCAATAACACAACAGTAGGTTATATAAATGTAAACTTAATGAGACCCCAGTAGAACAGGTATGTTTTATAAATATATTGGGGTGAACTTCTAAGCTTCCTTATCTTGGACTGCACATTTCTCTTATCGGGCAATTGTGGCGCAGTATAGCTCCACAGCTGTCTTAAGATTCTTCTATTCAAAGGGGGCACATTTTATTCCTATAATTTGCAAGGATTTTCTTTCTAAGGTCATCTCTCAGCTTCTGTATGGTGTTCCAATTTGCATTTTTACAAAGTTTAATATCTTGGAAGCTGTCCAGTTCAAATTTATACAAGCAATATTTGCAGTTCCAAGATACATCAAGAATGATGTTTTATAGTTACAGACAAGTTTGGTTTCTGTGAGTTCCAGAGCCTTATTCTATATCCTTAATTTCTGGATGAAATTAATTTTCTGGCCTATGGGTCTGACTCTACTGATTCTCATAGTTTAAATCAACCAGGCTAATTAAAAATTCCAGTCCTTAAGTCTTTCTTTGGAACATCTGTGTTCATTACAGCTTGAAAATTCCAGGAGTCACCTTAAACAACATATCTGGAATATTGATTTTTTTCAAGCCAGTTTAATCCCTCCAGTTTAATCCCTTAATCCAACTCTACCATTAATAGATTCTTCTCAAATGAGCACATGACATCATAAGAACTCTCTTTATTTCTAATTCAAAAATTTCATTGGACTTTCACCTTGGCTGGTCTGGATGAATTATTTTGTATAGTTCTGAGTGGGCACTATAAAATAATCCCTTTTTAGCAATATTTATGTTTACGTAGAGATAACTCTGTGGAATCCCTAAACCATTTGCTCCTTTCACTCTAAAAGGAATCAAGGAAGATATGCAGATAGTCCTTGACTTAGTTCATTTAGTGACATTCAAAGTTTTTTTTTTAAAAAAAGTGACTTTTGACCATTTTTCCCAGTTACAAACTTTGTAGCACGATCATGTGATCAAAATTCAGATTCTTGGCATCTGATTCATATACTTGGTCATATTTATGATCATTGCTGAGTCCCAGGGTCAAGTGATCACTTTTTGCAACCTTTTGACAAGCCAGTGTCAAAAGGGGAAGCCAGATTCACTTACACGGGTTACTAACTTATCAACTTCAGTGATTCACTTAACAACTGTAACAAGAAAGGTTGTAAAAATGGAGCAAAATTCACTTGACAAATGTCTCACTTAACAAGGATTTGAGCCTCAATTGTAGCTGTACATTGAAGATAACCTGTATGTTTATCCCATTTTAAAGGCTTATCCTGGTAGAGAGCTCAATGTCTATCTGGCACTGCTTCTTTCTGACTAGGGTCCTGACATATCTTTCCAGGATGATCAATTCTGGATTATCACTTTTGTTGTATTCATATTGTTGAGCCTTAGTATAAATGTTGGTAATTATTGCTATTTGTACAATAGTTACAGGTATTTATTTTATATATAGGTATTTTATGTAATGTTATTATATTTTTAAAGTTTTATTAATAATTACAGACCTATGCATTTTATAATTGTGCTTTCTTGCCCATAGGCTTTAATAAATGTTGGATATATACTAAGTATAAATAATTTAATGTACTCAAAACATTATATTAATTATAATTAATAATAACATTTATAATTAATTATAATAATTATAACATTTATTATAATTAATTATAACATTTTTATATCTCTTGCATTACTTCTGGTTTGAAGAAAACAGGCAATATTATATGTACTTCCATTTATTCATGAAGCATGGAGTGTGACCAATATAATTTACAGTAACAAAATAAGGAAGACTGAGAAGATGAATTATCAAGTTTTAGAGTCTTTGAACAAAACTTTGGATTTTGAAGTAATTTGAACAAAACCTGTTCAAATAGCTTTTACTGGTAATAACCATAGACCATTGTTAATCTTTAAAGGCTTCAATTTACAGCATCTTTACACTAAATAGATTTATTATTTTATGTGGCAACAAAACATAACAATGCCTGCTACTTTTTAAGAAGACGAAAGAAGAAAATGCAGAAATAGCTAAATTTCTTATTCTGTGAAACCAAGATGAGAACATAAAAATATCTAAATTTCCTATTTTGTCAAAACTGGATCTAAAAAAAACACCTACAATTCATGCCCTAATCAAGTCCTTAATTGTTGGCAAAGGATGCTACAAATGTATATTGATGAATTAGTAAACTACTGCCTAGAAGAACAGCTTGATGTATCTCCACCCTTCACATGACGTAGCCAGCTTTTTAAAACTATGGAATTCCATGTTTTGCCATGGTCTTATCTATTTTCAATTGGATAAGATGCCAGGGAAATCTTTAACAGGAGAAGCCTGTAAAACTGAGATAGAATGACTGAATTCCTAAAATAGTTGATCAAGATCAAATAAAACTCATTAAAACAAACAAACACACACACACACACACTCCATCCCCAAACCTCAATATGACCTGACAAAGCTAATTTACTAGGAAAAATTCAAACTGCTGCAGGACTCCATTATAAAATATGGGCTATTCTAAAAAATATAATATTAGAAAAAGAAAATGTATTTACAGTGCACAAGCTATAGAATATGTGACTCATGTTTTATTTGAGTCATTTATATGACTTAGTGAGGACCAACTTTTATTTAGAGTAGCTCTAATATTAATAGTATGAGATTGTCTCATCTTCTTCAGGGATAATGTAAATGTGGTTAGTAGCATTAGCAAGATTATTGCTAAGATTGCCAAAATGAGAGAGATTTTTTAGGGCAGATTGAGGTTGATTATAAAGGTGATTAAAATTATTAAATATATATTTTAATGTGGTGAACAATAATAATTGTACTTATACTGTTTTTACTGTTTTTGTTATGAAAAAATACTATATCAAACCAAACACAATGTAACATCAAAGAATCACTACTACTTACTTTCTGCATTTTTTTTTCTTGTTTTAATTAAAACTAAAATTTTGTATGCACATGTGTACAAAATCAGTTTCTTATGGAAACTGATCATAGTAGGTAGTCTTAACAATAATCTTACTAGTGCTACTAAGTACATTCACATTACTTCCGAAGAAGATGAAACAATCTCCTTATACTATTAATATTACAACTATTCTAATATTGCAAATCATATAAATTGACTGTCAAATAAAGCATGAATCACATCTTCTATAGCTTGTGCACTGGTAATACATTTTCTTTTTCTGATATAGTATTTTCTTGAATAGCACATAATTTACTTGGTGTACATTACATGGAACTTTCATGGATGTTTAACAAAATTTAGGATATAATACTATCAGTGTCTTTTATGATAAAATAAATTGCAAGTTTTTTCAATATTCAGTCAAAGAAATAAGAGCTTTTTAGGTATCATCGTAAAATATTTTATTACATTATCTATATAGCTCAATATTTTCTATACTAACATTTTCCAAGCTCTTGGATATAACTTTTTTCATATCAGCTGAAACTTTTTTTTATTTTAGGAGATGCCAGACAATTAACTTAACTTCTATAGCAAAGCATGTGTCTACCACTAAGATGCTGACTAGTATCTAAAAAGTATTTTAAACAAAAAATACTATAAACCTCTGGAGAATAGGCTCCTGATAACAACTTAAGTTTCAAAAACAGTTTCTGCAGTTACCACTCAAAGCAATATCACAATCTAGATATCCCTGTCATTTCTTGTAAATAAGACAATCAGAAGAATTACATTTTTCATAGTCCCATTGGATTTTGTGTGTCAGTACACAAAATCAACATATCAGAGCAATGGAAAAGAAGACAATGTTCCTTCATTCAAAGCTTAAAAAGTGAAGGGAAATGTGCTTTAGAGTAAAGAAAGATCGAAGAAGTCAAAACAAATTTCCAGTATTTTTGGATAGGAAAGTGAAGAATGAATTGGATGCTTTCCAAATTAATCTGATGTGAACATTGAAACACTTACATACTTTTAAGAAATGTTATCTAAATTTCATGAAAAAAAAATTAAACCCAGTGGAGAAAGAAACCCTTTGCATAATTTTTATTGTTCTTTCTTACTCGGATGCTTGGATTTATTTTTATAAACTTGATTTGTTTTAGCTTATGTCTTAATATTCTTCCTGTTTAATAAAAAATAATACTGGCTTTTACAAAAAGCAAAACAAAAACAAAAAAAGTCCCACCTTTGCTATTAGTTCTGATCAAATTGCCATCCCACTATCAATATAAAAATCAAATATTTAATGACATTTATTATTTATATTACTAATATTATTAAAGACAATAAAATGTGTATGAAGAATTATTAAATAAGAAAATGAGCATAAACATATAGTATAACTTTAGTACATTGACAAAGTAACAACATTAATGAGAAACAGCAATGACAAACATACAAATCTTAGCAGTTCTTCCAATTATTATATATTTGTTGCATTTTTTCTTTCTTTTTATTTTTCTGTATACATATGTGATGATTAATTAAATAAGTTAATTAATCTCCTCCCAGATTTTAGGCAACCTTTCAGTTGGGAGTACGATTCAAATAATTTAACAATTGGTTCGCCCAGGGTCAGGTCGGCTGTTATGGGAGGCATGGCCCATTCTCATCCTCCAGCTCTGCTGCACATGCAGGATGAGCCTCCCACAATGGCCAACCTGACCCTGGATAAACCAGTTGTTAAATTAACCCGACTACATACACACTATCTAAGTGGATCCAAGGCACTGTGCTGCAATGGAGAAATGGGCAACAAAATGGCCAGCACAAGGGAAGGAGGAGTAGCAGGGAGAAGAAAGAGAGAAAAAAGGACTTCTCCTTCCCTCATGCCCACCACTCTGTTCCTTTTTCTCCATTGCAGTGCAGTGCCCAGGATCTACTTTGATGGGCAAGTGTAATTTAACAACCGGTTCACATGAACTGCTGCAAACCAGCTGAATGCTTTTAACTAAATGGAGAAGAGTGGGAGATTCCACCCCCTCCCCCATTTATTAAAAGAAAGTGGACATTATTAAACCAACCTGCCAGGCTGTAAAAAGGGCAACAACAACAACAACAATACTGGTCTGGGAAGAATGACTGGATTCTTTCTATATGTAGAGCCAATTCCATATTTCCCAAAAAGTTATTTTGGGTGGATCTCTTCATAACTGGTTCTAACTTTTCATGTTTTTCTTCCATCTTCCATTGTAGTTTCTATCTCTGATTAAGTTAGCTATAATGATTGTGCAAAGGTGACAGCATCAAATAACACTTATAGCTTGAAAATACAGGAATGGAAAAATGGCCAGATAAGAAACATAAATATAAGTCTCTAGTGATGATTTGAGGACTTATTACAGCATTATGATTACACAATCATATCTACCATTCATGTCCTTCCTGCCCACCTGATTATTTCTCTCAGGATTTTTCCATGCAAGATTTTTCCAGTTCCCATATGTAGATCAGTTTAAATCAGCCCACTGCTCAAATGTGCTTGGTCAGTTTAAGGAAAGATTTCCATTCCTTGGAATAAACAATAAAAAATAATATCTAACCATTATTTTTCAACAGACAAGAACAATTTTACTTTTCTATCTGTGGTTGAAAAACATCAACTATGCAAATATGGACAGTAACACACAGCTATAAAATCATTATAACCAACAATGAGCCATTAAACTTAATGAGATTAATTATTCTGTATTTTGTGCAGAAACTTTCTCAGAGCTAGAAGTTAGCACAAAAGTTTGCTTAAATTGCAGAATATTCCTAACATACAGCATATATTTAAGCAAACCATATTTCTAACTCCATGAACAAAATGCTCACAGTATCAATTTCTTCTGCAAAAGTCTAATGTAGCAGACTTTTATTACTTATTTCTGACTTCTTGATCCATCCTCTAAAAATTGATATCCTCAAGCTTTGATCTTTCCTCAGTATACTGGGTAATTCCCTTGCTGATGAAACTGCCAGCCACACACTGAACATTGCCTAAGCTGCTAAGTGATACTCTTATATCCTTTACAGCTCCCAAACTGTCATTTCCTGTTGTTAGCTGTAGGGACTGCAATCCCAGTTAGGCGGAGTTGTATGGAAAAGAAAGTTTAATGGTTTTCTCTTTTCATGTCTTTCTCACAGACAAGACAATTGTCTTTCCTTTAGTGTAAACTTAATTTCTTTTCTCTCTCTCTCCTTAGGTTTCTCCTTTCTGGACTAATCTTTTTATTTTATTTTTCCTAAATATGCCTTAAGGGCAAACTTCTGATTCTCTCTTTTTCCACACTTGAATCTATCGCTTTGCCTGGATATATGCCTGCAGTCACAGCTTTTCATATTTTTTATCATTTGTGCTTCTCTGGTCCTTGAAACAGAACCCATCCCTTGCCATACTTCACTGACTTCATGTTGCACTACCAGCTAACAGATAACAGATAATCAGAGTTGGAAGGGACCTTGTAGGTCATCTAGTCCAACCCTCTGCCCAAGCAGGAGACCCTACATCATTTTTGACAGATGGGAGTCCAATCTCTTCTTGAAAGTTTCAAGTGATGGTGCTCCCACAACTTCCGAGGGCAAGCTATTTGGTTGATTGTCACTGTCAGAAAGTTTCTCCTTATTTCCAGGTTAAATCTCTCCTTGTTCACTTTCCATCCATTATTGCTTGTCTGGCCTTTGGGTGCTTTAGAAAATAGTTTGACCCCTTCCTCCTTGTGGCAGCCCCTCAAATAATGGAATACTGCTATCATGTCTCACCTAGTCCTTCTCTTCACCAGACCAACCATGTCCAGTTCCTGTAATCATTCTTCATATGTTTTAGTCTCCAGAATTTCCTTATTGCTTCCTTTAACTTCTACCTCTGCTTTGCCTTAGTGATTCCAGTTGTATCTGTACTGCATCAGGTTTCTTCCAATTATAAACCTTTACAACCAAAACATTAACACCCACATTCATTTCCTTACTTCTGCTGGCAACTCTTTTTCTAGTTCGCACAAAACATTAATCCTTTTAATTATTTCTCAACTTTATGGAAGCAATTCCATCCAGCAAGAGATGTCACAGTCTGAATAGGTTCCAGCAGGAAGCAAGTAGGCCATTTTAAATTCTACTTCTAGTTCTACTTGCTCATTGACCTGTAAATGAGGATTAGTCTTGGTCAAATTCCAAGGGGAAATTAGTCACAATTGTCAAGTCCAGTCTAGAATCAGGAATTCACTCAGCATGCACAAAACATGACTTTAAAAAGATGCAGAAAGAGAAACTGTTCCAGCAGAAGCTTTTCCTCTGAGAGGACCTAAAATATACAAAATATCCTTTCTCCCTACCCAAATGTAAATCAAATTGAGCAACTTCTTTCTCTTGATTTTTTTTTTTTTTTTGGGGGGGGTACTGATCTTTTTCCAAATCTGAGGCCATGGCTCCAATTAAAGGTCCAAATCCACAGCAACAGAAAGCCACAGAGTTTTTCCTGTTTGTCTTCCACTGTTCCACTGCTTATCAGTTTTTAAATTGTTAGATTAAGTCATCTGTTCAAAACTGCTTCAAAGATATTTAAATACTATTTAGAACACATTAGGTATCCTCATGAATATTAATGTTTCTAATATGTTTTCTACCTTTTGAATTAAAGTTTTTCATTAATGCATTTTTTTTGAAAATATAATACCACAAAGTAGTTTTAACTATACCTTAAGTTCCCTTCATAATAGCTTTTAAAGAAGAAATATATGCACACTAATATATACCAAAAGTTAGACTATTTTTTTCCTATTTGTCAAAGTGATGAATTAATTTGGAACAGACTTTTTGTACGCAATTAATTATCAGTCTTTCACTCCAGAGAAATATTCTGAATAAGTAATTAAATTTCTTTCTGGAAAATTTTCCATTTCTTTCTTTCAGTTGCTTTTCTGTCTTAAAAGCAGAAATTTTATAATTGTAAATTTAATGGCTTATATATAAAATCATTACTAGACAATCACTTAACACTTATTGTCCACAACTTTAACCATATTCTTATTTCTTTGTAATGGGCACATTATTTTGATATACCTTTTTGATTATTTCTAAACTAATAATGCAACCTTATATATGTTTCATCATTAGTGATTGTTCAATGAAACTTGCTCCAAAATAATTATGCATAATGTTGTAGTCTGAATGAAGAGTCTTCTGAAGTACACTTAGATTCTCTATAGATCATTCTGTCATTTAATTTATCTGAGGCCAAAATTAAAAAAAAAAGAATAATGAAAGACATTGTTGACTTTTATTCATATTTAGTTAGTGCCAAACTGGAGGATGCATGCATCCTTTTCTGTATTTTATTTTAACATAACAGAATTAGAAAGGTTCTTGGAGATCTTCTAGTTGAATTCCCTGCTCAAGAGAAAAACACTGTACCATTTCAGACAAATGATTGTCCAATCTCCTCTTTAAAAACTTCAGTGTTGGAACATCCACAATTTCTGGAAGCAAGTCATTCCATTGATTAACTGTTCTTCCAAGAAAATTCTTCATAGTTTGGGGTTGATGCTCTCCTTGATTAGTCTACATCAGGGGTGTCCAACCTTTCACCTTCCCTGGGCCACATTAGAAGATGAAAATTTGGTTTGGGCCACACATAAAATAAAATAACAGTAACGATACCCGATCATCCCAAAAAACCATAGAAAACATAGTTAACATATTAAATTTATTTGGAAATAAAGTTAGTGAGATGTTTTTATTATTTATTATTAATTATTTATTAAAAATTATTTATTTTTTATCACGGTTTTTTATCACAGTTTTTTTATCACAGTTTATTTTCCGGCCAAATTTTGCAGGGGGGGAGAGTGGCGGGGGGAGAAAGGTCTCCTGCCTCACGCCTACCTCTCCTCCTGCAAATAGCCCGGCTGGATGAGGCAGGACTGGAAGGCAGAAGCAGCAGCAGCAGCGGCGGGGGAAGGCTTCTGCCACCGCCACCGCTTCTGCCGCCGCCGCCGCTTCTTCCCCCGCCACCTCTGCTGCTTCTGCTGCCGCCATTTCTGCCCCCACCACCGCCCCCGCCGCCGCCACTGCTTCTTCCCCCGCCACGGGGGCAGCGGCGGCGGGGGCAGAAGCAGCAGCGGTGGCGGGAGAAGAAGCGGTGATGGCGGGGGCAGCAGCAGCAGTGGGGGCAGAAGCAGCAGCAATGGCAGGGCAGAAGCGGCGGGGGTGGCAGTGGGGGCAGAAGCGGCGGGGGTGGCGGCGGGGCAGAAGCAGCGGGGGCAGAAGCAGCAGCGGTGGCGGGAGAAGAAGTGGTGACAGCGGGGGCAGCAGCAGCGGTGGGGGCAGAAGCAGCAGCAGTGGCAGGGCAGAAGCGGCGGGGGTGGCGGTGGGGCAGAAGCGGCGGTGGGGGCAGAAGCAGCAGCAGTGGCAGGGCAGAAGCAGCGGGGGTGGCGGTGGGGCAGAAGCGGCGGGGGTGGCGGCGGGGCAGAAGCGGCGGGGGTGGCGGCGGAGCAGAAGTGGTGGTGGGAGAAGAAGCGGTGACGGCGGGGGCAGCAGCAGTGGTGGGGGCAGAAGCAGCAGCAGTGGCAGGGCAGAAGCGGCCGGGATGGCGGCGGTGCAGAAGCGGCGGCGGCGGGGGCAGAAGCAGCAGCGGCGGTGGGGGCAGAAGCGGCGGCGGTGCCGGCGGCGGCAACAGCAGGAGGTGGCGCTCTGACGGCACCCGCCTTTTCTCTTGCTGCTTGGCCTGGCTCTTGCCTCGCCCCGCCTCACGCCTGCCTCTCCTCCTCCTTCTCGCTGGCGTGGCACGATGGTTGGGGTGGGCACTGGGCCGCATTATGAGGCGACCTGGGCCACATGCAGCCCGTGGGCCACGGGTTGGACAAGCCTGGTCTACATCCATTGCTTCTTGTCCTGCTTTCAGGTGCTTTGGTAAATAGGCTGACACCCACTTTTCTTTGTGGCAGTCCATTAGATATTAGAACACTGCTATTATATTTTGACAAACACCTAGAGCATTTGTGAGTACATGTTACCTATGTATAGAAATATATATTAATATACCTTCTACAACATTCATACCAGTTCTCCACGTGAATGCTTAGCTGTGGTGGCACAGTGGTTAAAATGCAGTAATGCAGGCTACTTCTGCTGACTGCTGACTGTTGGTTGCCTGCAATTTGGCAGTTCAAATCTTACCAGGCTCAAGGTTAACTCAGCCTTCCATCCCTCTGAGATGAACTGAGGACCCAGATTGGTGATGGCAATATGCTAACACTGTAAGCTGCTTAGTGAGAGCTGTAAAGCACTGTAAAGTGGTATATAGTTCTAAGGCTATTGCTATTGCGACTGATGAAAATTCACAATGATCAGACATTCATCATGAAAACATGAGGGAACATCAGTTTCTTAACACAAGAATTGTCTTGAGCATTTGTTGAAAATGCAGACAGATTCATGTAAAATTTCATGTAATATTTTATTTTTACAATGCATGATATTAATTCCATATGCTCCCAAAAATGGCTGCTAAACCAAACTATTTTAAAACCAAACATGTTTCTGTTTGTTGAATTAGCTCCAAATTCTAAAGGAGTTGCTTTCTTTCTCTGGGCCTTTATCCCTGTTAAATCTAGTTATGCCTCTAAGCACAAATCAGCTTTTTTTCTACCACTACTAATTTGAACAAAGTTGCTCAAATTCATTTGAGATACATCTCTTGTTTAATTAGATACTTATAACCTCTAGTTTTCCTTCATTACTAAGGTTCATCAGAACAGATCATTATCACCCCTGAAGCCCTAAAGGCATGAGTTAACAAGAATAAAATGAGTTGCTTAGGGAAAATTCCTTCTATTAGTATGTTTGATAGTCAATATTGAAAACAAAATCTAATAATCTATTATTCCACCCAGATTTATATTTTAATTGAACTAAGCTAATTAGAGATCAAGTTTCCAGAATCTGTAGATAATTTTCTAATGCTTTTAGTAATAGGAGTGTAAATAATACAAAATGCATAATAGTAGTTGAAAGATATTTATTCTCTTTATTTTGAAAATATTTAATGATAATGTTCCAAATATTTAACTAATTTCAAATTTTAAGTATCATAAAAGCAGAACTTTCAGAAGTGTCTGAGATGAATATTTTATGACGCATTAAATTCCAGATCACAATGTAAAAGAATTTGATTTGCAATAAACTGTAACCTTTGAGGTTAGTTCTCAAAGCAGTGAATAAACACTAAGCATGCAGAAGACACTGAAATAACACAGCAGCCATTTAGGTAGCCTGAGCCACCTGTTGCCTTGGTTATTGACAACACTTTTGAAGGGTGGGTGCTATTGCCATTCAATGGATATTTTAGATTTGTCTACTACCACAGTCACAGTACTTTTAACATTATACAGTGAACCAAAAGCATCCATGGTACAAAATATCATTAAGTCAAAGAAGGGAGAATCATAGAAATAAAATAATTTTATGTTGTTGGTTTGAGCTCTGAGCTTGGCGATTTGGTTGCAAATGTTTCATCCCCATTCAAGGAAACAACTTGAATGCACTTTGGATTATGCTTGTCTAGAGGAGCACTGGCCTTTAAATACCTTTCTGAGACCTGGTCTGATTTTGGGTTGTGTGATTGTTAGGCAGTAGTTGCTGAGTCATAGTCCTTGGTTTTAAGACCAAGGACTATGAAAACCAAGGACTATGACTCAGCAACTACAGCTAGCCCATCACACAACCCAAAATCAGGCCAGGATTCAGAAATGTATTTAATACCCCACCCCGGATAAGCACCATCCAAAATGCACTGAAGATGTCTCCTCAAATGTGGATGAAATGTTTGCAACCAAATCACCAAGCTTGGCGCTCAAACCAACAACATAACCACCAACCCAAGCTACTAATATTCAAAGGCATAAAATCGTTTTCACTGTAATAAACCTATTTGGAAGATCTCTTCCTCAATCTATTTCCAGAAGGTTAAGGACAAATCTGAAACCCAGGGGAAGCCTGTTCCATAGCATGGGCCATTTGTTATTTTTATTAAAATAATGTCAAAAACAATTTACATTTCTGCTAAAATGTAGCTATTGCCATGCATTGTTACATATTTAAAGGGAAATAGTGAGACTTTTTTCCTCACAAATGCAAATTTTCTTTAAAAGCCTTACCTTTTTTTGTCCACAACAGTTTTAAGGTGAGTAGGTAGTCCCTGAATCTGATATTATGGCAATTTGATATTTTCAGATTGATCTTAAATCCACCTGCATCTTGTAAGCGTGTGTGTGAGAGGGGGGGATATGTGTACCTTTTTTTAACAAAAGTGAAAGAAAAGCATAAAATGTGTCAGGCATTAAAAGGAAAAATATCCATAATCCAATAAAAAATGGCTCCAGGAGATGATTAATAGGCTAACTATTGTAAGTAAATGAGCATCATAATGTTCAGTGGTTGATAAAAAATGGTCTATAAGTGGGGCAATTTTTAAATAATTGAAATCCTGAAAATCATCGCTTTTCTATTAAGAAGTCTCTCATTATTACTTCATGTTATACATTTGTCAAAAACTAGATGCTTTTCCTATTGTTATTTAATTTTGCCATTTTTTATTAGGTGTCCCTTACCATAATGCTTATTTTTGAAAGCTCATTTTCTCCCTTTATTTTTCTGCTTGCGAGAATATACTCTGACATAGTCAATTCATGTCACCTATTCATTATTATCATAGCTGCAGCTTTTCTCCTGCTCTGAGCATCTTTTTGGTTTGTGGCAGCAATATATATATATATATATATATATATATATATATAAACTTATGGATTGGATCAATGTCAAGAAATCCTGCTAGGAGTGAACTATCCCTCTTTTGTATCCGAGTAGGTTTGTTGGCAAGAGGAATAAAATAGAGGAAAATTATTTATTCTCAAACGATCTATTCAGATCGTGCTAGGTAGGAAATTTCCAAATGATTTCCAAATCATCCATGATTGCTATAAATTTATTAGACTTTAAAATGAATGAATGAATGAATGAATTTTATTATTTTGTGTTATTTTTTAAAGTATTTTGTAAATCTTTAAAAAAAGAAATTAAATTTTCCAGTTATGTCATGACACATGCCATCATTTTAATATAATAATTAGTTATGACATTTATATACATGACAAAGTAGTTGCTATAAACCATCATTCTCAGGTTAATCTGGTAAAACAGTCCTACACTATTTTTTTTTTAATTCAAAATTGGAACAACAGTCTGCCCATGAAATCTTAAGCCATATAAATTGGTGGAGGAAGGACACAATCCAGATGATTAACAAGTGAAAACCACTTAAGACATTTAACAAGTGAGACTAGCTTTCAGTTAACCTGATAGTTCTACCAGTTTAACACACATAAATTAGTGTCTTCTCTCCTGACATCCAGTCACAAAACTGACATGGATGGACTCAGTTACAGTTGTGATGTCTATTGCTTTGGGGAAATCAGAAGGCCCAGGTTGGGAGCATAATATTCTGGAAAAGGCCTATCTAAGTGATCATTATTTTCCCCATGCTATCACTCTGCTAAGCACCGAATTCCCATAGCACTATCTTATGCCTAAGGCTATTTACCAATGTAGTAGGGCTGTATTATTGTCCTTCTCATCTTTCCTTTACCTTCTCCAATTGGTATCTTATGATTTAACACTAAATGAAGCCAATAAGATTAGCTTACATATACATTTTGCAAGTTGGAAGTGCAACTTGGACTTGCTGAAGTCCATGGCCAGGCTATAGAACAAGTCCAACAACTTACCTTGGTAGCATTATGCCTATCGATGGAAGTACAGCTAAGGATATTAACCATCAAATTGGAATGGCAAAACCCATTCTTCAATCTACAACAGCCATAAGTATTACCACAAAGATAAAACAGTTCAAGAGTGTTGTTATACCAACTGCAATATATGCTTGTGAAACATGGAAGACTACAACCATGATGATTAAATGGTTAAAGCGGTATTGTTTTTCCAATAATACCGCTTGAGAAAAATCTCCTATTACTAATGAAGAAGAACTACAAAGATCATATTTAGAAAGTCTATTCAGAACTGTAAATGAACGTTGAATGAGGTTTGTTGGCAACATCTTACGTATGCCTAAAGACCAATATCCAAAAATTTCACTATATTGGATATCTTCTGGAGGAAAGACACACAAAAAAGGCCGCAATCAGAAAACTTGGCACAAACATTAATACTTCTTGGGATAATGAAGATGATGTAAATGATTAAAACTTCTGGAAAATACCTGCTGACCAATGTGCTTTGCACAGGACCAAAATATGATCATGAAACAACATTGTATGATTGAATTATTATTGTTCATTTATTGATGTTCACTTTGTTGAAATAAATACTTTTTGTGATAAAAAGAATCAGATTCAGACTCTTGCTTATATTTAATTTTCATCAGAACAATAAATTCTAATAACCAATGATATAAATATTACCCAATGACAAAATTATGCATTATCCTGCTCTTATAAAGTATAAATATAGTATAACTGCAATCATTTTTATAAAAACCTGAAATTTTTGCTAATTAGGGTGATCTGTATTTAGAAGCATATTAGCTATTTTTTCCTAAGTGCTCAATCCAAAACCTTTTCTAAATGTATAGAGTTTACAAAATGGTACAATAATAGCTTTGGGGCATATTCTTCTTTTCCTACATCAGCAAAAATAAATATCATTCTTGTGGCACAATCAGGTAAATATAATTTAATTTATCAACAGAGCAAGGGAATATACCCAGTGACCTATTTTTTTTTGCCATTTTATTCAACAGCTGCATTACATCAAATGGAACACATTAAAGCTGCTATTCTATTGTCTTCCTCAGCCTGGTTGTACTAAAAAGATATAAAACTCATTTGTACGTGCTTATTATTTTCTCACCTCATTCAGTGTCCTTGCTACATAAGTAGTAGTAAATACTAGAATTAATATATATCATTTTGGTATTCATGACCCTGTCCTGAGTCATTTCTTTTGGGAAACATAGTCTCTTGTCCTCATATTCACTAGTATTTGGAAATATGATTTGTTGGAAGGAAGATTCAATAGTAATTTCATACTCCTTGTGTAAGGTTCCATATTGAATGGACTTCTTCCAAAAATGGAAGAAGCATGACAAAATATTAATATGGGCGGGTGTGTTTATATGTGTGCATGTATATGTATGTGAGTTTTTTTGTGTGAGAGAGAGGGGGGGAGGGAGGGAAGGAGAGAGGGAGGGAAAAAAATGGACCATTTATTTAAAATATAGTCCCCAGAACTATCTCTTTCCCCCAATTTTTAAATTCATGCTGCTGCAAATGGATGTATGAGATAGTGGAACTAAACTGTTACTGTGATATCCATTTGTTGTGATTGGAAGGATCGGTCCTGTTGGGAGTTTTGACTCTGATGACTGTTAGATCGTGGATTGACGTCAGAACCAGGAAACGTTAATCTGAAGGGCAAGCCAGTTAATTAGCACGTTGTCTTAATGGGTATAAAAGGACACAGCTGAGCTGGTGCCTTTCGCCAGGAACAAAATGACTATTTTGAATGAGGACGTTACTGCAAAGAGCTCTCTGTTTGTTTGAATTTCGAAGGGGAGTCCTAACAGTTTCTGCCAGCCGTTATCTTGTTATTTCCTTCAGTTTGATTTGATTGTGAAACGGCTGCTTTCTGTTTGTTCGTTTGAATTTCCAAGAGGAGACATAACATCCATTCATGAACTAATTAGGTTGATCATTATTTTGCAGATTGTATATCAGGAATGAATTTGCATGTACAAACATCAAAGTTCTAATGGTAACATAAGAACTGAAAGGTTTTAGGTTAAGATAACCTAAGAGACAACATACGTTAACACTTAAAATCTTCTACAGATCACCAAGATAATAAGAAGAATTAATGATTTTTTAAGCATATAACTGAACTCTCAAAGAACGATAAAATAGTTGTGATGAGATATTTCAACTACTTAGACTTTTATTGGAAGATGCTTGTCAAAAACAAAATATTAGAAAAAGATTTATGTTCCTGCCTAATTTGTATTCTTTTTTGCAGATATAAATTATCAGATCACTTTAATTGTACTATAGTGTTGGAGAAAGTCATTTTAAGGATATAAACTGTACTGTAGATTATTCAGTACTTTAGATTCTTTTGATCTGAAGGATGTGGGCAGGATATGTAGAGATTAAAATCAGTGAGAATAGAATGGAACATATGGTTAAGAACAAGGATAAATATCTCCTTAGAGGTAGGAATTATTCACACTAAATTAACCAATTATAAGAACTTCACCAGGGAGATCTGGAAAAATATAAGTCTGAGTTATATCTGAAATATATTATACTTCAACTTCAAAAATCTTACCCAGCTTATCCAGAATCATTTGCACTTTAACTCAGAATATAGTATTGAAAGTTGGGGATAAGTTTAGTGGTTGGGAAGAATACTTGTCTTTGCTTGTCTGGACTTCACAACAATTTTCATTGTACAGTTATGGAGTACCCCAAAGTTGCTTGTGGCCTATCTGGTTAATTTTGTCTTTGGAGGATATATTTTGTAGTGGTCCCAGTTTTTCCATGATGGCAAACGTATGGCATGCATGAGCCCTCTCTGTGGGCATGTGTGAGACGTTGCCCCAGTTCCACTCCACTGTGCACCTCTGCTGGCCAACTGGTCTTCAGATCTCTGCTGTGCATGCACGGTGGTGTGGTGCATGTGGGGATGCATTGCATGCACCGGGGACATGCACACATTGCATTCGTGAACAGATGTGTGCACTTTGGGCACTTGGTGCTGAAAAGGTTCGCCATCACTGGAGGGTGAGTCTAGCAATTATCTCTGCTGTCAAATACTGTCTTACATATACAGTGTTCTCAGGTTATGACATTACTCCACAGCCAGTTGTATTGAACCATACAATTTCTCAGGATTAGGGAAATTAATAAAGATAATCTATTTTTAGAACATTATTTATATCTATTTATATCTAGATAAAATATAGCTTATATTTTAAAGCTCAATTAGGTCCTCAAAAGTATTAAAGTATTATTTCCACATTGTTCACAATCCTGTTTAAATAATTTATTTACCAAGCAGAGAATACACTGGCAAATCGTTGATTTAAGGTCTATTCATTTTTATTGCTCATAGCAGCAATATGGTATCAAATATAATCCCATGTTTTACCACGTAATAAAAACTGATAATATATTAATCATGGTGTGAGGATTGTAACCTTCTATAACTCTTCCCCTAAATATTCAGTAGTTGTGACACTTTTATTTGTAATGAAGAATTATAGTTAACAGCTTCCTTTTTAACTGAGCAACTCACGTTTTTTATTCAAGTGAACAATTTTCTGAAGATTTACCTCTAAACTCTTCAACAGCATGAGTGTTTGTAGTTGATATATTTAAAGAAAAAAAATACTTCAAAGTAGAAGCAATGCTGAGCTTCCAGTACATCTGGAAGCACATTAATTGAATGTTGTTTATCATTTCCATGTGGATTCCTTGACTAGCTGGCAGGCACTATGGATATTTCCCATTAGCCTTTGAAAATTTATCTAGATCTGGGAATTCTTATTCAAATTCCTGGAACATCCCTACATAAGGCTTATTTTGTAAAATGTAAATATTGGCCCCATTCTCTAGAATGTCCAGTAAACTCAATGATGCAGGACAGGGGTGGGAGGGATGTCAAAAAGTTTTTGCCTTTTAAATCTAGAACCAATCCTGGTTACGAGGACATTAAGGAATAATAGAAAGGTGTAGATCTCAATCATTCAATAGGAGAAGACTTTTGAGTTATCACATATTTTTTTTGCTTGTGGCTTTTGGGGCATCAGGTTGGTATTACCTCTGCCTTTATCCATTTATTTTCCAGGAGGCATCTTACTCTTTGTCTGCAACCTAACCCAGTGTGCAATAGTAATAATCATAGGTCTCTGTGAGTAGGAGAGGTATCAATAAGTCAAGACATGGCTGTAATCAAAGAATCAATATTCCACCACCGCCTCTCTATTTCTCTCCATCACACAAACAACATCTATAAAAAAAGAAGAAATTGTGAATTTGTAAGTTGACACACAAATTCAGCTTTCTGAATCGTTCTGGCAAATGAGCTCTTACACCATTAATCATCAGAAAGATAAACATTGTTTGTAATTAAAAGATAACAAACATATAGTTTGAAATATTTTGTATAGTGCAGCTTCCTTAGGTACCCTCTACAGAGTGGGCTGTTAGCTTGTTGAAGATCCTTGCCTATTTAAGAGATAATCTCACAAGGGGAAAAATGAATTCAAACTATAGTTTAAACAAGTGCGCGCACACATGCAATCATTCAAGATAATATACAGCTTAGTTATGTGCTCTCATCCTAGATGAGGGTGATAATGTTTGATTAATTGATGGTTATGATGGTTATCACTGAATAACAGTTAACACTGAAACTAGTATTGAACTACTGCCAAGTATGCCAAGATGTAACTCTTTCTTTGGATATATGGAATTTAATATTAAGGTTGGATTGTTGGAATTGATATTATTGGAATCTGTGGTTGTTACCTGTATCTATTTTGTCATTTTATTCTGTTTCTTACTGAACCTTTTTATTTTAAATTATGCATGGCATAAATTGTCATGAATCATTGCATATACTACTGTAGACAGGTAGAATGAATTAATGTGCATTGCCAGATGCAACGTAATGCCCTTAAATGAGAGCTTGTACTGCTCTTTGTTTAATAGTACCAACTCTAGACAATAATCATTCATGAGCCTACAAGAATATATATAAAAATAATTCTTAAGTGATTAACTTAGATTTCTTTGAGGAAAAATTGAATTATTAACAATCATTTGAAAACAAAAATTTGTGATAACAATACCTTTTTCCCCACAACTATTTATTTGTCACAAGAAAATATCTGATTTTTTTTAACTTACTATGTTCTCAATTTCTAGCTTGGTAGTATTTGGCTATTTCTATGTAAATCAGTCCTGCATATATATGAATCTTACTGGCATGATTTTAAAAATATAGTTTGTTAGCAATTCCTGTATTCAAGACACCAAACATGCTAGATTTTTGTCCTATCAGCAATCTTTCTGTTCATTTGTCTGAAACTGAGGACGGAAAAACAAAGATACTTGCTGATTCATATTCAAGCATGCCCCATTAACTGCTACAGCATTTTGAATCAGAAATATTAGCTTATATAAATTATGCATTAAAGGTAGTTTAGCTACTGTTTGTAAATGAGATACTTCCTTACATGCTGTTCTTTAAGACAAAAAATATAGTATTCAAAGAAGTAAAACCACAAGCATGACTTTAGTAAGTTTAGTAAATTTCTTCTGTATTGTGTGTGTGTTGTGTTGAGCTTTGTGTGTATGTGTTCCTGTTTCCAAGGTATTAAGTAGCAAGACAAAAAATAATTTAATTGCATCTGTAACCAAGGCCCACAACTAGATACAGAATTCAATTCCAGGGTTTTAGATTGTATGCTGACAATTTAAGTGTATATTGTTTGGGATCAAACTTTCTAATATGGGTAGGTGCAATAATAGTAATTTTGAAATATTAGATAGTGCAGTTAGAAATCTTACCAAGGAATGGTCCATGGGAAATTTTCCTGGTCTGCGAGAAATGTACAGTTCATATTAAGAAAGGAAAGTAATAAATCAAAATTTTAGTTCTCAAGTAAGAGGCAGAAATTGCAGGAAAAGCTCATTTGGGCAAGTTCTGGGCTACTTGCTTAGTTAGTTTATTTGTAATATTGATTGTCCCTCTAAATACTTATTCTTTTTCTATTTTTCTTACTTTCTCTTTTCTTTTTGCACTTCTATCTCTCCTTTTTCTTGAGCTTCTTCCTTTTTTTCAGACCTTTCTTTTCTTATCTGTTTAATCTTTTAATTTTGTATTTTTGGAAATCAAAGTTATTAAGAACACAAATAAATGAAACAAATACTTTAGTCCAATTCTTATTGAGAGGATCATATGTGTTGTTTTCTTTCTATTAGTTGTCTGTCTTACTGACCTGACCAATTCATCTTTATGAATTTTTCTTAAAATGAAAAGAATATAAAAATACCTATAATATAAATAAAACATTAAAAAGCCCATTTTCTTTTGAAAAAGAATGCATTAAATGAACAGCTTGATTCCAGGCCTCACTTAAGTGATTCTGTTTTGTTGATACCATAAAGAGCAAGCTTCTTTGATGCTTGAGTCACTGAATGAGTTCAGGTTTCCTGTGGTCAAGCTAGAAACCCACAATCAATGAGATATTGTTATTTAAGACTGTAGGAAATAGTTATAATTAAAGTCTCCACATTTCTTTGAGGAAAAAAAAATCCTTCTCTATGTCTTCAATTTAAATATTTTCATTAGTATACTAAAGGATGGACAAGATTACCTGACATTTCTCCACTCTATATTAAATTAACACTTCTTTTCTTGTAATTATTGTATGTGTGAAAAATTAATTAATCATTTTGGAACTGGGTCAATTATTTTGCATTTCAGATTTCCTCAAATTAAGGAAGTTTGAAATAAGCATTGTACAGATATTGAAACCAAGAATGGGCAGGTTAACTGTATAAATATTGTATTTTTGGGGGAAAAAACTATCCTTTCAATCTATTTCTAATCAGACATGTACTCACATGAGTTTCAGTGTTTGTGAAAACAGAAAATATTTAGTAACCAGGTCGCATATCTTACAAAGTTTATCTGTTGGTAGATATTCCTGTAAATATTCTGAAAAAACACTAACCCTTAATTCTAAAACTATTCTTAATTCCAGCAAAATTAAGTGAATGATCAATTGCAATGTCCTACCAGTCAATGAATACTTCAGCTTCAACCATAACAACACAAGAGCACACAATAGATACAAACTCAAGGTTAACCGCACCAAACTTGATTGCAGGAAATACGACTTCAGCAACAGAGTGGTCAATGTCTGGAATACTCTACCTGACTCTCTGGTTTCTTCCCCAAACCCCAAAAACTTTAACCTTAGACTTTCTATTATTGACCTCCCCCCTTTCCTAAGAGGTCTATAGGCGGTGTGCATAAGCATACCAACGTGCCTACTGTCCCTGTCCTATTTTTTTTATTTTTCTTATTTGTATTCATTTCATGTATTCATAACTATGTTTATCCTGATACCTATTATCTTGTAAGTAATTGACAAATCAAAAATTAATTAATTAATTAATTAATTAAACTGTGAATAAACCAAAAATCACAAAGTGCTCATGGTCAGATATATGTTTTTGTATAGACTACAATCAGATAGACCTAATATGTATCAGCACAATATTGTATAATCAGCCATAGTAAAATAAAAAGAGTACACTTTTACACTTATAAAATATGTATTAAGGGTTTGGGTTTTTTCTCCCTGTCATAGAGCAACTTATACAGGTAGAGTTGATCTGTGCAGATTTTTAAGGGGTGTTCACTTTGATGGAAAGTTATCTTATTTGCAAGAGTGAAGCAAAGTGACTGTTCTGTTTTTGCTGTGATTCAAAGTCATTCTGTTTCTCCATTAGCATTAGATATCCATTTTCCTCCTGACTCTCACAAAACCTTGGGGTAAGACATGCTTCTTGCCACCTCCAGAACAACTTACTGCAATATTTCATGGATTGGGGTGGAGAACAAGCTTTCTGCTTTCCCAAGTATCTGTTATGTAAGCGAGAAGAAGACTCTTCTGCTTTGGCAATTGAAATGAATAAGAGAGAAGCTTCATGTCACTAACACTTTTTTTTTTCAGGTTTTACTGCTTCAGTGAAGAAGTGCGTTGTCTCCATTTTCTTAGTCATAGTAAAGCTAGGCTATCTTGCCTGAGCATAATGTATATGTCAAGCCTGAACTTGACATATGTGTAGCCATTTTATTTCTTTTAAAATGGATTTCATCACTTGGAAACCTGACAGTATAAATGAATTGTGTGTCTTTTTTAGTTTGTTGCTTAATATCATTGTTATGTGGTAATTAGAATGCAGCATTGAAGATGAACTTTACCCACTGTTATGAATTCAATCCTGACTGGGTCAAGGTTGACTCAGACTTCCATCCAGGGCTGGGCTTTAAAAATTTTAGCAAGGGGTCTCTTTCCAGTTGCTGGGTGGGCGTGGACATGGTGGACATGACCTAGTTGGCCTCCTGCACCACAGCAGGGGGGGATTTTTGCCCTCCCCAGGCTCCAGAGGCTTTCCTCAAGCCTCCAGGAGGGCGAAAATGGCCTCCCCAGGTTCTGAAAGCTTTCTGGAAGCTGAAAACAGGCATGTTTCTGGCCTTTCTGAACTTCTGAGAGGCCCATTTTTTGCCATTCCCTAGCCTCTATGCATGCCCTGCACTTACCTGCATCTAAAATGGACTGACTCCTGGGAGGAGTAGGGTGGAGTGGGATTTAGGGGTTCTCCAAATTGCACAGAATCTTAGCTAGGGGCTCTCCTGAACCTCCAGCATTCCACCCTGCTCCTATCCTTCCAAGGTCAGTAAAATAAAGACCCAGGTTGTTGGGGACAATATGCTGACATTGTAAACCACCCAGAGAGTGCTGTAAGGCCTTATGGAGCAGTATATATCTAAGTACTATTGTCATTGCTATGTATTACTTCCTCATGAGTAAATATTAGACATTTAAACATTGAATTCTATTCAAATATATTTTGTTAGACTGCACAATTTTTCCCTTTCCTTTTCTACAATTCATATAGTATCCAATACACACATGTGTGTGCATTGTGTGTGTATGTGTATGTGTGTTGTCAGGGGGAAAATCTGATTATGAGCATAGCTGCACTTAGTAACAATTGAACAGATAGCACACCACAAAAAGTCTCACTTTTAGGATTCAGAGGTTTATTAAAATTTAAATCATAACAAACATAAACTACCTACATTAATCACATTGCAATGAGGGTAAATGAGCAGTCAAATGGATCAGCTTGAGGCCAATTGGCAACCTCTTCATTATTCACCTTTGTCTTTTATACCTTAAAACCACAAACCATGTGACTTTCAAGATCTCTCCATACTGTCCTAGCAACAGGGGCAGTTTTTCATTCCTTTATTCCTCAATGTTGCAAGATGATTATTTCTACATGTAGTTAAAGCATACATATCCTCTTTTCCCACAGCTATGCTGAGAACTACGATGTTCATATCAGCTACCATTTTATCAGATGAACATGCTGATTACAAACTTTCCATTATACTTGCAACAGGCAATTAATGTCAATATTGAACCCATCTCAGCCCCCCCCCAGAAGAGGTCCCCATTTTTTTCCGCTTACAGTGTGTACATGTGTGCCTGTGTACACACAGAGATGTTTCTGTGGTCATGTGGCCGGGATGACTAAAAGCCAAAGACTCACGGAACACTGTTACCTACCCACCAAAGTGGTCCCTATTTTTCTACTTATATTTTTACATACTTTCGAACTTTTAGATTGGCAGAAGCTGGAACAAGTAATGGGAGCTTACTCCATTATGTGATACTAGGGATTCAAACCCCTGAACTTCCAACCTTTCTGATCGACAAGCTCATCATCTTAGCCACTGAGCCATCACATCCCTGTGTATGTATGTATGTATGTATGTATGTATGTATGTATGTATGTATGTGTATATATATATATATATATAT
>NW_020769317.1:9958796-9970081 GCF_900518735.1 Pseudonaja textilis | reverse complement strand
AAGAAAGAAAGAAAGAAAGAAAGAAAGAAAGAAAGAAAGAAAGAAAGCCCAAAAGCCCACAGACAAAGCTTTATCAATATATAAGTAATCAATATGCTTCAGGTGAACTGAAAACTAACAGAACAATTTATACTTGATTTCTGTTACCAAAATCATTTCTATTCTTTCTTACATTGGGGCAATATGACTTTCCACATGTGTCTTGGTATTCAGTTGGAATCTAAGTGATCTTAACTCTAACTTAGTGAATCTCAGTGCCCAGTTTTCCTTAATAACAAAGCTGGCTCCCATTAATTAAGATATAAGCAAGATAAACTGGCTTTATATACTTAACCCGTAATTCTTTTAAGGTGACTAAAAAAGTCAACAGCTTACCCTGCCATAAAAATAATGGTAAAGTTAAAGGTAAGGTTCCCCTCGCACATACATGCTAGTTGTTTCTGGCTCTAGGAGACATGGTGGCTCAGTAGATAAGCCTCTGAGCTTGTCAATCAAAAAGATTGGTAATTTGGCAGTTTGAATCTTTAGTACCATGTAACAAGTGAGCATTACTTGTTCCAGCTTCTGCCAACCTAGCAGTTCAAAAGCATGTAAAAATGCAAGTAGAAAAATAGGAACCACTTTGGTGAGTAGGTAACAGTGTTCAGTGCCCCTTTGGCATTTAGTCATGCCGGCCATATAACCATAAAATGTCTTCGGAGAGCGTTGGCTCTTCAGCTTTGTAACGGAGATGAGCACCACCCCCTAGAGCCAGAAATGACTAGCATATATGTATGAGGGGAACCTTTGCCTTTAGAAATAATGACTGTGTTATAAATGAAATACAGAAGATAACTAATAGGAAAATAACAAAAGACTATCAATCTGTAGAAGACATCCAGTTAGAAAACATATTTTCTTGAGCTGTAGTAGAATAATCCAAATAAACAGAAAAGAAGGAATATGCACCCAGTCTGTTAATTTACTACGGGCTTTTCTGCAGGGCAGCCTTCAGCTTTTAATTATTAAAAAGTTAATTTCAGCTGAAATTAACCCCATTTAAGAATCTGTGTATTAGAAGTTTACCCTATTTCCTCAATACTAGCCATAGAAATGGCAAAATAATACGTTCAAACAAAGTTAACACAGTAGTCTGTATGGATTGCATAGCCTCTTCTCCCTTTTTACTCATGCCAGAAAAGCAAGTCCCAATTGTTTTCCGATCAGTGAGCATGTCTTTTAAGGACTGCTTAAAAACAAAAACAAAAACTATTCTTTATTGTCCTTTGAGCTATATGGAGAAACATGGCAAGATTCTTGTCAATTTCGCCCCAATTAAAACCCAATCAAGCAAAGAATTTGTTAGTGTTTCACCATTCAACTGCTAAATATATTTCCCCCCAGAATGAAAAATTCAGCCTTTAATGGCAGGCAGGCAGGTAAGCAACCCAGTGCAAAATGTTTATTAAAGACACCAAGTAAAGACTACCAGGTGTGCCCATCAGTGTACATACTAGACTCCAGAATACATTAGAAAGGAGCAGAAGACATGGATCAGATTATTCTATTTGCATCAACAAAAAACAGAAAACACTAGTCTTTATGTAGAATCAGAGATAAATTTCCTAACAGAGTCAGGAGAGGTAGAAGAAGATATAATTTACTCCAAAAATGGCAGAAGGCATGATTGTGTACAGGTGCAGTAAGGAAGTAATAATTGGCTTTTTGTCAATCAGAACATGAAAAAAAAGTTTTAAACATGGTAACAAAATATGTAGTGTACTATAATTATACAATGACATAACATAAAGCTATAGTTACATAATCTTAAAGAATGCCTTTAGGTGTTTGCAGAAATCTCTTGCAACAGAATGGTAAACAAGAATTTATTAAGAATTTAATCATTATTAATGTACCAAGCAGAATCGGAATGGAAGTTATGTATTATATTGTTATAATTTCAGGGGAAAAATATTAAGGCGTCATACTCCAATCAGTGGTTACAGGAGAAATTTTGTTTAATGAGAAAAGATAATAGACAGCTGAAACAGGACAGACAAAGAATATAAGTATAATGATCTGAATTGAGATGAAATAAATAAAATAAAATTAAGAAAGTTAAAAGAGGGGAGAAGCTATATTAAAAATGTAGAATGGTAATAAGATATGGAATGGTATATAAAAATGAGCATGAACTTGAATTTGTGTCTGTACGAAGAGATGTAACCCAGGATCAAGTTACTTTCAAAAAAGATGTTTTATGTTTTTATGTTTTTATGTTTTGTTTTTTTATGTTTGTTTTTAAAAATTAAATAAAATTTTCAAAAAAAAAAAGAATTTAATTATTATTGACTTTTTATTTAATTTATTTTAAATGATAGCTGATAATTATTTATTTTTTATTTTATTTTAATTTGTATATATAGTGTGGTTTATATGCAATTCTAAGCTATTAGACTCTTAGTGGCTTATCCACCCAATAAAAAGCAGGATTGAAAACAATTGAAACAAGAAAACAAAATGAAAAACATAAAATGACATCCATCTCAATGTACCTACACTCAGGTGTCACATAGTTTTCCATCTTGCCATCAGATGCTTTATGGAACTATTATATCTTAATGGATCTTCAAAAAGGCAGCCTGAATATCTGGGGTTATAGTTTTCAATATAACTTTGAAAGAATGCTTCTAGTCTACAAGGCCATTATTAGGTTGGAACAAAACATACCGTAGCTGCAATCCATTGAAAGAATGCTTCTAGTCTATAAGGCCATTATTAGGTTGGAACAAAACATACCATAGCTGCAATCCAATATTTTATTTGTAAGTATATCCACTTGCTCAGGAAAAGAAGCAAAGATAAAATATGGTGACTAAAATATTATTTAACAGCTGCATTAAACTTGTTAGAGTTGTCATCCATTAATTTAATGCGGCTGTTTTTGCCTGCCTCTCTTTCTCTCTCTGACACACACACACACACACACACACACACACAGAGGCAGGCAGGCAGGCAGGTAGGCAGACAACAGACAGAGAGACAGAGATAGGGAACAATACAATACAGAGAGAAAATGATATGCATCATATCCATAAGGACAGTAAGTCAGGTGGAGCACAGGTTTAGAGAAGTAAATGTAGTCTAATAAGAGTCAAATGCCAAAAAAAAAATAATCAGCTGGTTTAAGACAAAGAGATGAAGTCAGGAAGCAAGAGCCCAAGAACACGATTCTGGGACTGCCAAGGTTTTCTCAATAAAAGACCAGGTTCTAGTAGCCATTTTTAAACAGACAAAATGCATGTATGGTTAAGTTACAGCTCCTGCTTGGTTCTCCAAAGCTGATCATGTGTCCAAAATTAGGAACTCTGTCAGAATCAAGCACTTGGTCATGTACGTATTATTATTTTTTTACCTAATGTACATCTTTATTATAACAATTACATTCCAAGACCAATTCAAAATGCTGTCCTGAAAGTTCTAAAGGGTATATTAGGCAATAAGATGAGTAGAACCTGTTTATTTGACTGGGTCATAGAAGGCGGTTCTGCTAAATGGTATCTGTCCTCATGGTTTTTGTGGATGAGAAAGCAGACATACTCTTTAATAACTTTTACCTAATGAAATATTTTCCCACCCTTCAAATAAAGGGTGGGGGGCAGGGATGGGATCTGACCAGTATAACTACCAATTCTGTTGCTTTGCGTCACGCGTGCATGCACAAATCGCGTGAGTGCAGTTTAAGACCTGCTGAGTTGCCTGGACAGCTGAGCGGCACTGCGTGTAGGTGCACAGCATTTGGAAAAGCCCCCTTTTTCCTGCTTTTTCAACCACAGCTATGCTGCGCAAAGCAGCTGCAGTAGAAAAAGCAGGAAATAAAGGACAGGTAAGAGCCTGGGCGGGCGGGTGAGCCAAAACAGCAGCAGACAGAGAACTGGTTCTGTGTCTGCTGCTCTTCAGAGCTACTGGTTCTGTAGAGCTGGACAGAACCAGTAGAATCCCCCCCCCAGTGGGGGAGCACATGAAGCATTTGCTTTTAATGATTATGATATTCATTCTATTTTATTGGGTTTGTTTTTTTGTTTTTGTTTGGTTCAGGACAGGTTCTAAGTACTAAACAGCTTTCTGGAGTGTGAATGGTGGGAATCACCCCAAACCTTTACTTCCCAGATGATATTTTGTGAGAATATACATAGTATGTTTACAAAATTCTAAGACTGTCTTGCAGCTTAAAAGATAAAAATTCATGATATTGTTCAATCTCATAATATGCTTGCAGTGTTTCTACTTATGCTAATTCATATGGATAATACTATTATATGATAATATCAGAAGTAAGACTGCTAGAAATATACAGTCAATAGTCTTATGTCTTATATGTAAAAAACAACAAGGAATTAGCGACTGTATACACAAAGCTGTTACATATAGATTGTGTAGTCTTGGTTGCACGTGGCAAATTATATTATTGTAATATCCAGTAACAGTTTCAGGACATTGTATTGTGGATTATTGCAAACTAAAACATGAATCAACTGAATCAATAATACAGAAGTCTCTTAATATTACATAATATATGGTGATTCTGAAATATTATAATATTCACTGTTTTATTTTCCTAATTTAGTATGGAGGACAAATGCAAATACTATATTCAAGCAGCTCAGATTTGTATATTAAGTCTGATTGCAATTTTTTGCTATCTACTGAATATGCAGACACAGAAATATTATTCTCCTCTAATGGAATAATGAACACCACAGAATGTATAAAGAGCAATCTTGCTTTAATGGGGAGACTAAGCAATAATTCCATACTGCTGTGTGAAAGAACTAAACAAAACTAGTTTTTCCCATAAATTTTGTGACAAAATTTGAGGAGTATTTTACATTAGTAGTAAAGTATTTTGAGTTGTATGCCTAATATAAATTCAAAGAAGCAAAATTTCAAATAGTTACCAATTGTCAAACACTCATCAAATAGTTTCAGAATAGGTGACGTACAAATAATTGAAATAAATGGATAGAAAAAAATGTCATTCGTGATGTGAATCCAGATATTAATTATACCCAAAACAAAACATATTGCTGTTTGCTATAATTTTGCCAGGCTTCAGACATTCTACCTATTAGCATACAATTTTCAAAATAAGTTGTCCATTTTAATTTATCTTTGTTCTACACTTGCTTGTTTGGCATTTAGCAATAGCATTTAGACTTATATACAGCTTCATGGTGCTTTTTAAGTGGTTTACAGTCAGCATATTGCCCCCAACAATTTGTTCCCCATTTTACCCATCCCGGAAGGATAGAAGGTTGAGTCAACCTTGATCTTGGTGAGATTTAAACTGCCAAACTTCTGGCAGCCAGAAGTCAGCAGAAGTAGCCCACAGTCCCGTGCTCTATCCTGTGGCTCATTTGGTTACTCGCGAGTGAAATAATAAGAAAACAAAATTATGCTATTCTCCTGATTGGCTGACCTTGGCTCATGCATATTTGGCAATTCTGAACCATAAAGAAATCTATTGGGAGAACAAAGTTTGGCTTGTCATTAGCTCTACTTGCATCCAGCTCCTCTCTTACTTTCTTTTCACTTTCCAAGAGATTTTGTACAAAGTGTTTTCCCAAATAAGTGTAGTATTGTTCTAAAATGAATTGTGGCCACAATGATCTGGACTATCCTATTATTCTTCCATAACTGTTAACATTCATTGATAGCTGACCACATTCTGTACTCAAGATAAATATATAATGTGTGTATGTGTGTGTGTGTGCATTTGTAATGTTTTGTGCCTTTGAATCAGCCTGGAGACTGCAAAAACAACTTCCATGGCAAACTTTTTTTTTGGCAAAGTTTTGCAGAAATGGTTTACCATTGACTCCTTCCTAGGGCTGACTGAGAGTGACTAACATCACCCAGCTATCTTTGTACATATAGGAAGAAAAGATCATTTGTAGAAATTTGCAAAAAGGTGAAAAGTCACTAAATTTGTTTATATTGATAAAAGGCCACAGAATATTAAATGACATGTTCTTGCACAGGAACAAGAAACTAAATACAAATCCCAAAGAAGGTATAAAACCCACCCACTCTCAACTCCATTTTGTCAGCTGCCCAGAATCACATGTGGTTGGTGGTTCTGCTTCTTCAGTAAAGGGAACCATTTTTTCTAATCAGCCTCCAACCTCCATTTTGTTTCCAGTGCTTTTCTTCTGGATTGGAACTGAACCAAATAGATTTTCCTCATATCGTAGTCATAAAGTATCTCTGTGTAGCCCAAGTAAAGGATGTTCATGGGATTAACAAGGAAGAAACATATGGGAAAATGGTGTGATGATAAAATAGTGCAAATATGGGCTTGAAATAAAAGTAAAATATTTTTTCCTTGATATTGGTACTTGTAAAATATAACTATAAAGCTGGAACACCAAATTAAGGTTTGGTTTATCCTTCCTGCAGCAATATAAGAGATGATCCTAGAATTATAGTGCTTTCCTCCAAAAAAATAAAAAAAAATGAGCCAAAACTATGTACACATTCTATTTGTTTCCCCTGAATCTATATAGTAAACTGCTGGTTTTACAAGATTTCCCATCACCAAAAATATGACTTACTAACTCTTATAAAGTTTTTACCATCTGTAAAGCTTTAGCTTGCAGAACCCCTAAGGACCCTGAACAAATACAGATTCCAAGAATTGTAAATCATCACTTTACTGGAGTTGCACACAAGGAAGAACCAGCCAGCCACGCTAATTATTTATTTAAGAATACTTTTTTTCTGAGAATTTCTTAGCTCATAACAGAAGATCTTGGTTGTGGTGATAAATACATATATAAAGGTCAAATATCAAAATAAATAGCACAAAACTAATTCAGAGTTTCAGTTTCTTACCTTTTAAATCTACATTAAACTTGCCATTGAATTAAAATAAGCATGACTTCAGCATATTTATCATGCAATTCTCATGGAACTTTCTAAGAAACATCATTATATATAAATTTTGGCAATGTCACAGATTGTTTCAATCACAGCTAAATAGATAGTGGATTTGCAAATACTTTGTGGGATATACATAATCTCTTTGGCCACAGAATAAAGCACAAAACATTTCTAGCCTTTTTTTTCCAGAGCAATCTAGTAATTAAGCTGATGATGTCTCATTTCAAATCCTATGTTCCTTCAGTAAACTATAGTTTGTAAACAATAACAAAGCCCCCCTTTAAAATTCATAATATCAATGAGGCCTTGCTTATAATCACCCATTAAAAGTGTTCATGGGTCGGTCACTCTCTTCCAGCTCAGCACATCAAGAGTTGCTGTTGTGGCGAAATAAGAGAAAGAAGGACCATTAGATATGTTTGCTGCCTTGCACTGTTTATAGTTCAGCTTCAACCACAACAATACAAGAGCGCACAATAGATACAAACTCAAGGTTAACCGCACCAAACTTGATTGCAGGAACTACAACTTCATCAACAGAGTGGTCAATGTCTGGAATACTCTACCTAACTGTGGCTTCTTTCCCAAATCCCAAAAACTTTAACCTTAGACTGTCTACTATTGACCTCACCTCTTTCCTAAGAGGTCTGTAGGGGGGCATGCATAAGCATATCAACGTGCCTACCTATTGTTTCTTTTTTTTCTTATTCGTATCCATTTAATGTATTCATAACCATGTTTATACTTATACCAGTTATATAATAATCGCTTGACAAAATAAAATAAATAAATACATTTTGGAAATTTAAATCATGTGAGAAAAGTCTTTTAAATTCTGAGGACTAAGCAGTAACCATTGTGTGGAGTATGACAATTTTTAAAAAATCCACAAAATTTCAATATAGAAAAGTGAAATCACAAAACAGAAAAGTTGGAGATGTGGTTTTATTTTAACATATCAAATTAGCAGAAGTAGATATTTATGAACTCTCAATATAATTTTATTGGTTAGAAGCTGAGAAGTTTGTTCAGAATCTGTCCACCAATTAGTTGGGTTGGCAATATATAAACCAACTATGTATGTTTGTAGCTTTAAGACAAAATCACTGTATTGATTTTATACTATATTCTGATTGGTTGATTATATTGTGAATTACCATAAGAGGAAGCTAGAGATCATAGCCTGCTCTCTCTGACATTCTGTATCTCTGACAGTCTATTTCTATCTAAAGGTTCTCTGTTGTATTTATGCTGTGCTTATATTTTGATATTTTTGTTTACTGTAAATGACAAAGGCAACCAGTAGGAAGACTTTGTAATTGGATATTCTTTGGACTGTAAAACATATATGACCTGGACCATTTATTGGACTGTGGTATTTCTTAAAGTAAACTTTAACTCAATTTAGTGTATCTGTGTGGGGCTAAATAATTATTCATAACTACTCTCATAAACGTTTCCATGTGCATATCCTTGTTACTCAAGGGTTATTCTGTACATGTCATAACATTGATTATGAGAGATATTGAGAATCAGTGTGAATATACAGTTTCATATTCAGCCAGGTGATTGTGGTTTATTGTTAAACTACCAATGGCACAAGTACAGTCAACCAGTTTATCACAGATAACCCAATTGGATGGAGCAAACTATGTTTCCTGGTCTATGAAGTGCAGCCTACTTCTGCATAAAGATGGATTATGGACTGTAGTTAATAGTCCACCGGATGTAACAGCTTGGGATCCATTGAATAATGAAGATAAAAAGAAAATAGCTGACTTTAACCAGGATAATGAAAAGGCTCTTAGTATAATTGGAGTGACACTGAGTGATCATATTCATAGTCCATATTTGTGGTGAAGAATCTGCTGCTAGGTGTGGGACATTTTGAAGAAGATTTATGTTCAAGAGAATGTGGGTGCACACATACACCTTACACGTAAACTGTTTAGAGCCTGTCTTCTAAAAAGTGGCAATATGTTAGCTCATTTGGAGTTTATGAAAAGCACTTTACAAGAGCTACAAAAAAAGGAGCTTATTTTCTTGGAGTTGCATCAAGTTTACATCGTTCTTTCTTCTTTGGATGAAACTTATGATGATTATGTGTCTTCACTGGAAGTTCTAAACAGAGATGAACTTACATTGACTGGCATAACTGGAAGACTGTTAGAAGAGTCAAGAAGAAGGAAAGATAGAAATCAACTGAGAGAAAGACAACTGCAGGAAGAAAAACTGTCTTCAACTGCCTATATTGTTAGGAAATGTTTTTCTTATGGGGCTAAAGGTCATATAGCCAGATACTGTAAAAGGGTAAGAAACAGAATGGTATTAATATACAGAGAGCTTATAAAGATGTTGGTTTAACCATATCAAGTACAACTACAACTGTAAACCATGATATATGGGGAGTTGACAGTGGAGCATTGCAGTGTATAACTAAAAGTAAAGAGATGTTTGTTAACATGATAAAGAGTAAACAGCATGTACCATTAGCTAATGGATGGAAATTGAGAGCATCTGGAGAAGGTACTGCATATTGCTCATGTATTAATGAACATTTACTGATGTTATATGTGCCTAGACTGATATTTAACTTGATATCTGTAAGAGCAATGGCAAAAGCAGGATTTGTTGTAACCTTCCAGGGAGATAAATGTTTAATTGAAAAACAGGGTAAAAGCATTACTGCAAGATTGGATATGGTTTGTTTATTATACATGATAATCCATTACTGCTAACTCAGTTTATGAGAATAAAAAGCCTCATGATGAATATATTCATCTGCTCTGTAGATGTATGGGACATATACATTTCAAAATGCTAAAGAAAACTGTTGAGTAATCTAATGGTATAAAATGAAAACCTTGGAAAAAGGAAGAAAATAATTGAACAAATGTATACAGAGAAAGGGGAATTAAAAATGGGGGGAAAGGGAATTTTGAAGTAAGTTTTTAGTTTTCTGTCTCTAAATTTAACAGCTTTCACTCCAAACGCACCAGAAGTGGGCAGGTAAAAATGCTGAATAATGACTGCAATTACGCGGTATCTCCACTCATTCAAAACTTCCAATTTTGCTTTTTATCTTAATATTCCTAAGTTCAATTTTCCTGATTTTCTTCATATGGAACCACCTCCTCAAATAGATCAGTATTCTCCTAAAGGTCTGTTAAGTGGTTTATATCGGTAATATTGTTACAATAACTTCAGGGTTTCCAAGTATCGCCGACACTGTCTCTTTTCCGTCAGCTTCTATCTTCTTCCTGTCTCCGCTTTAGTAAAGTCTATCAGAATAAAGATCAAATGGAATAGTCCGAATCCTCCACAACTTCCAGACCCTTTCCAGACGCTACTCTTCCAACCTCGTAAACTTCCCTTTTTACTCGTTATTGTCCTCACTCTCTCTTCTGTCTGCCAAACCCTTTCACTTTCACTTGTCTCTCATCCACTTTCTGGCCGCTTTCTTTTATGGCTCCAGACAGACACTTATAACAGCCTTATACTAGTCTATGACTTTCCAATCCTCCTCTCCACCACTAATTTTCTCTAACACACTCTTCCCCAACGATCTCACAAACTGTCACTTACTTGCTTCTTTACATCGGTGGCAGTCCAGACTTTGGAGCCTCCATTAGTAGGAGGCTGTTTCTTGCTCATTGGGCTCTGGAGGGCTCCTCTTCTCTGCAGGGGGTTTGCCTTCCCCACACTGCAGCCCAGGTCTTCCCCGCACCAGCACGAATCTCTCCAGGACTCGAGCACCCTCAAAGGATCACACCAACTGCAAAAAGAGATTAACTGAAACCATGGACAAGCTTCTGCACCTCTGTCGGTCCTTGCCTTGCCAAAAAAAAAAAAAAGCTGGAACACACTTCTTCACTAGTCCAACACATGAAAGCCAAAGGTCATAGCATCAACTTCAATGGCACCAAAACCCTAGCCACTATAGAAAACCCCAGCCACAGAATTATCAGAGAAGCCATAGAGATTGAAAAAAGACCAGAAAGGGTGAATAGAAGAGATGATTCCACCAGACTGTCAATTATTTGGAAGCCTGCACTCACAAACAAAAAAATCTCCACACCACAAGCCAGGCAACCACCTGGGCACAAACAGATCCCCCCTGATACCTCCAGCTCAAACACACCCCAACCAGGCACCCAGATGAAACCTAGCTTCCTAACAAATGATAGCCATCCATTTACTCGGAGCCAAGCTGCACTAAAGGCCTCCAATAAAGTAACACAATTTTGCCAGCCAATCAAGATACAAAAAGAGCCACAAAACAGACAGAAGATATTAGAAACACCAATCAAGCAGAACACAGCAAACGCCAAGACCAATAAACACAGACCAAGACTACCAACCAA
>NW_020769317.1:9923054-9958396 GCF_900518735.1 Pseudonaja textilis | reverse complement strand
TGCTTGTAATGCCCTGGCTAAGTCTCTCCTTCCTCCGAACTTAACACTGGCGACGAAGGTGGGATTCTTTCCAGAGGCATAATGCAACCGCTGAGTCACTAGCCGCTGATCCCAGCTAGAGAGAGAGCGATCAGCCGGCAACGAAAGCGAACGAGTGAAAGTGAAAAACGCTGTAACCGTTTTGCTAGCCTGCAGCGAGCGCTGAGCCGCAGCCAGAGAGAAAGCGGTCAGCGAACTAACGAAAGCAAGAGAGACGCCTGTAGCCGTTTGCTAGCCTGCTACAGTAGAAAGTGAAGCGCTGCGAGCCGCAGCCGCTCATTCTAAAAGGCGGGGAATTCAAACGGCTGTCAGTTGAATTTCCCGTCTAGTAACAGTGCGGTGCCGTGAGCTGAAGTTTAGGCGCGAAATTCAAAAAACGCTGCCATCAGCCGTTGCAGCCAATACACCAGCAGTCCCAGAGAGAGAAGTGAGAGTTGTAAAAACACCTCTCCAGAGCTGTAGTCACTAGCCTATTGCAGGCACAAAAAACCTTTCCTACTGCTGCCCAGAGAGATTTTCTCAACAGGTCACCAAAAGAGGATTTCATCATGAACTCCCACCCAGCCTTCCCGTTGTTCAAACCGGATGAGGAGAAGTGGGAGTCATATAAGAACCGTTTTAATCATTACATAGACGCCATTGGACTGGCTGATGCGTGGGAGCACCGGAAGAAATCATTTTTTCTGAGCTACTGCGGGGCCATCGTTTTTGACACGACCACAGCCCTGGTAGCTCCACGTGAGTTAAAAAACGTCCCCTGGACTGAACTATTAGAAATCCTCACTAACCATTATTCTCCTAGACCCTCACAGATTGCCAGGAGGTTCACCTTCCGCATGAGGAAGCAGACTGAAAAAGAGTCTATCAACCAATACATGGCAGCCTTGAGGACTGCAGCACTCCATTGCGGGTTCGGGAGCTATCTTGATGACATGCTCCTCGACCAGCTCGTATGCGGGGTCAAAGACCTCCATCTCCAAAGACGTCTATTGGCCAAGAAGGACCTCAACCTCGCCCAAGCCGTCGAGGAAGCCTTGGCATCAGAGTTGGCTACGGAAATCCAAGGCCCCGTGCACAAACAACCCACTACCACCATCCATTCAGAAGAGGTGGTCAACACAGAGGGTTCCAGCGACCAGGCCGACATCCACCGCCTTGCTCAGACCAGACAACCACAGGTAGGAGCCAGGCAAGAAAGCAGCCATCTGCCTAAACACATCACCCTGTGCCTGTCCTGTGGCGGATCTCATCCAAGGGCCACCTGCAAGTTCAAGGGAGCCACCTGCAACAATTGCCTCAAAAAGGGGCACATAGCCAGAGTCTGCCAAGCTGCTCGCTGTCCCACGCACGAGGGGCCCTCCTCCTTCTCACGATCGGGTCCACAAAGGCAAGTACTAAACTGTCGCACTCGCCATTTTGCTAAACATACCTGCAATGCCATTAGTAAAATCTCACTCTCTGTCCTATTAGAAGGTAAACCATGCCGAATGGAGGTTGACACGGGGTCAGCGCTCTCAATTATTTCATGGAACACCCTCAAGAAGCCACAGCCCAAGCTGTCCAGGAACCAACTCCAGGAGTGCCAGCTCTCCTTGAGGGACTACCAGGGGAAGGACATTCCGGTACTTGGCAAAGGCAAGTTCCATGTTAATTTTAAAGCTTTCAAAGGCTACCTGCCACTAGTGGTAGTTAGCGGCAACCTCCCCTCTCTACTGGGGCTTGATTGGTTTCCCCATCTCGGCCTAGGGTTAACAGGAGTCCATGCTGTCTCCACCTCTGACACCGACTCCTTATTCGCTGACTACTCAGACGTATTCAGCAATGAGCTGGGATGCTATAACGGCACCCCCATCTCATTCACAGTAGACCCCCAGGCAGTGCCAATTAGACTCAAACCCCGCAGAGTTCCATTCGCCATCCGGCCTAAACTGGATGCTGAACTAGACAAGTTATTGAAGCAAGGGGTCATTGAACCAACAGACTTCGCCAAGTGGGAGACGCCCATCGTCACCCCCCTCAAGAAGGATGGCAGTCTGAGAATTTGCTCGGACTATAAAACCACAATCAACAAATTTTTACAAGTTAGCGCTTACCCAGTCCCTGTCATACAACATCTATTACACACTTTTGAACCAGGCAACATTTTCGCCAAGTTGGACATGTCTCAAGCGTATCAGCAGTTCCCTGTTGACAATCAAACAGCCGAACTGCAAACCATCGTCACCCACAGGGGTGCCTTCCACTGCAAGCGTCTCCAATTTGGCGTAAGCGTTGCCCCAGGCATTTTCCAGTCCCTCATGGAGCGCATACTCCAGGGTCTCCCTGGCATAGTGCCCTACTTCGACGACATTTTAATCTCGGCCAGGGACAGACCCCAACTTTTCCAGAGAGTTTGAGCAGCGTTAGATAGGTTTAGACAGCATGGGCTCAAATTAAAAAGGGAGAAATGTGCCATTGCCACTAGACAGGTAGACTTTCTGGGCTATAAAATTGACGCCTCAGGTATTCACCCCCTGGAGTCCAAGGTTAAGGCAATCCATGAAGCACCCACACCTACAACCAAAGCAGAGTTACAAGCCTTCTTGGGGTTATTGAACTTTTACGCATCATTCCTGCCCCATAAAGCTTCAGTTGCTGAGCCTCTCCACAGGCTCTTAGATAAGAACTCTCCTTGGCACTGGGGTCACAAGGAAGACACTGCTTTTCACGCAGTCAAATCGTTACTCACTTCTAACGCAGTACTTATTCAGTTTGACCCCCATCTTCCACTAGTGTTGGCAGCTGACGCATCCCCTTTCGGGATTGGAGCTGTTTTAAGCCACAGACTACCAAATGGCTACGAGGCACCAATTGCCTTCTTTTCTAGAACCCTCTCGTCAACAGAGTGAAACTATAGCCAGATAGACAAGGAGGCTTTAGCTGCCGTAGCAGCAGTTAAGAAATTTCATGAATTTCTGTTCGGCCACTCTTTCGAACTAGTCATGGACCATAAGCCTCTCCTGGGTCTCCTGGCCGGCGACAAACAAACCCCACAAGTGCTGTCCCCAAGAATGACAAGGTGGACCCTATTCTTGGCAGCCTATTCGTATAAACTCATACACCGCCCAGGAAAAACCTTAAGCCATGCAGACGCTCTCAGCCGCTGCCCCCTGCCTACTCCAGCTGAAGATCCGGCCCCAGTCCACGCAATCTTTGAGGTCACCCAGCTCGACCTTCCAGTCACTGCCCTCGACATCGCCACCAAATCCAAAAAGGACAAAACGGTTGCCCAGGTACTGGACTGGGTGAGGAGGGGGTGGCCGGGCACGAGTATTTCTAACAAATTCACACCCTTTAAAATACGCCAACAAGAATTATTTAGTTTGCAGGGCTGTTTGCTGTGGGGCACCAGAGTGGTCATCCCGGCCCAACTGCGCACCCGAGTCTTGCAAGCACTTCACGAGGGCCACCCTGGCATCGTCAGGATGAAGGCGTTGGCACGCAGCTACGTGTGGTGGCCTGGCCTCGACAATGACATCAGCAAATGGGTAAGCTCGTGTCAACCCTGCCAGAGTCTAGACCATCCCCTCCAATCACCACCCCCACAAAGTGGGAAAGTACCAACGCACCCTGGTCCAGACTGCACATCGACTTAGCGGGCCCTGTTCACGGCAGAATGTTCTTGGTGGTGGTGGACTCATACTCTAAGTGGATTGATGTGGCCCAACTATCCACCACCACCACTCAAGCCGTCACCAAGGTGTTGACCCGCCTGTTCGTGACCCACGGGCTTCCAGACTCCATAGTTTCTGACAACGGCCCCCAGTTTGCCTCAACAGAGTTCAGCCGTTTCGCCGCAAATCTGGGCATCCGTCACATCTTCACGGCTCCCTTTCACCCCGCCAGCAATGGGTTGGTGGAGAGAGCCGTTAGAACCACAAAGGAAGCATTGGCCAGATTCGGAAATGAAGACTGGCAACATAGACTATCCCGTTTCTTGCTGGGTCAACACGCAACCCCATGCACGGTCACTAATAAATCTCCGGCCGAACTAATAATGGGCAGACGCCTAAGAACCGTGTTAGATAGACTTCACCCTAATTACTGCCCTGACTCACCCCTCGCTTCTTCAGCGGGGAGCAGAGGTTTTGTTTTGCAGGAGAGCATCTTCGCGAGGAACTATGCGGGAGACCCACTGTGGATCCCTGGAGTGGTCATTGCCATCACCGGTCCCAGGTCGTACAAAGTCCAGTTAGATGACGGTCGCATCTGGAGGAGACACCTGGACCAGCTTCGTAAGCGCCTAGTCACTACGCCCTGCGCAGAACCATGGGCACAACCCAACACACAGGCACCAAGCCAGACTCCCTTCAACTTCAGCCTGGGAGATACTCCACCACCTCCACGTGAGTCACTGAGCGAGGAACCAGACAGAGACCACGCAGAGGGTATGTCACCCGAACCAACGTACGAGGACACACCGTTGCCAGTCGGCTGTTCTACCCCCGTACCAATGCAGTCCACTGAGCATGCCCGCGTTTCTTCATCAGTTCAACCATCTCCCTCGGGCTCGGGGCCAGTGGTCAACGCACCCGAGCTACGACGCTCTGAGCGCCAACACAGACCTCCGGCTTATTTGAACGATTACTCATGTTCACATCTGGGGGGAAGGGGTGTTATGTCCCTGGGACTCTCCACAGTCCCCTCTCAGGTCCGCTCCAGTTGTGGGGGGTGTTACTGCCTCCCCATTGGCTGACCACCCCAGCAGCCGGCTATATAAGCAGGCTGCGGGGTTCGGTTAGCTGCTGGTTGTTGCGAGCCCGTTCCAGGCTGGCGAGCTCAATCAGCCCTTTATTGTTATTAATAAAGTATTTGTTGCTTGTAATGCCCTGGCTAAGTCTCTCCTTCCTCCGAACTTAACACAATCAATGTGCGTTTGAAGCTCTGATGTGGAAGGAGGAAAGCAGAAAGTGGTGGCAGAACTGAATTGTTTACCCCCAGCGTTGGATAAAGTGAAACCTATTGTTAAATAGGAAAGTGAAAAGGAGAGAAGAGCAATTATCCTCTGTGGAAACTTTTCATTTTTAGCTAAATGAACAAATCATGGAGAGTACTTTACAGATGGACAAGAACTTTGAAACCTTGAAATTGAACAGAAGAGTGACGATTTGCAGTGGAAGCCATTGAGACTGGCGATTCTGGGAGGAAAGCAGCTGAAGTGATTGTTAGAATTGAGAACTGAGACTTTAATTTACTATTGGACATAGCCGGAATACTAAGGCAATGACAAGAAAGTAGGAGGCTGTAAATCCTCTTCCCGTCCAATGCTTTTCTTTTTTCTTTTTTCTCTGTTTTCCTTTATTTCTCTCTGTCTTTTCCCTTTCAGAACTGATTGAGTGGTATAGCTTCACATATTTATTTATGGTATATATTTAAGTAATAAGAAAATAAGATTAAGTGGTTATTTTGAAATAGGATTTAATCTGAATGTGATATTTAACCCTTTTGGAATATATTTTATATCTCTTGGGGAGCAGCAGGCAAGTAGACTCTCTGCTTAACTAAGATTAAATTAACCTACTCTAATTATTGCCTGCTTTTAAGGCTATTTTTCTATCATATCTTAGTCTTCAAATTTTTATTTTTATTTTTAAACTCTTTACATTTTTTAAATTTTTGCAGTGTAATCACTAATCCACTTTTAGTTATATTTCAGCTATGGTTTAGCTGTATTTTTTTTAAAAAAAGCCTGAGCTGGGCCTCAGCTCTAGGAGGGCCTTGCTGCTGCTTCTTTGTTGTTGTTGTTCTAAAAATCTTGCTCCTTTAGCTGGAGGTCATGCAATGCCTAGCTTTGATGTGATTTCTCTTATCTTATTTATTCTATTTTTATCCACTATTTTTATTATTTTATCATTTTTATTTATTCATGTTCCCTGCTCTGTTGGGAGGGCAGGATACTTGGTATACTTGTGAGGACCTCTGCCATTGTTTGCCCTTAGGACTCGTTTCTTCTCGACTCCTGATTCCTTCTCCTCTGGATTTAGGACTTGTTTCAGTGATTAGACTCTATGCTATATTACACAGCTCCCCCTCTATTGTGCTACTTAATATAATGAAGACAAGGAAAATGAGAAGATCTCTCACTGACCTGGTTCCTCAACCTTCTCCGAAGCAATCCAAGATTAAGGACTTTGTTTTAGCTCGGCCTCTTGGTTTGAAAGCTCCTGATCCCTTTTGTCTGGCTGCTGCCGGTTGTTGCGATCTTCCAACGGTTGAGGGCATCACCCCCCTGAGTTGAGAACAAAGGCTTATCTAAAACTATGACCTCCAACCAATCCTTAAATGAGCCCACCCTTACAGAACGTCTGGCTCAGCAATGTTTCTTGGTTGCAGAAACTACAGTGAGCATTCAGCTCCAGCTTGATAAAATAAGTACTTTAAACTACTTAGTTTCCTGGATTACCAGTGGGAGCCCTGGGTTGACCGCTCAGCAGCCTGATGCACCAGCAGGGTTCTCCCTGCCAATCCTCAGCAAAAGCACTAGCCAATGTAATCCTACCAATAGTTTGAACTTTACATCTTTTGACACAAACAGTCACCTGGTCTTACAGTCAAAACAGGTGGCCCTCATCATTAATCCCACTAATGCCAACTTGCCTCACTGGGGTTCAACACAACAGGCAAGGGACCATATATTACAGTTATTGGGCCTAAAAGCTGATGATTTGAAGAAGGTTGAACTTTTACCCTCTCCTGAATACTTCACTGGAGTACTACTTGTTTTTGACAACTCCAAAACCCCAAAACTATTTTTCAGAAGAGGATCCCTATTAAGATCCTTTGGCATTCTGCCAAGAAGAGTCTTCAAAGATATGTTGATTAAGCCACTCTTGAGTAATCAACAATTTGTGAGTGGCAGGACATTTACTGCTCCCAAAAGATTCTCAACAGCACATATTAATGTGCCAACCTTGAATGCCATCTCGGATACTACATCACATACTAATTACACACCTATTCCTGCAAAACCTCCAGTTGGCATCCTCTCAGATGGTAGCCTGACTGTTCCTCCTACAACCAGTCAAATTAACCTCCTGCAGCGGGCTTCTGGTTTGAAGTCTCTTCGGTGACAGACAGAAATCCGCGATCGTGCAGAGTTTCAGTTTGGGCTTGCCGCTGGAGCGCCCTGAGCCAGCTGGTTTTGGGGCTAAGCCACCCTGTAGAGGTGGTGAAGAGGGGGGAGACTGCCAGCAGGGTTGAGGAGAGCCGCATCTCTCCTCCTCAGCTGGCCATTACTCCCTTTCCCAAAGGCGGTTGCAGTGATGGTCAGAAATGGCCACCACAAAGAAGAACTCGAATGTAAAAGAATGTGCAGGAGGAAGTTAAGAAGTGAAAGTTTTGGTTGACCAGGTTAAATTGTGAAAGCAACAACTAAGGTACCCTGGAATTTAAACTTACAAAAAATAACATCGCTCCCAAAGAAGAGTTGGAAGCAGTGAAGGAAAGTGAAAAGGGAAAGGTTTGGTTTTTTTCTCTCTCTCTCTCTTTCCCTATACTGACAACTAAGAGACTTAAATAAGAAATTGGAAATTTGACATCAATAGGCAATTAAGCTGAAAATAAAATAAAATGCCAAAGGGATAATAAAGATTTCTGGACGCTATTTTTTTTTTCACAAGCAGGAAGGGAGAGAAAAAAATAAGGGCAGGATCTGGAAGAGGGAGGAGACTGCCTGGAATTAAAAAGAATCTACAGTAAAACTTCAACAAGACTTCTAAAAGATACATTTAACTGAAACTTTGTAACTAAACAGTAACCCCAAGAAGATAAAGTGAAAAAAAAAAGAGCAAAAAGAGACAGCTTGCGTGTATTTGGATTATTTGTTGATCTTTGGATTCTTGGTTATTTCATTTGAATGACTAAAATTAATCAGGTGGTTGTTTAAAAATTTATACAATGGCACCACTTCTGGATGAATTGAAAATGGAACTTAAAAAGTACAAAGAAGATGCACAAGAAGGGAAGGGTTCTTTTGGCTTTGTTTTTCAATTTTTAGAAATGGAGATTTGGAACTATGAGAAACAACAAGAAAAGACTGCAAAACAAGAAGACTCGGACAAAGAAGAAGCTGTGGTGGTCTGGCACTTGAAAATGAGACACAGGGAAACGTCTGAGCAAATGCCAGCTCTGAGCGAACTCAGGCAGCAGTATTTATTGAAGATTCAGAAAACAAATGACCTCGACAAGATAATAACATACAGGCACAGAAAGTCCCACTGACGAAAGTCCTTGCTGTATACCTATAATTATCACCTATTTCCCTGTGTACCTATAATTATCACCTATTTCCCTGTGTACCTATAATTATCACCTATTTCCCTGTTCCTTCTAAGCCTGCAGATAACAGGATAAGACACTCCTGCGTAAAAGTACTCCTACTCTCACTAGGAATGCCTGCATATCCTTATCTTTATGGCTGTACAAAGGACTTACAGAAAATGATTAATAACATATGTTACCACATTCCCTCCTTTTTTATTTATTCAAAGATAGGGGGTGTTTTAGTGGCATAGTACACAGTTCCCTCGCGACCTGGTCTCATATGTCGAAAAGCTGAGGTACACATTTGTAATAGATTAGGAATACATTGAATAAAACAACATAACATAATAAGTATAGCAACAATTATTACAAGTGATTGAAGCAATAAACGTAACCATGAGCTGTCAGGAAGCCAATCCCATAGCAAAGCCCAAAGTGACTTATTGAAGCCATCTTTTCCTGCTTCGTGTTTAGCTATGCGGTCTTCCATATCATGAACAGTTCTTGTAATGTTAGGCTCATAATTATGTATAAAAACACAACAATGTGAATGAATTAAGGCACACACTCCTCCTTTGGCAGCTAACATTATGTCTAAAGCATAACGATTTTGTAAAGTAACTTGGTGAATTTCAGACACTTCCTCATTCAACATCTTAATGCTTCTGATAGTATTATTAAACATAGCAACAGTAAAATTATTTAAAATATGAATATCTCTATAGTTCATAGCTATTCCCAAAGGTGGGATTGCTGCCCTAGAAATCTGAGTCCACAAATTACCACCTTTTCCAGACCCAGGTACATGCATACAAAGCCAACAATTAGTAACATTTAAACCCTTAGCCGCAATCTGAATGTCCTTGATATAGGAATTTTCTTTCCATAAATTATCTCCAAGGTCTCTAGTTTCTGAGATAATAACAGCTCTTCGCCTCCGTATTAGAGTCCGTGGAGGCATAAGACGAATGGAAAGAGAGTCTGTATAAGTTAATTTAGGCAACTCCAATTGACACCGATATTGTCCATAGTCTGAAACAGAAACATTAAACAGGATCAGAGTTGTTGCACAGGCTGAAGATATAATATCCTTATCAGGTCCCGAGTAAAGAATGTCCTGACCCTTATGCCAGGACCAATATGCTGGAAAAATCAAAGGATGCCGCTGTTTGCAGATCAATTTAGTCCGGTTCCCCAGAGGAACCTGCTGCATACAAGTTGGTAACCTCAGATAAGCAGTCATCTTTTCCCAGCCTTCACAACGCCGCGCCTGGACTGCTGGCATCAAGAGAATCAGGAACCACAGGTACGGAATCAGGAACCACAGAAATGCCATCCTCCTTCTCCGAAACCTCCTTCACCGGTGCCTGCGAATGATCAGGTCGAACGCACCGACCAGGAACCCAACGAATTTGACCAAGATGTTCGACTGCTGCATAACCACGTCCGCACGTAATCAGCTCAGCAGGAACCCATGCCGGATCCGGAAGGAACCGCACCAACACCCGAGGTCTCACCGCATCTGTAGAAGGGGAAGAAAAATGCCTGCTGGCCGCACTCGCAGGGGGGGTTACCAGACAAATTTAAAAAATTTAAAGTATAACATCCATTTGCCAAATCATTGAAGGTTTCAACCCCCTGGGGTTGACTCCCATAGGGATAGCTGTGCCCTGCCTTGAACAAGTTGGACATTGTTGAATTATGGCAGCAGCTTCTGCAGCAGTAAGCTTGAATTGGTGTGCCAGCGCTTTAGCGTTTTGATGAAAATAACTATGGCTGTCCCATGGCTGGACAGTGAGAACTGAAGTTACAGCACTATCAGCTTTGGCATTACCTTGTGATAAAATTCCAGGCAAATTACTATGACTACGAATGTGGGCAACAAAACATGCATGCACACGCTGCTCCAAACATCCTTGCAACAACAAAAGCAATTTTAAAATATTAGGTGATATTCCAGGAGACAAATAGGAACCTGCTACAAAGGGTAACAAAGTATATACATACAAAGAATCCACTATTAGATTAAAAGCCTGATTTTGAAAATTTTGAAAGGCCAAAACTACAGCAGCAAGTTCTGCCTGCTGGGCAGACTTTTGCTCTGATGTCACTTTTGTATGCCAAATTCCAGATTTATCTTTCCAAACACAAGCACCAAAAACTTTTCCTCCATCAGTAAAAACTGTAGGAGCATCTGATATGCCCAATGGTATCCTTTCTTACATTTCGGGCACACTGATTTAGGACGAACACTCTGTCCCATTGACCTCTTATTTTTCTGACTTTGACCCCGTCCAGGAGCCCGACATTGCGCTTTAAAATGTCCAGGCTTCCCACAATTGAAACACTTTCCCTTTTGAGCACTTCCTGCTTGCAAAGCCAAAGCTAAAGTCTCCATGTTAAAAGACTGACTCCCAACCTTCCTACAAGCATTAATCAAATCTGCGATTTCTCGCTTTCCACTTGCTATAAGTGGATTTAAAATCTTTTTGCAATCTGTGTTAGCTTGTTCTATTGCTAACTTCAAAAGCAATTCTTGCTGGGCGAATTGATTTTCAATTTGTCTTTCAATAGCCAATTTTAATCTGCTAACAAAATTTTCATAGGGTTCATTGTTCCCTTGTTTGATGTTAGTGAAAGTTTTCTCGTCAGCTTTGCCGTCAGGGAGAGCCCCTATGGCTTGAAAAATTATTTGTGGGAGAAGAACGAATCCCTCCTCAGGCATACCATCTCTCTGTTGTTCCACTGTTGTATAGTTACCAGCTCCGTAAAGCTGATCTGGGATAACATTTGCTGTTCCCCTCTGGACTGCCAGCTGTCTCCATTTCTGATCTAACACCAAATATTGAGCTGGAGTTAAAATCATATTCAACAGAGCTTTCCAGTCAGCCGGAATCATTTTATTTCCATAACCAACTGCTTCTAACAACGCCTGAGTATATGGCGATCTAACACCATACTCTTTTGCTGCTTGCTTAACTTCCTTTAAAATCCTGAGAGCTAGAGGCTTCCACTCCTGCTGCGGATTTAACGCAGCGTCCACGACAATTTCTACTGGATTAAGTTGAACCTCTACTCCAAACTCCATTAAATCATCTCCTGATAACTCCCCTCTATTTTTTGCTTCTTGAATACCTGCAGTAACTGCATCTACTTGAACTCTTAAAGGTAAACTCTTATCCTCTGACAAAGTATTTTCAGCGCCTGACAGTCCCCCGGATTTATCCGGAGGTGCCGTCGGCGGCAACAAACGTACCGCATGGTAAGGCGGCAAACCTTCTTTGGGGGGTGCTAGGAGCGGTTGTTCATAAGTAGCTAACGCATCTATAATCACCCTCCAAGTTAACAAAATTGAAGAAGGGGCACGAGGTTCTTTGTGCAAAAATTTCCCTATCTTTTTCCAGGACTCTACTTTAATACTACCTCCCTCTGGATATGACTGAATATGTTTCCAAACATACTGTAAGAAGTCCTCAATTTCTTTCTTACTTACTGCATATCATCTACTATGAACTCCAAACCTAAAACTATTCCCAATGATCCCTCTCAATTCCCTGATGTGCTCTTTCTGAGCCTTCGAGAGATCTCCCCCCATACTCACGAAAAGAATCTATCTCCGTCCAGTGAAGATGATGAGGGCCCAGTCGATGTCCGCGACGATGAGTATAGGATGCGGGAAACGTATAGCCTTTCCAAGCTATCACGTCGGAACGTATAGCCTTTCCAAGCTATCACATCGGGGTCACCACTTGTGGTGGTCTGGCACTTGAAAATGAGACGCAGGGAAACGTCTGAGCAAATGCCAGCTCTGAGCGAACTCAGGCAGCAGTATTTATTGAAGATTCAGAAAACAAATGACCTCGACAAGATAATAACATACAGGCACAGAAAGTCCCGCTGACGAAAGTCCTTGCTGTATACCTATAATTATCACCTATTTCCCTGTGTACCTATAATTATCACCTATTTCCCTGTGTACCTATAATTATCACCTATTTCCCTGTTCCTTCTAAGCCTGCAGATAACAGGATAAGACACTCCTGCGTAAAAGTACTCCTACTCTCACTAGGAATGCCTGCATATCCTTATCTTTATGGCTGTACAAAGGACTTACAGAAAATGATTAATAACATATGTTACCACAGAAGCCATCTTTAATGAACAAGTAATTTTATGTGGGGAAGAAAAAGGAAATGGGGGAAAGAGAATGGAAAATTTAAGATTTAAAAAACAACCAAAGAAAAGAAAAATAATTCAAAAAATAAGTATAATACTGGAAAGCAACAGAAAAGGGGAATACAGAAGAGAGAAATAGAGGTAGAGAGACAAGGGGGTAAAAAGGGGAGAGAGAAGAAGAGAGGGAAGAAGGAAAGGAAAGGAAGTTACAAAGGACCAGAGCAAGATATAGAGAAACAGGACCTATTTAGAGATAATGGGTGAAAATCTAACTGAAAAAGGTATTCTGTAAAGGTACATAAGATTGTATGGTTATATTAGTAATAGAAATAACTTTAGAAAATTGGAAACAATGTATGATTAAAATGAGGGATAAAATAGTGTAATTTAGTGAAATGTTTGTTAATAAAATAAGTGAAATAAAATAAATAAGAAAATTGAATTAGGAAAGAACGGGAACATTTTAATTAGTTAATGTTTTATAAAATATAAGTGAAGAGGGGGGGGGATTAATTATGGTAAGCTTATAATTGTTCCCATAGAAGTATGATATTTAATTGAAAAGTAATGTTAAAGAAGTTAAGACTTTAATGAATATTAATATTAATGATAGGATTGAATTGGAATGGAATGTGTTGTTTTAATTACATACATTTATATATTTTTTTCTTTTTTTAAAGAATATAGTGTGTATTTTAAAAATGTACCAAGCAGAATCCAAATGGAAGTTATGTATTATATTGAATGTTATAACTTTAGGGTATATATTGAAGCCTAAATAAGAGTTAAATGTATAAACTTAAAAGATATAAAGGCATCATACTCCAATCAGTAACTACAGGAGAAATTTTGTTTAATGAGAAAATATAATAGGTAATTGAAACAGGACAGACAAAAAAAAATAATGATTTGAATTGAGATGAGATAATTAATATAAAATTGAGAAAATTAAAAGAGGGGAGAAGCTATGCAGAAAATGTGAAATAGTAATAAGATATGGAATAGAATATAAAAATGAGCATGAACTTGAATTTGTGTTTGTACGAAGAAATGTAACCCGGGATTATGCTACTTTCAAAAAAGATGTTTTATTTGTATTTTTTTTCTTTTTGTGAAAACTCAAATAAAATTTACAAAAAAAAATATTAACCTCCCACAGTGAGTAACATCTTACCAGGAAGCTTCCCTTAATTTGATCAGCTGGGTAGAAATGGCCCCAAAGGAAGTAACACCAGCCCAGGGCACCCCAAGGTTCCTTAGCAAATAAGCCCCAAGTCAGTGCCTCTGGGATTCCATCTATTTATGAGACTGAGGCTAATTAAGAGAGGATGCAGCAAACTGTTAGTGTTCAACGTTTATCTTCCCCTGACAATGAGGCAAGCTGATACTAAGGCTTAATGGGACATGGTGGAGAATTACATTATTTGTATAGAAACTAAATTCCCAGCACTGTACATCCTTACAGGGGCCGACTTTAATGTCCAATTGGGAGTCCAAGTTCCCCCATTGATTGAGGCACTCTACTTCCAAGAAACCCTCCAGGCCATAGGACACCAGATTTCAGCCAGACATTCTAAGGATTAATTAACAATTTTTGCTGGCATTCAGTTAGCCATTTTAGAAGCCCAACACAATAAGATAATTTTTAATGGAAGTATCCTAGGTGATCTAGCTGGTGAGTTTACTTTTAGTTCCGCACGTGGAAGTAGTGTTATTGATTTTGTGCTAGTATCCCAGCTTCTTAGAAAGGCAGTCCATGCTTTTTATGTGGACTGCCTTACGGAGAGCGACCACTACCCCCTGGTTACAATCATTGGGCTTTCCTAAAATATACATCTCGTAGGGATCCCCAGATATAAGATCCCTATGTGGCCTCATATACAAGGAGGATCAAATGGTCTTCTAATACTGAAAGAAAGTTCCACTCCTTTTTATCATCTCCAGAGTGTCTCAGCCTATACAATCAGGCCCTAACAAGTAGTGGCCCAGGGACAATCTCGGCCTTTGAATCACTAATTTATAGTGTTCAAAGGGAGCTAGGAGTCATCCATAGGCCGAGAGATCCGTATCATTCAAGAAGTAATTCTTGGTTTGACAAAGAGTGTCTGATGCTCAGGAACCAGATTAATTGGGTTTACCTGCTCTATCGTAATTGAGAGGATAAATGCCCACCAGAGGACTACTATCGCTTGAAGCGGGAGTATAAAGGACTAATTGCTAAGAAAAAGAAAGCTAAAGAGAGAGAGAAGTGGGATCTACTTCTCCTCTCCATTCAGCAGAAGAACACTTGATTATTTTGGCAAATTGTTGCCAGCTCCTTGCCTGGCCATCAAGAACTCCCTCTCTGCTGTATTTCCAACAGAGATTGGGAAAACCATTTCTTGGCAATTTTCCAGGCATCAACAAGTTCAACCATGCTTGGGCCACAGCTGCCTCCTGCAGTTCCTGACTGGCAACCCGTGACTCATGCTGAGATTACCGAGCTTATCTCTGATCTCAAGTCAGGTAAAGCCCCTGGCCTGATGCTATATCCCCTGATTTGCTAAAATCCAATCCCAAGTGGTGGATTGCTCTCTTAGCAAGACTCTTTATGCATATCAATACCTCTGGCAGGATCCCTACCTCCTGGAGCATAGTAATTATTGTTCCAGTTTTTAAATGAGGAAATAGGAACAACCCAGCCGACTATCATTGGAAAACTGTATACTAAATATCTCCAACATAGACTCCACACTTGGGTTGAGGAGTCTAATATTATTGGTGCTGAACAGATTGGGTTTAAAGTGGGCTGTGCCACACTGGACTACTGTTTTGTCTTAGCACACCTGGTCGATAAATATACTACCATACCAGATGGTAAACATTTTACTGCCTTTATCGACCTAAAGTCAGCATTTGACTCAGTCCTAGGGGACTGTTGTGGTCAAAACTGCTCAAAAGTTCTATTGATAGACATCTTCTGTTCCTAATTAGATCCTTGTACAACCAGACCTCTAGTCAGGTCAGGTGTGGTTTGCAGGGAGAACTTTCAAACCCTATCCCGATTAAGAACCGAGTAAGGCAGAGTTCCGGCTCCTGTTTTGTTTAATTTATTCTTGGCCTTTCACATTGGACGTATTGAGTCCCATGCCCCAAAGCTGTCAACTACAAAGATCCCACTTCTCCTTTATGCTGACGATGCGGCCCTCCTTTCATTGTCAAGGCCAGGTCTAAAAAGATTACTTTCTGCATTTGGCTCTTACTGTGCTGAGAACCACTTGTCCATTGATTATGACAAATCCAAAGTATTGGTGTTCTCTAGAGCCCAGAAATTGTATAACTGGGCTATCAATGGTAATGCTGTTAAGCAGGTTTTCCATTTTAAGTATTTAGGTATCCAATTTCAGAACACCGGTGCTTGGACTAGACATTGACCCCAGGTGCTGAATTTGGCCTTCTGTAGTTACCAGCAGATTTTAAGATTTTTTTATACCCAAGGAGGCCAGTTTATTCCTTCTGCTCTGCGTATTTACAAAGCTAAAACTTTGGCTCAAACCCTTTACGGAATTCCCATATGGATATGGGGCTTCAAGGATTGTATTGAAAAAACCCAGGCTGTCTTTCTTAGGAAACTTCTGGATCTTCCTCCTTGTGTTGGTTTTGCTCCGATGTACCTGGAACTGAGCACTCAATCAGTCGAATGTATGGCATGGATTAACACCTTTAAATGGTGGTTTCGGGTGCTCTTTCTGGCAATTCCTGGTAGCTACCTCTCCCTGGAATTTGCTGACTCTCATTTTTCTTGTTGGGAGAGGGAGCTGATGAAGAAATTAAGCCTGCTAGGTTTTACGGGGATGCCCTGGGAGATTATGGCCTTAATGACACCCAATTTAGGGTAGTCCAATGGCCTGTGGACATTGACTTGCAATATCTACGAGCCAGAGCTAACAAAACTTGCTCCCCTCTGATCTTCAGCCAATTTAACAATTACGGACTGAGGATGGCTTCCTATTTTTACACTCTAACCATTGCCAGGTATAGAAGAGCTTTCTCCCTAGCTCGCTTTAATGTCTTGCCCTCAGCACTACTGGATGAGTGATTTAAGAAGCTCCTGATTAACAAGTGGCTATGCCCCTGTGAAAGAGCTGAGGTTGAAACTGTGGAGCATATTCTTTTATATTGCCCTATGTTTAACATAGGCAGATCTAAGTTACTATCTTTCCTTGAAACAGACCCTTCTAGACGCAATGTTAGTAATTTGTTCTTATATTGCCTAGGGGATGTTTCCTCATACATCACTTCTCAGGTTTCCATTTTTTTTAAGAGCTGTAACCATCAGAGGAGAATGCTGTAATTCCCCTTAGTCAAGTTTTTGGTGACCAATTGTTCATGACTAATTTTCCCATGTTCTTCTTTTGTTGTACTTGTGTTTTGGTCTGTGACCGCAAATAAAGTATTATTATTATTATGTCTGATATAGGTAGATAGATAAGTACATAGGTAGGTAGATATAACATTAATACTATGTTTCTAATACGCATTAAACTGCTTATTATATATTAATGTGACTGTGAATTCTTCTGATAATCTATTACATTGGCCAATCAAATATGAGCAGTTTGTCAAGATAAAGAGGCCTTTCATGATTCCTTTGATTCCACATACTAATTAATTCTAGATACAGTAATTTTTACCTTGAATTTTATTATACAGTAACAGAAGAGTGAAGTCCATGGAAGAACACATTTAATCTTTCCAAAGTTAAGAAATAAATGAAACTGACATATATCATAATGTGCCGAGAACAATAGAGCCATCATTTCTGTATTTGGGTTCTTTGTGTTTAATTGTGGTTCCTTCAAACATCTGGTGTATTCATTTCACAGTAAATTAATATTGATAGAGTTCTGCATAAATACTTTTCTTGCTGGTTAGAATTGCAGCATCTAATCAGGGGTGGGATTCAAAATTTTTAACAACCGGTTCTGTGGGCATGGCTTAGTGGTGGGCATGGCTTGGTGGTCATGTGACTGGGTGGACATGGCTTGGTAGTCATGTTTTTGGCTGGATGTGGCCAACTCAATATCACTCACATCAAGGCATGCATCTCCTCGCCCGGCCTCTCAGACTGTGGGGATGCTGCAACAGTGGAAAGTGTGAAAAATAGTCATAAGTCACCATTGTAACTTTAAATGGTTATTCCATACAAGCAAAGTACCAGCAAAGGAGGGGAAAAAACTCCAGAGATGTTCCTGAGACAGGAAGTCTAGTCCTGCTAAGATAAGGGTTAACAGAGAGGCAGTTTCTGTAAGCAACACCAGAATGTTTCCTTCCTGCCTTCCTTACAGGTTTAGGCCAGTAATTTCTTCTAACAACCGGTTCTCCAAACTGCTTAGAATGTTAACAACCGGTTCTAGCGAATAGGTGCGAACCTGTAGAATCCCACCCCTGCATGTAATAGTTTTGACTAAGTATTAAATAATGGTGTTCTTTCAGAAATAGTTCTACTGGAATATCATAAACTTAAACACCCACATTTGCAAAAAAAGTTTTGCAACCACATTTTTCTTAGCAGAACTTTAGCATTCAAATGGCTTTTGGTTAGGATGAGTTACCTGTAGTCTTTGACTAACGACAAAAATTGGGACTAAAAATTTGTTGTTAAGTGCAGTAGTCATTAAATCAGGCATCAAGACCACATATGATTTTATGACAATTTTTGGCATATCTTAAGCAAGATATTCCATGACCATGACTTGTGATCCTATCAGCTTCCCCATTGTCTTTGCTTGTCAGAAACTAATTGGAAAGTTGCAAATGGCAATCACATGACTATGTGATGCTGCAACCATCATAAATATCTGCTAGTTGCAAAGCATGTGAATTGTGTTCAGGTGACCACAGCTGCAATGGTAGCAAGTATTGAGGACCAGTCATAATTCACCTTTTTTGGTGCAATTGTAACTTCAAGCACTTGCTAAATGTACGATCGTAAGTCAAGGACTATCTGCAGCTGGTCATAAAGTGTTCATGTTATAGGATAATAGCATAAGATAACTATTATGTATAATTTATTTGTAATAACTAAGGTTAATCTGGTACAGCTCAGATTGAATTGTGGTCTCAAGTATTAGTCAACTTAAATGAAATCAAATGAGTTTGATATCTGATTATCATAAAAGCTGGTTAATGAAGCTCCTTTTGTCATATACTATAAGTAGTGAGAATGAACACTAAATAACACTTTAGAAGCTTTGATTAGCTCTCATCACAATAAGGTTATTTTTGACATCTTCTGGTGGCATGATAAAGAGAAGCAAAACTGCTGATGCCTGAATCTACCAGCTATATAGAACATATTTTCAGTTCTTTTGTTCTTTCATTAACCTGTTTGTAGTTAGCTGTTACTTCAGTAGCATGTTATTTTTTAAATGTAGAATCAGAGCTGCTGTGCACTATCAAATTTAATTAGCTGAGATGTCACTGAGAGCCAGCTATGGTTTTGGAAAATGCTGTCATTATAAAGAATTGATTATCTTAAAGAACATTGCCATCCAGTCCAGAAAAGGCAATAATATTCAGCACCTACAATTATAAAATCCTTAAAACAGACACATGGAATGTTATAGTGTCATCATTATATCACTCAAATGGTTAGGAAAAATCTTGTTGGCTCAGGAGTTTGAATTTTTGTTTCAGTTTTAAAGTGATGTTTTATTTGCAGGGGAACTTAAAGAAATGGGAAAAATGTATTCATGATTCAAGGCACTTACTTCACCCTTTACCCTCAAAAATCATTTTGGGTTTAGAATTCTTTCTTAAACTTCTATTCCTCTGGCTCTTGTTATAATATTTTATGGTTAGCCATATCAGAATACAAAATATGAAATGCAGAAGAGTAATAAGACCATAGGTTGAAAATAGAGTAAAAGAAATAATTAAAAGAAAATGCAAATCATATTTTGGCACCACTGTTATACTTTGCCCTAGTCAGATTGAATAGGCAGTTCTCAACTGTATAGTTTTGTTTAAATAAAGGTTGCATTATATGATATTTTTGAACCCTATCTTGAAATATGTTGTTTTACTGTAAGAATCCAAATAGTCTGTTCATCTATTGAGAGATTCAGGATACTTATTTCTCTCTTTCTCATGCAAATGATGAGCAAATAATATGTTTTATGTCTTTTATCTCTGGGACTCCTCAAATATAAGTACATTTTATCATTGTATCGAACTGCTCAAATCTTGCTCAGATAAATATCCCATATAGAGTTTGGACATTTCTGTCTTTAAATACTTGGCAATTTGAAAGATACATTTACAGCAGCTCATCTATATCAATGTGCCAGCCTTATTGAGGATGTTTACATCTTTCTGAGTTTCAACATCCAAAAAATGCAGCAAACTTATTTTCCAGAGACAGTTGGACAAGAAACAGGAAAATTGCAGCTCTTTATTTATCAACTATAAATCCAAGAGGTCTGTAATAGAGATTTTTCTCTGTTATAACAGACACAGTTTAGAGAATCTGTCAGTTTCATAGCTTTGATTTGGCATCAATAATTGTATCCCCTGATTTTGGAGAAATGACAAGTTGTATAAATTCCCAATTTGATTGTAACTGCAGGAGCTGAGGTCCTTTTATACATATCCAAAATATTTTTTCAAATATAGGGATTGTTCTTGTTCTAATAAAAGTATGTATTTTAAGTTCTAAATTTTGTTTCCTCATAAGAGCAGGGGATAATCTTAGTCTTTCATACCTTAATAATTCAGTCAAAGGAATTGGGATTTATTCATTTTCAATTCACACATGCTTTTGCTCTGAGTGATAATGAGGAAGTTAAGATCCAGACTCAGAGAAAACTACTCTAAATAAGGTGTTGAGTTGCCCTATTGGCTCACTATCATTTAGTATCTATACTTGGGATGTTTTTTTTAAAGCCGTTATTTTTATTTATTTATTAATAATCAGCAAATTATTATGACAGTAGGAGTTAAGTCTTCTTGGCATCCTATGCAAACCAACATGAATAGGATAGTAAAATCATAACATCAACATATAGCAAGGTGTTACAATGGGTGTTGAATACCTTAGGTCCATATACCATCGAAATACATAGCTCTCATCAGTCCTGGTAAGTCATTACTGTATAGACTGTATAGCAGTGGTGCAAGTAAGTATCCTTGTCTTATCCATTTATGAGTATTGATCCTACCTGTCATTTTATTTATTCTCTATTTTACTTCTGTATTTATATCCTGACATTATTATTTCTATAAATAACTCAAGGAAGTAAATCTGCCTAATGCTCTTTCTTCCTCCTGTTTTCTCCACAAAAACCTTGTGAAGTGGGTTGGGCTGAAAAAGAATGATTGGCCCAAAATCACACAGCTGGCTTTTATCCACAGAATGGGACTAGAGTTCATGGTCTCCCAGTTTCTATCCTGATGTCTTAACCACTAGACCAAACTGATTCTCAGTTAGGCTCCATTAACCCCAAGCCACACTCTCAAGCAAGGGTTCATATTTTGGATTTTACTTGTAGACTTCAGACTTGCCTTCCTGCCTTTGGAATTTTGACTATGCTTTAGCATTTGGAACCTTGGACTCTGTTTTTGGATTGGGATTTTGTGAGCAGTGTATCTTGTCCTTGTGCCTCATGGATCAGATTGACCTTAGTTTGAGGGACTTTGTGGTTCTGGTGGAGAGGGACTATAGACAAGGAAAATGGTTGGAGCTTTACCATTCCCATTAGTTGAATGCTGTGTAAGTGAGTAATAAACTTTAATTAACACCTGCATTTCCAGCATGATTCAAGTCAGAACAATCCTTCTGAAAGAAGGACTGTAGATGTAAAGGGGAATTCAGGTGTTTATTCTTTTTCTTGTCACCATCTCACCATCTTTTCATTGAAGTAGAATTACTCTTTCCTTGATATTTCACTTTTGCCACATGCTGCAATTCGATTCCTTTCTTATTTCAGGGCAGTTGAAATCCCACATTACCATAGTGGCATATTTGCTAGATACCCGATTCTCTGATTTGTGAAAATTTCATTGAGATAAGGGGGTACTATAGAGCATCTAACTCCATATTATCTGCTTGGTTAACATACTGTAGTATATGCTTAAACAATATTTTTACCCCTTAATATTCACCCAGATAAGGATTTCACACTTGGTACTATAAAGTTGTATACAGATGTAATAATTCTTTATATACAATGCTTCTTGGTTTCCCATATGTTAGATCTGTTTCATTTCGGGAAAAGGAGTATGCCTTCCTATTCCATCAATTTCTACTACTACCAAATAGTCTGTTATTTAAAAAAAAGTCACAAGACAGTGTGTGTGTGTGTGTGTGTGTGTGTGTGTGTGTGTGTGTGTGTGTGTGTAAATATAAAACTTAAGATTTTTCACCTTCTATTTGCCTGAAAAGAACAGAACATTTTCTATGGAAGAAAAAGGCCACACCTGAGAAACAAAATTAAAGCATTTATATTGCATGGTTTCAAAAATTTATCTTCAGATTTTTAAGTGGCAAATGTAGTTCTTTATTATATTACTGACCTATTCCTGACAGAAATAGACATGAAAAGTGAGATAATGATCTATTAATACATATTTCAGGAATTATATTCACTACTTGGTCTATATATTCAAACTTCACATGCACACAGTTCTTGAAAAGAATTGGAGAAAAGAATATAAAAAGTGGAATAAAGATCATGATATTGTGAAGCCTGGCTGCTGTGTCTTTTTTGTTTTGCTGTTTCTTTGCAGCATAATAATATCAGTGGTGATAAAATTTGATCTAAATAAAATAAAATAAAATAAAATAAAATAAAATAGCCTCATTTTAGAGATCCTGAAATTTCCTAAGAAGTTAAGAAATTTTGATGGTGAAAAGGAAAAAAAAATCAATGTTTGGATCTTTTATAAAACAATACCTATTGAAAATTAGCCTATGTTACATATTAGCCTGTGTTACATATTAGTTTATGTTGCTTTGAAACTTAAACTATTTACTCCATAAACAAATAAACACTGCTATACTCTCAAAATGAAGGAAAAACAGCTAATAAATTCAATCCAGTTTCCATGGCAATAACTTTAAATCACTATAATGCCCCCTATTATTTTTAGAATCCAAGAGGAAAAAAGTAGTTTCTAGTTGTACAACCGTTGCATACCCTAATATGAAGCACAGTCATTATTTGCCCAAACACCAACCTTACAAAAGTAATTTATGTAGTTAAATAATACTGTTAGTCATTGAAGTATGTCTTGTCAGTGACTACTTTTATCCTTTCATGAAGTTAATATTTAACTTTCCTTCCTTCTTTCCTCCCTCCCTCCTCCTTTTCTGTATTTGCTTGAGTAGGAAGATATGAAATAAATTGATTAAATAATGTAAATAACAAGTAAATGAAAAAGCCAATTCTATTTGGTCTAGGGCCCAGATAATTAGGTCAGTATAATGTTCATTTCAAAGTATTTTTAAATATTTTTGCATAGATTTTTAGATTAGTATATTAAACTTTTTCCATACTATTTCTCCTCTGTTATTAAGGAGAATATATACACACACATATGCTTTTTCTAACCAATAGCTCTATCTAATATTTACTATTTTTATTGTATTGTAGTCTAGTATTTTTTAAAATTATTTGAGAATTAATAAATAAAAGAGTGTTATGGATAATTTTAATAATGTATCATGAGCCACAAATTGAACAGTTCTCTATTCTGATATTAAATACCTATTTGTACTATATTCTTAAGTAAACATTTCAGCTGTAAAAAAAAAAGCTATATTATATATCAGGATATCAAGATTTTAGTGGATTTGTTTTTACTAGCATAATAATTTGACTGTATGAAAGTTTTCCTTTCATTAAACTCACAGAATAAGTTTCAGGAGTAGGAAATATAACCACTCCTTTAAAAAACACACAAATATGTTCAGATTTCTCAAAACAGAATGCAGTCGTAATTGGATTCAAAGGTCAGTTGTTCCAGGGTGTTGCATAAACCTCCCTTATAAGTGGAACCCTTTGAATTAGTGATAGTTGTGATTTTCTCCATGCTGAAAACTACTCTGTATGTGAACTTAGACTAAGCTACCTGAACCCATTATCGTTTCTACTTGTGAGGCAACAATACAAATGAAATTACATACTGTCATTCTGCTCAGGATGACATTTAAAATTAAATCTCCAAAAATAAAAACAAGTGGAACATGTTTTCTAGTAGGTCATAGCTTGGACTCATTATATTTGATTTAAACACACATACACAAATAAACAAGCAATTTCTAGATTAGGTTTTGTCAGGGATGGGCTTCAAAAATTTTAGTAAAGGGTTCTCAGCCCAGTTGCTGGGTGAGCGCTTGGACTAGTCTGCCACCTGCACTATGGCAAGGGGGTGCATTTTTGCCTTCCCCAGGCTCCAGAGGCTTTTCTCGAGCCTTCGGGAGGGCGAAAATAGCCTTCCCGAGCTCCGGAGGCTCTCTGGAAGCTGGAAATGGGCTCATTCCCAGCCTTCCTGTACTGATACATATTTTTTCATCCCATTTCATTGTTCAAACATGCAAAAAGTCTTGTAAAGAATCACTTAAAGATAATGTATACATCTCAGCATTATGGATACATTTCCTTGCCTGAATTCTGATTCTTGATTTGATTTACTTGTCTTTATGTTCATATATTCTTAGGAGTAGAATGTAGAAGAGAAGCAAAGCATTACACCTTCAGTACACTTCCTTTCTTTCTCTGTGTGTATGCCTTGTATAAGAGAGAACACCAGAGTTTCTGTCCATTGACTCTTTACATGCTGCAGCAAAATCTGATTTTTTCAGAACATTAACATTTTCCATGAAAGTCAATCTATGGCCATTTATAAAACAATTACAATAATATTAATGATTTTGAAATAATCTGCAAAATGAAATAAATAAATGGAGAAGACTCAATTTGGAAGAAGTACTAGAAGGTAGAAATAAAAAGAGAATCTGTAACTCTCTCAAGGATTGTTATTTATATCAGGATGATAAGATACAGTAACCTAGAAAATAATTCTTCTAATTCACCTTATTTTCATGAAAACCATTTGAAGTGCAATTCAAAAAGGGCAATAACAAATTAGAACAAGTTCAGAGCAGAGCTGCCTACTAAGATAGTGAGATATAAGGAAACCAAGCACTATAAAGTACAATAAAAAAAACCATGATGTTTTTATCCTACGGAAGATCTGAGAAAAATAACTGAGAATATAGCAGACTTCAAGAATTTGAAGGATATTACAAAGAAGAAAGTGTTGATTTATCCTTTTTTTTGCACTACAGGGCAGGACGAAACTCAATGACTTAAAAGTGTAAAGAAACAGTTCAGGCTGGACTTCAGAAATAACTGTGGAGTTCTTAGTGCTTCCTGACTATGAGCTATCAATCAGTTGGAAAAAAAAAATACCAGAGATCTTTAAACATTTTAGATATTCATCTGGCAGATGTGCTGCATTAGATTCAGCATTGAATAATTGTTGGATTACGATGATCTCTAAAACCCTTCCAACCATATGATTCTATGATGCTGTAAAATGTATTGCATATTATATTGTGTAACACCAATTATCCTCATAGTCATTTTTTGTACCTATTTTATTTTGTATAAATCATTTATAAGGTATACATGCCTCAGCCACAAAGCCATCTGTATGACCATAGGCCATTCACTCTCCCTCAGCCCTAAGAAAGAAGCAATGGCAAACCAGTTCTAAAAAGTTTGCCAAGAAACTGTAGGAACTATCCAGGCAGTCATCAGGAATCATCAGGAGTCAAAAACTGATTCAAAGATAATTCATCCACACCCAACACTGTATGCAATACTGATAAAAGGACAACAAAATTAAATGAATACTTCCTGAGATTTAGGCTGTAAATGCAGTGTAAATTTGATTTTTATTTTTTCCTAAGTTAAAATTTTATGTGTTTCAATAAAGTTTCTTTTTATTTTATTTTAGCCCATTTTGATAGACTATAAAGTTGGATTTTAATTTTATTTCTGTCTACTATTATCCAGGATGATGGGGAACTATTGATCACCACTTTTTTAGCATGATTTTTAAGGCAGTCATGTATATGGCATGGTAACACATGCATTCTGAATTCATAGTTATGGTGAAACAACAAAACACATGTGAAAACCTACTTGTGTTGTCCTTGTTATTTGAACGAGGCACTATTTGCTTGATGGTTAATTGGAGGGACTCACCAGAGTTTTCATGAAATCCTGCTTCTCAAAGAGTATATTTATAATTATAACTTGTCTCAGGAGGGTGCATTTTATTGACTGCTATATCTGATTGCTTACTAAAATATCCTCTTTCAAAAGACAAAAATCATTACATAGAACAGCAGTAAATCATTGCATTTAATATTTGGAATGCAATAGAACAAGTCACCTAAGAGAGTATAAAGGAAAAGGGGATTTGGTGGAAAAGTTTATCAAGTCAAAAAGAGCCCTGAATATCATTGAGTTTAGTTCTCCTTCAGGCAGATATTACTTCAACACAAGGTATGCATAGTGGAAGAACATAAACTTTGTTTTTCTCTCACTTGTGCTCATCACCTACATAAGAACATATCCAGTTGGGTACCAAGGAGTATTTACTAAAATATAACAGATAAAACTAGTGAATTTTAGAAATGGACCTTGAATATTTAGGAGGGGCCTCCAAGCTGGAAAGTGATTGAAAGACAGGGGGCAGGTATCAAAATGGCTTACTGGGGCTCCTGAGAAAGAAAGAAAAATGAAAAGAAGTAGAAGGAGAGGGGGGGGGAGAGAGATGGAGAGAGAGAGAGAGAGAGAGAGAGAGAGAGACTAGGTGAAGGCAGAAAGGAAAGTAAGCAAAGGGGCAAGGAACATAGGCAAAGGGTGATGTTGGAATGATGTGTGTGCAAGGTGGGAGCAGCTGCAATAAACAACCCAGCAGACCCCAAGATTCAGCAGTTCCAGACATACTAACTTAGATAGTGGGTGCAGTGGTGATAAATGTAAAATCTACAATAATAATAGTCCAGCTTCTTCTTAAGTATGTCAAGGGGAAAAGTTCTCAGACTGCTGAATAATTCTTATTGCTAGTGTTTTGGGCTGTGAATGATTCAGAGGTATTGCAAATCTCATGCAAGATTCACATCACACTTGTCATCTATTGATGAAAGCAGCTAGCATTTTTCAGGTTTTATGGGTAAATCTTTTATTTAGATTTTCATACAAAAGGAAAGGGGAAATAGAGAGAGAAGGAAGGAACAAAGTTATTAGAATAATTAAAAAAAAGTCTAGGGGGCAGTACTCATCTCCATCTCTTCGCCAAGGAAGCCAGCATTGTCCAAAAACCCTGTTGGAAGGGACCTCCTAGGTTTGTTTCCCAGCTGGGAACCAGTTGAGAAAAAATTGACACGGAAGCAAGCTGCCAGAAAGTGGAATTCTTTAATTCAGGAAGGCAAGAGGAAGTAGTGACACAGTTCAAGCATTCCTGGCTAGCCAGCAGACTAGGAAGGCAAACCCATGCCTTTTTATATTTGAGTTTTATTTGAAGCTCCTAGAGTTTGATGGGTTTTGATATGACTCTAGCTGAAGTGATTGCCCTGGGTTTTTGTTTTCCTGCTTTACTGGGTTAATCCTAGTCCAGGCTCTTCCTTCCTTTCCTTCTCTTCCTCCTCCTTATCTTGCCAAAATTGTTTATTGTATGATAGACATCAGACATAACAGAATTTATAAAATCACATAGCATGCATGACAGAAAACTGACAAAATTGATTAAAAAAAAATTAGGCAATATGTATTTTTTAATTATTTCTGATTTTTTTAAAAAACAACAACAGGTTAATATATTCCAAGAATAATTCAATTTTAGTAGCATCAAACAGATATTCATATGGTCACATTAACAGACAGGAATGGAAATAAATTATTAAATTAAATAGCAATGGTTTAAATTAGTATACCAAAATAATGGCTAAAACTGAATCCAATCCATACTCTGGAATGCACATTAAAACTTTGTAAAGGGCCTTAAATGGACAGAAATTATTATTAATAATGAATGTAGGATTTCAGCTTTATCTGGATATTAATTTGATTAAAATAAGTGGGAGATACTTCTAATTAGACAGAGACTAAATTTCAAGTTATAAAGTTTTCTGTCACATTATAATAACACCACCAAAAGTCATTTGTTGACATGAGTGGCAATAGAAATCAATTAATCTAATAAATAAATATTACTCTATTTTCAACATTTAATCAAATTGATCAATCTTTAGTTAAATAAAATAGTTTTTTTTATTTATAACCTATCTTCTTTCTTGATCTCAACTGAGATAAATAACACTTATCAATTCTACCATCAACATCATATCTGTGGTATAAATTGGACTTTAAAAAGGCCTAAAATCATGATTCTCTTCATGACTGAGTATGGACTCAAATTGACTCATCAATACTTTAGCCAGTATATTGTAGTGGCTTTCACAGCAGTGATATTTCACTACTATACTGTTGCTGAAAATGTTTTGAGACAGAATTATTCTGTTTTTTAAAAAAATCATTTTTTTCCGAATGCATTGTCTCAACAGTGATTGTTCATTCTTTCTAGAATTAGTAGCAAAAGTATTATTATCAAAACTGGACAATCCTGTATTGCTATTCAATTCACAACAATTAGAATCATCTTTTAGAAGCTGAAATGATTTTGGGATATACTGATGAAAGGAAGTCCATGGATACTTCCTTCTTCTTCCTAGAATATAAATCTAACATAATAAGCCCAAAAGGTTTAGTATCTTTGTATATTACGGTTATGAATAGTATCAGTTAACCTCATTGATAAATCAGGCTTCAGTATTATTTCAGTGTAACTTTTGCCTCTAACCAGCATGATAGGTAGACTGAGAGAAAAGTATGTTTTCAACCTCTGTGACACATGCATTTATTAACTACAATTAACATCATTAAACAGGAGATGAGTCAAACCACGAGCCATTTTTAATACTTCAGTGAGGATTCATTGCACATCCCAAGCATGAAGAAAAGATTTACCCAAGGTTTGACAATGGCAGATCACCTTGTTCATTGCTCAGTCATTTCCCATATGCTTATCCTGAGAGGCAGTTGACAGCTAGGATAGGGCATCATTTACTGTCATTCAAAGTGAAACACTTTGAGCCTTATTTCAATGTGCCTATCATCTCCACATGCAATTTGTAACTCCCTTTTAAGATAAATCTTGTATTACTTTGACTTTGTTTCAAGATAGATAATTACCTATAATACCTCCTTCATTAGCCTTTCCTTTCCTTCCCTTCCCTTTTCTTCCCAGCAACTACTAAACATTTTTCCTTCATTTCAATCATGTCTATTTCTCAGAGGATAGTCCTTGAAAAATTTTCAGATGTGGAAAAAGTATTTAGGACTGAGGGAGAGGGAGCAATCAAAAGTCACCCAGAGAGCAATGGCCCTTCTGAAATCTTGGGATGGAACTGCAAGGATTTTTCCAGGCAGTTGCCAGGACTCAAGAGTGACTTGAAGGGCGGGGGGACGGGGGGGGGGGAGAGATTTGGGTAGAAATTGGCTGAAAGGAAAGTTTTCTCTTACTTTTTATATATTTTCCATTGTTATTGCAATTTACATTATGTTGCATGAAAATAAGCTGGTAAATAAAATGTAGCGGGGAAACTTAGTAGCTTAATGACTTCAGGAATTAGGTTGAAAGTACTTTGGCCTTTAACTGGATTATAACTTATCTGGTCAATTATGATTATGCAAAGTGAAACCTGTATAACACACTGTTTAAATTGCAATTTACTCTTGTTTAGTATTGAATTATTTTTCATTTACAAGTTTATATAAAAGAATAATTCTTTATTGACAACTAGTCTGTGTGAGTGATCAATAATTCCAGTTTCCATAGTACAAAATCTTTCTTAGGTTGGATAGAGAGCATTACTAACTATTGAGGACATGCATAGAATTCCAATTTTGTTTGTTTAAATTTAAAATTTATTTTTGAAGCAGCAGCTGCAATTCACAAAAGTCAGGAACAATGAATTTTATTGTAGATCAAGTTGTACCGGGGCACTTTGATCTAGTAAAAGAACAGCACTTAAAAGTTAAATAAAAGTTGAACAGCAACTAAGTTCAGTCTTGTTCCACTTTCCAAAGATGTGACTGGCAATATCAAGATCATGAGTCTGATTGCTGTTTCTTGTACAGTATATGCATTGTGAATTTGATTATGCTAAGACTTTTGCTTCAAGTATTAATTTCCAAACATTTAAAACCATCCCATTTTAAATTCTAGATGTTTCCATTTATTGTTGCCACCTGATCAGATGGCATTGAGACATATAAACTTATTTTGCCAGAAATAACAGTAATTATAATGCCTTTATTGCAGTTAACATAGCACTTTGAGGTTAAAATCCTCAACTTCTATGCTGATTTCATTTGCCTTTTAGAATATTATCTTTTGTAAACATTAGAAGAGATTATCTTTTGAAGTTTCTAAGATCCATCTGGTACAGTTGAATCTTCAGTAACATAAGTGTAGCCAAGATCTCAAGAGTGTTCAAATATATCTGTCCTGGAAATAAATGCAACAATATAAATCTGCAATGTTGCAATCTATGTGGATCATCCTATCCACCTCAAAATAATGTGGCTGTGAATTGGCAGAGATTCTCTAGATTTTTTGAAGGGATTTTTTTTCCTTCTAGCCTTCAGTACTAGACATTTTTAAATCTGGGACTTTTCACCCAGAAAACATACATTCTGTTACTCAGCTTTGGTTAGAATCACTTGTTGAAAAATCTGTACTCCCTGAGGACTATATTCTGCAACACAAACATTTTATAATGTCTTCTTGACCATTAATAACCATTAAAATAATTTTAATTCATACATTAAATATCAATTTTAGTATGTTATTTTGTGGGTCATACTGATATTCCATTTACATCAATAATTGACATGGTATAATCATACCTGTAATTTTAATATTCCTACAACTCAGCAGGCTTGGTTTGTTTATTTTATAATGTTTTAAAATACAATATTTTAGCTTGTTTAATTTTTTTATGGTTCCTAGAGTAAATTTGGTTCTAAAAATAATACTACAACCAGTGACTGCAATTTTTGTATACATTTTATTGCCTATATGTAGTTGTTTATGCGATCTGTATATATGAAATGGTAGATGTTAAATGCTACCAACTAGTCAAGTAATGCTAGGTATTTTTTTTAGTATTTTTTCATGGGAAAGAAAGAAATAAAAGAAAGAAAGAAAATAATTTTCAATTGCTATAGCAATATGCTAATCTGATTTAAGGCTATAATAATAAATTAAAGAATTAAATACCTGAATGAATAAATAAATAGTATCTTGTGTTTAAATATTTTTAAATATCATTCAAGGCTATAAAAATGTCATAAAAATCTAGATTCATTGTTTCCTTATTCTTCCATCTAAGAGACATCTGAAATCATTTAACAGATAAGATTCAGAATTTGCACTTGACCCCAAATGATGGTAATTATTTATAATTCACTGTGCTGTAGCCAGCCTGGAAGCTTTATTTTTTTGCACTGTATTATTTGTTATAATATTGGACTAATATAAATCTCATTTTAGTCTCAAATCAAGAAATGCTCTCCAGAAGAGTAACCATGAAAAACTTGGAAAAGACATTCAGATGCCATGATGTATATATACATAAGAGGTTCAGAGCTGTGCAAGCCATGTTAAAATGAAGAAAATAAACAAATAGGCAATCAATCAAAACCATCCAAAATTAACACTTGAGGCACAAATAACCAAGCTCAAATTCCAGCATACTCTTCTAATTTGGTTTTTAACTGTTTTTATTATCATATTTGTACATACAGTAGCTTGTATGTTTTATATCTATTTCTACTCTACCCAGAACAAGAGTAATAAATATAATAGATGGATGGAAGATGGAAAAGAGAGAGAGAAAGAGAGGGAGGGAGGGAGAGGGAGAGGGAGAGGGAGAGAGAGGAGGGGAATATTATGTAAAGAGTTAAGTTCTGCTGGAATAGGTGGAAATAAAGAAAATATAATAACCAATAGCAAGGTGGGTGGAATGTTATAGTGATTATGAGAGAATTGTTGGAAAACTTGAAGGATCAGAGTCATGGAAAAATTGTCTTTATAGTTCTAAGAGCTAGGGATAGCTTTTAGAGTAGGGGTGATATGACATAGGTGAAACAATATATCAGGGAATGACACAAAGAACAGGGAGTCAAGCTATTCTCCAAAGCAGAGGTCTCCAACCTTAGCAACTTTAAGACTTATGGACTTCAACTCCCAGAATTTTACTGACCTTGGGAGGATAGAAGGCTGAAATCAACCTTGGAACACTCCAACACTGGAAGTTTGGTCTGAAATGGTATAAGGTTTACTGCCTAAGCAGGGGTTGGACTAGAAGACTCTGTTATTCTATGAGAGCTGACTGTGACTTGATGATGGCATATACAGCAACTGAACAATCAACAATGAAGGGCATTTTCTTTGTATTTAAAATAAGTCAGAATATATATATTTTAATTTTAGGTCACTATAGTTGCTAACCAAATATCCATGCCAAACATATCCATCCATTATTTTAATTAACAATGTATATAGGATTTTAATCATTAATTCTACAAGGGTTATAAAATATAAATATACCACTAAAAGAAAACCACATTGTAGAATTACATATATTCTGTTCTCTCAGGCTGAAAACAGTTTATAACAAAGAATAAAAATTTACTTTTAGAATCCCATCGCTGGGTAGCTTCTCAACCTATTGCTTTCTAAAATCAGGAAATCCCAACCTTGCAAATCCTCCAAAGGAAACTTAGTCAGAGCAAAGGGAATTGAACATAGGACATGGAAGAAGAAATAGAAATTTAAAATTGTCCACTTAATAAGAAATCAAAATCAGCTATTTCCTAGTTTAATTACATTATTTGTGAATATTTGTTATTATAAAAACAACAACAAGAAGGGGCAATTAATTCTGCATTTTCAGTTGTGACAATTATAATAGCTAGAATGTTTGTTAAGTTACCCAGAGTCACTCTGAGGCAGGATGGATTGCAAATAAATCTTATAAATAAATAGCATATTCATGAACTAGAACACTGAGTATATTCTGTATATAATATTAATGTGTAAAGTATTTCATTAATTTCATTTAGTTTGTCTTTATTTCTTTCACTTTATGTCAGTCATGCAAATAAATAATAACTATCCTTGTGTTATGGATGGGTTTCCATATGTCATCTTTTTCTATCAATATTTGACCTAGAAATTGTATTGTAGGTTCTCAATTTTACAGGACTAGAATAACATGATTGTTCAGGTAGTAGATATTGGAATGAAAGGTATTTGAAGCACATCAATGATTAGGCTATGAAACCTGCTATGATGAAAACTACCCACTTTCTATAAACTACAGATAAGATGCTCTTTGATACTTTATGTGAAAGAATTTCAACATCCGAACTACTCATATCCTATAATAAAATGGTAAGATGAAAACGGTATTTTGCCCTTCACCTTAGCATTAGTATGCTCAGACTGTCCTTACATACAGTGTTTTTTTTTCTTTTTCCTTTTCTTTTAATAACTGAAATGTAGTTATCCCTGATAAATCCATAATAATTTATTTGGTTACTATTATTTCTCATACCAATTTACTAGAGATAAGTACAGTTTATGCTTAGTGTGATGTGGATCTATTAAATTCCAAACCATAACCTTCTGGATTTCAAGCAAAGAAAGCAAATTTTCCAAGGATATATAGTATTTAGGTCATAGATACGAGATGACAGAGAGGTATATTCCCCAGAGACATTTTAATTTGTTTCTATATTGAAATCTCTCTCCCTCTTTCTCATCTTTCTCTCTTCCGCTTTCCATCTTTCTAGCAATCAGTTGTATTTAACATTATTCATGTTATACTCACTGAAAGATTTGCAGACATGAGCAGACAATAAATTGCAACTGAGAAACTTGTTCCAAAGTTATCAAATGATCTAACAGAGATTATTTTCAAAATATAACCAGTCTTTTGTGGTCTTTATGGTTCCATCATTTTATTTGCTTTCTTTAAAAATGTTTTCAGAGTTTTACAGAAACAAATATGTTCTTATATTTTTCCAGTTATATTTCATTTATATCAGGGTATAGGGGACCAGGACTGGAGAATCACAGCATGTTTAACATTTTTTAGAAGCCATTTATCTTTAGATGCTTGTTTCTAATTATTGGAAAATAATAACATAACATGGAAGAAACATGGATGAGACAAAAGAATCCAGAACTGAATGTAATGCTACTACAACAGTAGACCTAATGAGAGGAGATCCACAGAGAATATCAGGTTTCTATGGATGCTTCAACATAGTGAAGGGGAAGTTGCATTCACAATGGGATGTATACCACTACACAATACCTCCCAACTGCAAGAATGTGCAGGAGTTACAGCTAACCTCAAAAGCTGGAATATCACTACCACTCTCTCCATTACAGAATACAATGACTGATATGAGCTGTAAGATCATGGATAACGTGCTGCAGTCAGCCCTCAGTCTACCCAGTGGAAAAGAAAGACCTGATAGTATGTCACTAAGACAATGCAACAATGTCAGTATTTCAAAAAATCAGAGGCCCCCATAAGATTTTACTGTAGAACAAGGGGGAAAAAAGCTTTTTCTTTTCTATTTGAAGCTTGTGTAGCAGAGAGCTGGGAAGTAAAACCTGTGTAATAAAAGTAGCTTTCTGAAATAAAAATGGTATACTACCAGATTGATATAATTATACATAAAAATATTAAATTACACAATTTTTTTGATCTTAGTGGTTCAAAAGGAAAAATGGAAAAGTATTTGGTAATACCAAGGAACTACTAAGTTGATATAGTTATTGGATGTTGATGATTATATACCTTCTGACATTTTTATTATTTCAGTTGACATCAGAATTCACTTCTTTTATTTGTAATGATGGGAACAAAATGTAGGACAAGCACAGGTTTTTGTTCATTGTTTAGTGATATTGTATTTGAACTCATTGGCCTTGGTTAGAAACCAATGAGATGTCAGGCTGCCAGAACATAACTGTAAATTAAATACAAGCTTTTAGTTGAAAAGAAACTGAAATACTACTGTCAAGAAAAGCCCAGAGGGAAAGATTCTGCAGTTAAATATTGGATTTTTGGAATTAAAACAAGAAAAATAAGGCAGCAAAAGAAACCATAAGAAGCCATGGACTGAACCTGAACCAGATTAGAGATGAAAGATGCATTGAGTAAGCTATGAATCTTCAATGAAGCAGAATGAAATTTGCTAAAACTTAAATCTCATAAGACAAACTCTGAGAAGGAACAATCCTACAAAACTGCTAAAGATCTTGTTCATATAAAGCTGTTGGCTTTCAGACAGAATCAACTGCAAAATGTCAGTGCCATACACTATCTTAGAAATGAATCCCTTTAAAAAAAAAACTTCAGTTCTTAATATATATATATATATATTCTGAGGTTTTCGCGGGTATTTGTATGTGGATCTTTGGTTATTCAGGTTTTCTCCCGCATAAAATTGGAAGTATCTAGGTGATGTTTCGATGAAGTCTCATTCATCATCTTCAGGCTTGTGTCTTCGGCTTTGTGCTTCTCGGAGTAATGTGAGCTTGCAGCTGCTTCTTCCTTTTAACTGCTAGTGGGGGTGCCCCCACCCAATCAAGTCACACCCCCACTAGCAGTTAAAAGGAAG
>NW_020769317.1:9845899-9913264 GCF_900518735.1 Pseudonaja textilis | reverse complement strand
AAATAAAATAAAATAAAATAAAATAAAATAAAATAAAATAAAATAAATGAAGCCAGCTGGGAGACTGGACCAGGCACTCTTTTGCAGCCTTACAAAATTTGCCAGGAATAATGGAGGCACTTGTACAGACATTTGCCACAAGTCAAGACTGACTTGGAAAGAGGGAGGAAGAGAGAGGGGAGCGTGTAAGAGAGAGAGAAAGAGAAATAGACAGAGAGAGATGCAGAATCACTCATTATAGTGTCACAAACTTGGTTATTATTTTTTGAAAAGTTGCTTTGGAAATCAGAGATACTGTAGGTCTTCTATTCTTAAAAAAGTCTACATATTTAATCACATGTTTGCAAGATTACATTTGAAGTCTCATTAGTTGGTGGTCAGAATTCTAAAAAAAGATATAAGCATATACATTTTATAACAGGTTTTCTTAACCTAATGCTTAAGATATTTTAAAAGCATAATTTAAACATTACCAATGCAAGAAGTTACTATCCAAAAATGTGGCTATGTAATTGCTGTTAAACATTTTCTATACACAAAAAAGTCCTTGTTTGAAAGCAGAATAGTGATTTAAAACTTCAAAGGTGTGAAATTACCAATGTCCTTTGAAGTAGTAGTTTGCATTTAAAGTTAAGGATTAGAAGGTGACCAAGTGTTACCTCTCTCACATTGTCAATTTAACTACTCCAGGGTTGGGTTTTTCTTTTTTAGGAAATTCTGTCACAGATGTCTGAAATTGTTAAAATTTAATTTTCTTTATCTCTTTTCTCCAGAATGTTCATTTACATAATTTGGTTTATTTCCAGCACAATGTGGCAATAAAATAAGTTCAAGAGAACCTATTTAAATATTTTAAAGAGTCTGAAAGAAAAGTATTTAGGAGGAATGCAATGAATTTTCAAAAGCATACAGCATACAGTTCAGCTCTGGAGCTTTCAGTCCTGTATTTTTTATGTATGCTGTTGATAGTGTCAATGAATTTTAAAATAGTAATTTTATATATAAAATGTTATGTACAAAATATAATCACACACAATGAGGCTGAACATGGAATATGATTAATCATCTTAAGAACTGTTCCACTTCTGAAAAAGCAAGTTCCTTAAAAATCAGATTAAAATGTTAATGATAAGACATTGTTAAACTGAACACAAATGCATTAAGAATATTTGGATATTTGGATATTTTATTAGGATTGATAATCTTATATTAAAGGGCTCAGGAATATGACCAGACAGGAACATTGCTTGGTTACAGATATGGTTCTTTATATCAAGTTTCCCAAATTCCCTTGTTATTGCTTACTAATCTTTTCTTGCAGTCCAAATATCAGAAATTTTCATTTAAAAGGGAGATTTTTTTTAAAAAAACCAACCCTCACTAATGCCTCATGTCAATTTTTTTTTTTTTTACTTTTAATGCCATAGCACAGTCTTTGAAACTGGAACATATTCTGAGAACATATTGAAACTGTCAGCATTCTTGAAATAGTTACTATATTGTGAGAATGTAATAGTGCTAATGTTTACATAAAGCAATATGCTACATTATAGACGTTCAGGTTAGAATTCTGATGTACAAACTATGTGGATTTATTCTTCTTTAAACAAACATTCCACTGCTCACTGACAGGATTTAATTTAAGGATTGATTTACTATCTTTTCTGCAGATATTTTTATATTCTGTCCCATAGTCCCTCTTTGAAAGCAAGTAAACAAATGCAGTCATAGTATGAATGCTCAATATTTCACAAGATAGTCTCTAATGTTCTTCCCAGGTTATGTCCTGTCCTTCTTCACAAGTTGCCATGATCCTTGAAGACAGATTTTGCACGCACATTTTTTAAAAAATACTTCTGTCTCTTTAATCTCTGTCTTTTGTTTGTAAGGCAAGTAACATAGAACAAAGAACATAGCAGGTTTATTCATTATTTCATAGTCAAGAGGATAAGAGCAATACTTATTTGCAGGAAGGATGATGCCATCGTTCTTGAATGAGGCATGGTTCCATTCAAAAGGCTTGCCTTTGATTCATTTATATATTGTTATATTGATACAATATAGGATTCATTTATATCCAATTTTAGAAATTGGAGGATCAGCAGCTACAGAAATTCTGGAAAAATATATTACCCACATACAGTATATACCAGTCAAGTTTCAAACCTGGTCCCTGACTGACTTTTGGTGAAATCTGGATAATAAAGGTATAATCATCCTTATATTGTTAAAAAATCTTATGGCTTTTTTGGTAGTATTGATCACAATATGCTTTTGGGCTGCCAAAAGGGGTTAATAGTTGAAGGCTCTATTTTGCATTCATTTTGTTTCTTCCTAAATGGGATATTCCATTACACCTCAGGCCTTCCATTCATTGTAAAGCACTGATTCTGGAAGTATACCTTAGTGAAAGCAGAGCCATGATCTGACTGTCTACTTGGGCTCAGAACTACTGCAGGTAGCGGCTATGTCCTGAAAAACATTTTTCAGCTTGGCTTTATCTAATGCTGGTAGTTCATATTCACTCATGCCCTTGTTACCTTCACTTTACAAGGGACTGAAATTGGAGATTACCTGGTAAATTCAGTTTGTGCCAATGCAATAGTCTTCATATTTTATTACTCTCGTGCAGTGCCATTACTATGGTAGCTGTATGATGGGAAATCCCAAAACAGGCATTTTTTATGGAGCTTCATCCTTTAGAAATGCTTACTTCCTTTCAGCCATTCAAGGAGTCCAGCCAGACAATAATTCATACTTTCTCTATCTCTACTGTAAGGTTACATTAATAAAAACTTACATGACATTTTATTTCTCCCATTCTCTTTTACTCTTTGGAAAAGTAGGGAGATTCTTTTCTGAATTGCTTCCCATACCTCTTCTCCTTCTGTTTTGTGATAGCAATAGCAATAGAACTAACAGTAGACTTATATACTGTCCCCTAGCGCTTTTCAGCTCTCTCTGGATGGTTTACAATGTCAGCATATTGCTTCCTAAATCTCTGTCCTATTTTACTTACCTTGGAAGGATGGAAGGTTGAATCAACCTTGAGCCTCATCACGATCAAACTCAATGCTGTTGGCAGATTTAGCCTACAATGCTCCATTCTATCTGTTGTGCCACTAATTTCAGATATCTTTTACATGCTAGTGGTCCAGACTACTATTTTTCCTGTCTCCCAAGTCGATCCCACATATTATTTCACCTCTCAAGGCAAAGATAGTTCTCACTTTCATGACCTTCAAGAAGCTTTATAAAGGTTAGTTGTACTAGTGGCATTGGAGGTCAAACACAAGGCCCACAGGCCAGATCCAGCCCTCAATGTGTTGAGATCCAACCCACGAGGCCATTCTGGTAAATGTAAGGGGCCGGCCCATGTTGCTTTGTCCCAGTCTACCAAAAACAAAGAGGAAACACTGGGCCATGGTGCCTTGAGCCCGGACTACCCAGTGCAAAGGGGAAACATACCAGCAGTTTGGGGAATGGCATCCAGCTGGCCACGGCTACCTAGTTGGTTACACCCACCTAGTCAGCCATGCCCACCCAGCACCACGAGGTGAACCACAGCCCTGATGCAGCCCTCAATGAAATTGAGTTTGACACACCTGTGTTAGATATATTATATTGTGATTTTAACAATAATTGTCTAATTAGATATATTATTTTAAATTAAATATATGTAGAGTTTCATTTTGTGGATAGTAAAGAAAAGCAGAATGCAGGAAAGTTTGCAATCCACTGATATCTCTCTCTCTCTCTCTCTCTCTCTCTCTCTCTGTGTGTGTGTGTGTGTGTGTGTGTGTGTATGTGTGTGTGTGTGTGTGGATTTGTGTAGGTATGTGTAGTCTTCTTTTTTAATTTTTATTGGTTTTTAAAACAAACATAAACAAACAAAACATAAAAAACATCAAGTCATCTTCCATATATGTACATACAGTGTGCCAGTTGGTTTACAAATTGTTTTGTGCTTCCATTTCATAGTCTTCAATTATAATTACATTATATATAATCTCGTATTTTCAATCAAATATTAAATACATTAGTATCATTATTAATCAATCATTTGACTATACTTTTATTCATTCATGTTTTACAAAATGATCATATTTTACTTAATTTGTTTTATGACAATTCATATTATCATCCCAGATCTATTCTAGAATCATTTTGTAGATATAATAAGGAAAGAAGTACATCTTTATATATTTATTATTTTCTAAAAGTCTACATATTTCATTACTATATTTTGTTGTCTAACCATTGATAGAATAGATCCCAAATTTTATAAAATTGTTTATCATTTTGTTCTCTAATTTCAAATGCCAATCTACTTATTTCAGCACATTTCAATATTTTCTTAATGATTTCCTCCTGTGATGGCATTTTCTCATTTTTCTAGTTTTTAGCAAATACAGTTTTTAGCAGCTGTTAATATATTTACAATCAGGTATTTCAAGTCTTTACTATATATTTCAGGTAAAATTCTCAATAAAAATATCTGCTGCTGAAGTTGGGACAGCTCTGAAATGAAAGAGAATGGAAAGAGAGAGTGTGATGGTTTGGTGAGAACTTTTTCTTTATTTTAAAACTTGAAAGGACACCCTAAGGAAAAGAAAGAATCTGTAAAAGTTTTGACAGAAGTGATTAATTGGCGATTTTAAACAGGAATGTCAAAGTAATATTGTGGTTTTTTTTCTCATTGCTGGATATTCTACACATGATCTTACTTTTTGAAACTGGACTGGTTTTTTTCTCTTATTTTTCTCTATTCTTTTCTCCTTTTTGACTTTATAATATTTTAAGCCAGAGACTCCCTTTTAGTTATTTTTTTAAAATATCTTTTTCTTTTTTTAATTAATTCTTATTATATTTTGCTTGGAAAAGGAGGGGGAAAGTAAAAGCTAAAGAAACTTTGTAACACTGCCAACTAGAGGCTTGGAAATATTCTATTTTTCTTTTGACCAGACAAAGCTGAGAAACAACTGAGTCTTCTTTCCAAGGACACTGCCTGTTTGATAAGATAGAGGGAAGAGCATGGGAGAGTATTATTACAGGTGCTCTTCTGGGTTTTTTTCAACAGCTGGAGTCTGGTGTTAAAGCTTAGGAAAAGAAAAGGTGATAAGTCTTTGGAGAAGAGAGTTATAACAAGAGCCTTGGATAATCAAACAAAGTGCAGTGTGCTCTTTTTATTCTTTTTAAGATGTGCTACCCCTCCTCATCAGTTTACTTTTTTTTTTGCAATAGCTATTTGGATTTTTGGCTTTCTGGAACTTGTCTTTGTTTTGTTTTTTCTTGTATTTGGAAGTTAAATTTCTATGTCTGCTTTTTATTTTGAAGGAAAAGCTTTAGTATTAATGCTTCCCTTCCTTTTCTTTTTAAGGGAGTAGCCTTTTTCTTCTCTTTCCCTTCCTGGTATTTTTGTCTTTCCATCTACCTTCCATATTGGGTTTTTTTTCTTTTGGTTTATTTTATGCATACTTTTATATTTGAGACCTCTTAATTGGATTAAGGTGTTGAATAACCTGAAGAATTTTTCCTTTCTTTTTTTAGCCTTTTATTTTTCAGTTTTTTACCTTTTTTATGATTTTACAACCTTTTCTTTTTTCTGTGTGTTTATGGTGTGTTTATGGTCTTTTCCTTCATTTTTGAATTTTTATTGTCATCTAACCAACCAATTGGATTAAGGTATACAAGAACCTGATGAAATTTTTTCTTCTTTTTTATTTTTTTATAATGATTACTATTTGGCTTCTTTTTTCCTACTATTTTTATTTGGAACTGCAATTAGTTATTTCACAATTGGATTAAGGTCTAGAAGAACCTGAAGATTCTGAATTGCTCAAAATGAGTAGGAAATTAACAGCTTCTGGTTCTTCAACTTCTACTTCTTCCTCTACACCATCTGGAGGACAACGTTCAATACAGACAATGTTAAGGCAAGAAAAAGAAAAAGAAAAAGTGACCCTGAAGATGATTATGCAAGGAATTCAAAATATTCAAACAAGATCAGAGAATATTGAAAAGAGAATAGAGAACATTGAACAAAGAACAGCAAAAAAACGATGAAAAAGTGGAGAACATCCAACAAATTATGATGGAGTATGATGAGAGACTCCAAAAAAATGAAGAAGATAAACAAAGAGACAAGAAGATTGGAGATATTGATAGCAGATAAACAGTGGTTGAACAAGATAAAAGTGGTATGCTGAGAGGGGAGATGGACAGATCAGAATTTTATCTTAGATTCCAAAACATAGAGGAAGAAAAAGGATAAAATCTAGCTGAGATAATGATAGAAATATTGGCTGAAGCTTTGGAAATAACTGAAGAGAAGATGATGGATGGAATAGATGAGGTTTATCGAGTCTTCACAAGATATGTGATGAGAAATAGCTTACCAAGAGAAGTTCACATCAGATTTACAAAGAAAGCCATTAAAATGCAAATATTGCAAGTAGCAAGAGAGAAAACATTGAAATACAAAGATAAGGAGATTGTGGTCTTGAAACAAGTACCCAGAAGAGTGAGAGAGAGGAGAAGAGAATACCAATTCTTGATCAAAATGCTACTTAAAAAAGAATTATAGATAGCTGATTCCAGAAGGTTTAATGTTCACATGGCAAGAACAGAGATATAGAATCGACTCAATTGAGAAAGCTGAATCATTCTACACAGAATTTTTCAGAGAGGAGGAAGAAGCAGAAAAAGAAATTTCACTAATTGAATTCCAAGAAGATTCTCAAATGATGACTGAAAAAGAAGAAGGTGCAGTAGGTGGAAAGGAGGAAGCCAAAGAACAACGTGAACCAAGATCCATGAGAGCTGTCAAACCTAACTACAAAATATAACCATGGAAGAGAAAAAATTAATTACAATTAATATAAATGGACTTAACTCAGCCGTTAAAAGAAGGAAAACCTTCCATAAATTAGAGAAATTAAAATTTGATATAATCTGCCTACAAGAAGTACATATTAAAAAACAATATGAACAATTGTTGATACAGCCAAAATTAGGGAAAATATTTACTTCCTTGACACAATGGAAGAAAAGAGGAGTGGTTTTATATATTAAAGAGACCATCCCAGCGAAATTGATTTATACTGATGACGATGGAAGAATATTAAAGGTGGAAATGATGGACAATAATACGAAAACACTCCTGATTGTAATCTATGCCCCAAATGACAATCAAGAAGAATTCTATAAAAAATTACATATGAAAATAATTGAACTGCACTATGTTAATATAGTTATGATGGGAGATTTTAATGGAATTGTAGATAATAAACTGGACTATACAGCACAGAAAACAATAAAGCAAAATAGAAAGACTCTCCCTAAATCTTTTTTTTAAATGGTAGATGAAATAAACTTAAAAGATACATGGAGAGAAAGAAATGCTAAAACTAAACAATACACCTACTCAAATAGACATTTATCATGGTCCAGAATAGATATGATATGGATGTCAACAGAACTGTTAACTAATATTCAAGAAATAAATATTGAAACAAGTACTTGGACAGATCACAATCCAATGACAATTAAATGGAAAGGACAAAAAATAAGATCTAGATGGACGTTAAATAATACTATTTTAAAGGAAAAAGACTTCACACAGTGGATGGAGAAAGAACTGACTTTTTTCTTTAGAGAAAACAAAAAAGAAGATACATCAATCCAGAATGTATGGGATACATGAAGGCATATGCCAGAGGCTTGATAATAGACTATACAAGGAAAAGAAATACCATGAAAAGATTAGCCTCTAAGGCATTAGAAGATGAGTATAAAGGACTTGAAAAAGAGCTTCAGAAAATGCCACAGAAAAAGGACATTAAGTTAAAAATGGATATAATCAAACATAAAATGGGTCTAATAGAAAAAGAAGAATTAGCACAAAAAATTAGAGGTGCTAAATAGAACTACTTTGAAGATACAAATAAACCAGGTAGATGGTTAGCATATAAATTGAGAAAGGAGAAAGAATTAAGGAAAATATTGCAATTAATAGATGACCAAGGCCAAGTTTGCTATGGTAGCAAAGAGAAGAAGGAAATCATTCGAGACTATTATGGGAAACTATACACACAAGAGAATATTGATGAGGAAAGGGTTAAACAGTATTTACAGAATGCTAATTTACCCCAGATACCTAAAAAGATTGAAACAATGTTAGAAAGCAATATAACGATAATGGAGTTAACTGAAGCACTCAAGAAGCAAAATAATGGAAAGGCACCAGGCTCAGATGGACTTCCGGCAGAATTTTACAAAACATTACAAGAATTATTGAATTTTCAATTGCTAGAAGTTATGAATGAAGTTATGTTAAAGAAGATGATACCTAAATCATGGTCAGAAGCTTATATCACACTTGTTCCAAAAGAGGAGACCAATCCATTACAAATCAAGAATTATAGACCTATTTCCCTATGAAACACAGATTATAAAATTTTTGCTTCAATATTGGCAAAAAGACTTAAAAATATATTTAATTAATTTTATCCATCCTGATCAAAATGGATTTCTGCCAAAGAGACAAATTAAAGACAATATGAGAGTAATCTTGGACACTTTGGAATACTACAAGGCACATCTTGAAAAACAAATGGCTCTGATATTTCTAGATGCACAGAAGGCATTTGATAATGTGAATTGGCGATTCATGTTATTACTACTGGAACAGATGGGCTTTGCTAGAAAATTTATTCAAGCAATAGAAGCTATATATCATAAGCAAATGGCAAAGGTAATGACAGAGGGAGAACTGACAGAGTCGGGGGATATAGTTGACAGCAAGATGCAGTACACTAAAAGAGAATAATTATATCAAACTTAAACAGCAGATAGCACTAGATTTGGCAAAATGGGAAAATTTACAACTGTCATTAATAGGGAGAATATCAACAATCAAGATGAATATATTACCCAGAATTTTATATTTGTTCCAAACAGTTCCAATTAGGCTTGGAAAAGGCTGCTTTGAAGATTTAAATAAAATTGTGTTGAAATATATATGGCAAGGTAAGAAAGTGAGAATAAAATTAAAACTTTTGCAAGATGCTAGAATAAGAGGAGGATTTGGTTTGCCTAATTGGGAGTTGTATTACCAAGCTACAAATTTGATGTGGGCCAAGGAATGGATAACATTAAGAAACACTAGATTGTTAACATTTGAAGGACACAATCTGTTGTTGGGGTGGCATGCTTTTCTATGGTATAAAGGAACTAAAATACAGGGGTATTTTAGAAGACATTATATACGGGAGTCTCTGTGGTTAAACTGGGAGAAGATTAAAAGACAATGTTATTTGAAAATTCCAGTCTGGCTATCGACTATTGAAGCATTTTCTTATCCTATAATATACAAAAAGGAACAAACAGTTAGATATGGTGAAATATTGAATGAAAAGGGTGAACTTAAATCTATACAAAAACTAGAGGAACAAGGTATAAAGATGAATTGGTTTTCATATGCGCAAATACATTCAAGGTATGATAAAGGTTCTAAAACAGAAGGTTTCTATGATAAACTGACTTAGATAAGATTTTGACAGGTACTGATGAAACGGTGATTAAAAATTGTATGGATATTTATTAGAAATTAAACTAGAAGAAGAACAAGTTAAAGAAACTATAATTGCTTGGGGGAAGAATTTTGGATATGAGATTGATTGAGAAATGGCAAAAATTGTGGTCTCAAAATTATAAAATGACTGTGTCAACAACAAATAAAGAACATTTGTGTAAGTTGTATAAGATGCATTTTCCCCCAACAAGAATAGCAAGAATGTTCAAGAATAAATCCAAAAAATGTTGGAAGTCATCAGACACCTGGTTCATATTACCATACGTGGTGGACTTGTGCGGATGCAAAAAAATACTGGACTAAAATCCACACGTGGTTGGAAAAAATGACAAAAAATCATATGTGTAATCTTTATGTGCCTTGAGCAATACTCTGAACTCAATTCTTATTAAATATAGATATAGAAAGGAAAACTGAGCTTCTAGATATCATAAGCTTCTAAACAGTCTTAACTTTACATTGTGTTATTAATTTTACTTATATAATTTTAGTTATCACGTTAATAATATGACTTTATTCACTGAGTTTTTAAATCTACATTTTTATATACTTCTCTATTCTTTATAGAAAATGACAAAAGATTTTTTCCCTAAAATTCCCCTGATCCTGAAATAAAAAAAACTGCCTGCAAAGATTATATGAAATTGCATGTCTCTTGACTTCCCTGTCACTTTCAGTGATCAATATTTTAGAGGAAAGCTAATGGAAACTATTTTTACATTCCTTTATTTTCGTATTTGAAATGAATTTTGCACATATCCTTTCATCCATTTTTAATATGTGAGACTGAATTTTCATAATCCATATTTTTAGCTCAAAGGCATGCCTTAAATGCAATACAGTCCTCTGATATACAATAAGTTGCTCTGAATCATGCTCATAAAGCTTATCATTGCTCAGTTACTTGTGAAGGTAGAAGTGGTATCATGTGCTCAGATTTATTTTGAAAACAAGAAAAAACAGTACACAGTATCTGATGTGTCCAATTGCATAAAGTCCAGTGTAAAAGTTTTGCTATCTGTCTACTAGATAATCAACAGCCTTTAAATTAAAACAAAGTTTTGTTGAAATCTCTTACTTTTGAAGATCCACTTACTTTGGGTGAAATGTTTGAGAGATGCAAATGCTTGTGAGGTTTACAGAGTAGATGTTGACTAAACTATAAATTAAAACAATCAAAAAAGAAAAATAGCCTCAAATCTATCTTAACCTCTTCTTTGTCTTAATGATGTATGTAAATTAAATATTTTTTATCTAACTATAATTTGATGGATAGTCTATTGAATTCAGATTAGTGAGAATTTATATCAGCACATATATGTCAGTTCACTCATATCTACAATAAAGCAGATAGTATAATTGTATTATGATTGATCTGAAATGGCTAACGTTTAATATTAACAGGCAAAATTTGCTGATTATTTTTTTCACAGAGAGATCTAACTGCAATGGGTCTTACATGCAGTAGATATTCAACACAGTTTAAACTCAAATCTAGAGAGTTAACACTAATTGCCTTGTTCATCTTGGACATAATCTGTTGCAGCATTATAAGAAGATGTGGGAGTTATAATTTTTCATGTTTGAAACAACAAGCCTAGAAGCAAAGTACATTGATTTTGAAAATAATTTTCAATAATCAGACTGATTAAAATGTGGGCATGGTTGATGAATGTATCAAGCAACAGTTCTTTCTATTACAAAACCTAAAACCATGTCCGGTTTGGTTTTGCAAAGTAATATAATTGATAATTGATTGTTATATCTAATTAAGTTTCACATTCTTAAATTTGTATGAATCTATAATATAAGCTATAATAAATTGTCACTACCACCTTTCTGAATAGGTGTGGGGTCATTAGCTTTATTTGAATCATATTGTCTGCAAGTGCAAATTTCCTGCCCCTTCAAGCAGTTCAAAAGCATGAAAATATGAGTAGATAAATAGGTACCACTTCAGTGGGAAGCTAATGGTGTTCCATGTGCCTAGGTATATAATCAGGCTGGCCACATGACCACAGAAATGTTGTCAGACAATGCTGGCTCCCTCAGCTAAGAAACAGACATGATCACCACTCCCTAGAGTCAGACACAACTATATATGGGGAATCTTATCAATAAGGGAAACTTTATGCAAATATTTTAAAATCAGTAGACTTGAGAAAATATATTTTAGTTTGATTGCAAATTGCCATATAAGAGAAGAGATAGAAATAATTTTTTTGAATTATTTGAACCATTTTCTTATTTTTAATTTTTCGTGAATCTCAGAAGTCCAAGTTGATTTACAAGAACTTTCATATAGTGGAGTAAGGATAACATGTAAATACTTAAAGAAGAAATATCTGAAGAACTCTTTCTTTTTTAATCTGAGAAATGAGTGATGGTTTAAATTCCAGGAAAGTAAATTTTAACTAATTCTTAGATAAATACCAAGACTACATTTGTAATAGGATAAGGTATGCAAATTTGTACTATGATCCTAATCCTTCACAGTAGGTGGCAGCACCTGGCTGCCTTGACTGGATTTGAAAGCTAAATAACAGTTAAATTATTTAGCACTAGAAGGGTAGATTAGCAGGAAATACTGGAACCACAGATCAGAATAAAGACACACACACATGGGGGGGGGGGGGGGGGGAAGCAGAGTTATTACCAAGAAAACATCACGAACACATCCAGAAGTCAAGAATGATTCAAATGTGATTTGGTGTGAAGAGAATAGAGGATCAATCAGAGCAGATGCAGGATATAAACTTTTGGTGGGTAGAGGCATAGAAAAATAATTTCAAAAGCAAATGTACTCAGATGTAATCCAGTTGCAACCAGACTATGATTTTGTCAAACTGTACAAAATTATGCTTTGTTTTGACTTCACTGTCAGTAAAAACTGTAGATATTGCTCCTATTCCTCATTCTTTTACTGATGTTCTTGGAACTTTATTTTTTAAAAAGACTAAAGATATATATTTTTAAAAAGCTATCAGCATAATATTAACCAGGCTGTTTAAGTTTTATTCACTGAAAATATAAAATGCTTAAATAAATGTTCACGCGTGAACATCTTTGAAGATACTACTTTAAAATTTATATTTTTAAAAGTTGGACACCAATAAAAAGTTTAGATAAGTAATCTGAATTTTAGAAATATGAACAAGAACTTGAAAAGATGCCAGTGACCAAGAGCCAAAAGCCTTATTCATGAAAATCAAGAGGAGAAAAGAAAAGGCTATTTGTGCGAGTAGGTTGTGAGGTAAGGTTTGGATTCAACACTTTGTGATAAAGAACAATTTGGAATGTTGAAAGTATCTGATTAAAAATCATAAATGTCAGATAAATATTTTATGGAATGCTTTATAATATTATAATATGCGTACTAGCATCCCTGGAGTGGACAGTACCTCCATCCATGTTCCCCAGGTTTATATGCCCTGTGTGTGTATGTGTGTGTATCTACGTAATATACATAATATACACATATATGACAAGATTGACTACATTTGCTATCTGTTGAGACATAGTAGCAGAAGAAAAGATTTAATTCATAGGGACTTCTCTCCCTCTCTCTCCGTTCCTCCCTCTGTATGTGTATGCGTTTTGGGGGAGGAGCAGGTGGAAGCCAGCAAGTGATGAAATGTGCACTGCAGAATTATGATACAAACTCCGGTCTTATGCACTGATGTGTGATGTTGCAACCCAATCATGAAAGGGAAAAACTTGTTTAATTACTTCAGAAATCAGTTTGGCATGACGTTACTATGATCAAGAACATTAACTGTGTTTAATTAATTGTTTTAATTAATTGGGGAAGAGGATTACATGTTTGAACAGATAGACTATAATTTTATCAGTTAAGTAATTCTGATCTTTAATTAGCAATTTATAGGAACCTTCACCAATTTGAACTGAGAGACAAGTATAGATTATATTCACATTTTAAATTTTATAAGCTGATCAAGTCTCTCTCTTTCTCTATTTCAAAATGCCAGTGTTCTTTAAAGACATTTATTTTCCAGGGCCTTTTGGAAAGACCACTTATAAAGACAATTTTGGAAGTGATGAAAAAGAAGTCTCTACTGTTCAAAGAACACAGTGTTACTGAAAATGTGTCAGACTTAAACTGAGAGAAGGAAACAAGGGAAGGAGGGAGAGAGAAAAGGGAAAAAATCACTTCCAACAGGATTTAAGACAGAACTATCCTTGATTAATGCTTAAGGGCGACTTTGATATATTTTAATTTAGGTTGCCAACATCCCTAATTCAGTATGTTAACAGAAGACATGTTCAATTTCATACCCATATTATTTTTTCCTTTCTTCAATATTAGTAAAAAATAACATAGTATATTGGAATATTTCCTACAGATAATCTTGTACAATCTCATATAAAGAACAGAATCTACTAGATCATTTTTGACAGAAGCTCACTCAAGCTCTCATTGAAGGCTTCTAATGATGGAAAACTCAGCACACAATGTAGCAATCTATTCTACTAGATAACAGCTGGTATGGCAGACAGCAGACTGGTAACCTGAATCTCCTTCCTTGTATTTTTAATCCATTGGTTCTGGTCCTGCATTTAGGAGCAATGGATATAGAATGGGTTGAAGAACAATTTAATGGATAGGGGAACTATCAAAGGTAAGATTGGGAAATACCTTGCTTAAATGGTATGTGGGAGTGACCTTGGAAAACAGGAGGAAGATCCACAGCTTAGACAATGGCCAGATAAATGAAATTTCAGTTGAAAGTGGAAAACCCATCTCAAAAGGGATCCTCCTTAATTTTGAGGAATGAAGGCAGGATTACTTTGAGACTTACAAGACTGATAATAGCCTAACAAAGTTGTCCAGATATGAAGCACAACCAGGAATACTAATTCTTTTTTTTATTGTAAGATTACATTAATAGAATCTTGCAAAGTTGAAATTATATCTTCCCCTCTGTCACATGGTTTGAAATTAAATCTAAACATGTGAATTATTTTGTGAATTCATTGTTGTAAGAATCCATAGTTTTTCCTCATCACTACATGGCCTAAAATCTAATAGCCATTTGTCTACTTGGTATAACATTGCTTAATTATTATGTACTTTTCTTTTTCATGGTTACCATTTTTAGCATATTAATTGTCAAGGTTTTCAGCTTCATTATTTCAGTCAACAATCAGAATGTAGTGTTAGAATTATGAATAATAATGTGATTCTCAGTTATTGCTACTGAGTACTGTATGAGTACTGTTTAAAATATCACAAATTAAAGCCACAGAGTTATATCTTTATATATTTCAGCAGCTTACTTAACAACCTAAAAAAATAAGGCTTTGTATTATTGCCTTTATGAATTTGTAACATTTCAAATCTAAGATTCTTGCCAATTGGAAATTCATTCCCATGAAGGTACCATGAGATTTAAGTCATTCTAATAATTTGGGTAAATTAGGTGAAAAATGTAACAGCATTTAAAAGAGTTGCAATGTAGAAACAAAATAAAATGAAGAAGGAATAGTAAAATATTGATTAAAATCCTTTCCATTCTTGGTCCAAGATTTGAGGGAAAAACCCTAAACTTCAGTTTGATCCATCTATAGTATTAAAGTTAACTTATAATTGAAGTTCTCCCAAAGGGTTTTCATAAAAGAAATAGCAATTCTCAATAGTATTATTCCTTAGAATAATTTGTAAGACTGGTTTTGTTAATGTTCAGTCAAACGAATAACATGTTCTGACTGTGCCATATTAATATTTAAACATTGCTATTCATCCCCAAGCATTATTAAATTTAAAAGAAAAAATATATATTTTACAGCTTGTTGGCTATTCTATGCTTTCCTGTTGCTTAGATAAATGACAATCAAAAATAATTACAGATCAATTAGGACTGTATATGTTTCACATATATTAATGAGTGGTTGATGAAATAAATAAACTATTAAAATCTGAGTGAAACCAATGTAGATTCTGCCCATCCTGAAACAGAAAACCTTCTAAGCAAATAGCCAAGTTATACATGCTGATCTAGTCATTTCACAATAAAGCTTGAAATCTTCTTTTGGTGTTTTTTATTGTTATGATTTGTTGCACAGTCAGCCAGATGTTCAGGCTGGATTTGGCATTTTTATCTAACTATATAGTTCTTCCTCTATCCTGGATTTGAGATAGGCAGTTGTGAATATTTGATGAGGTTAAAGGTATCATTGCATGATATAAACTGTCTTTTACAATTGACTGCTTATAGCTTTAATTGATGGTAGTTTTGTCAATGTTGATGCAGTTCAAGTGGTAGTTGAATGGTTTTGGAATTTCAGGCAAGGTACCTACCACCTAACGATTAGCTGTTTCAGGCAGCAGGGATTGCCATTGCCTATTGCCACCTCCACATGTCCCATTTTCAACCTCTGCATCCCGTTTTTGGCCTTTGCATGCCTCATTTTTGGCCCGTTCCATTTTTGGCCCTTCAGAGATCGAAGGGGCACACAATAGGCACCGGCAATCCATACAGCCTGAAACAGCTGATTATCAGGAGGCTGATCCAACTGACAATCAGCTGCTTGAATTAATCAGGCTGTGCTAAAGCTGACCAGGATGTTTGCTGTTTGCTTCAAGGAGGCAAATTGCTGGGAGGCAGAAACAGAGGCACATTTTTTTTCTTGTTTTTGTTCCCAAAAGCTAGGTGTGTCTCTTCAGAGTGTTTCATACTCTGAAAAATACAGTATAATAAAGGTTATTTAAATGTTTCCCCACCATTTCTGCTATTGTCACAAGTTATTTCATTTTAGCTTATTTTTATTCATACCCATTTCCTTTACTGAAGCTGCATTCTCCTATTTCTTTCAGTTGTTCCTTAGCAGTATCCAGAATTTTGCTAGGTCTTGTCAGATGTAGGTTGGTCACAGCCTCTCCACTGATGATTTCTGATTCAACTGAAATTTGACATTCTGCCTCTGGCGTGCAATTTGAGCTTTGCATTTGATTTTCTTGGCTATAGTTGTTATTTAATACTTTATTATTTCTAATATCTCCTTCAACTTCCTTTTTTAAAAAATCAGGTTTCCTTTGATTTTGTTGTACTTCAGGTTTTATCTGTTCCAGCTTGCTTGCATTTGATCTCAGCTTGCTGATCTTATTTTCCAGCCTAATTTTCCTTTATAGAAGAAGGGCAATAGAAGAAGGGGATGGCAGAGAATGAGGTGGTTGGGTGGAGTCTCTGAAGCTGTAGGCATGAGCCTAGAGGAATGTTGTCTTTGGGGTCACGATGAGTCAGAAATGACTTTGCAACTAACAAAAACAATTTTCCTTTATGTGATGTACTGTTGGGCATTTTTCTTCTTGATTTCATATTGAAGATTTTCAGTTATAACCACACCATGCTATACAGTGGTGGGATTCAAAAATTTTTACTACTGGTTCTTTGGGCGTGGCTTGGTGGGTGTGGTGTGGTTTGGTGGGTGTGGCAGGGGAAGGGTACTGTAAAATTTCCATTCCCTCCCCACCCCACTATCCTGCTTTTCAGCTCCATTCTCCTGTGCAGGGCAACAAAAGAAGACCCAGCCGATCAGCTGGGACTTGGGAGTCAGAGAATAGATGGAAGTGGACCCAGTCAGAGGTGGCATTTGTCAGTTCTCCAAATTACTTAAATTTTCCACTATCCGTTTTCCAGAACTGGTCAGAACTTGCTGAATATCACCTCTGATTCTGTACATTACTTCTTTCAATAAATTGGTGCTTATATTTGATATTGCTATATCAAATAAATGATATTAGCATCTTTTAATATTTGTGCAAGTTCAGGTAACTTACTGTTTTTTCTGTGTGTGTGTGTGTGTGTGTGTGTGCGCATACACACATGCTGTTCTAAATGCTCAGTTATTCTTTAAGTTCCTGTTGTTTTTAGTTAGAAAGCTTTTAATACTATTCAGATGTAGAAGAAAAAAAATATAAAACATCCATGCGTAGATTCAAATGTTTGAAAGTACTAAAATTTATTTAAAGGAGATATGACAGTTATAGATTAAAATCATATTTTCATAACTATATATGTCTTAATACCAATGAACATGTTTAGCCTATCTTAGTAAACATATCTTGCATATTTTATGTTTATATCTATTACTATTAAAGTCAGGATATCTCCTTGTTAATGGAGATTTTCTGTAATGTAATGTGAAAACTTTATGTATTTCCTTCAATAAAATGGTCAATTTTTATAATTGAAAAAAAATCATAATCCTTTAGCCCTATATTATAATCCTTTAGCCCTATATTACAGGGCTATTATATTATAGCAGTTTGCACTCCAGAGACACTTAAATACCATTAAGGATATAACTTGCTGCTGTAATAACAGATGCTGGCCTTTTTAAGATTTATGTATGGCCCTCTGGGCTTTGTGGTGAACAAAACCAGGATCATTGTTGGTGCCAGACATTTTCATTAGGCAGAAATGTCTTCACTCTCTGTTCCTCTTCCAACTCTTTCATCTACAAATGATGGCACTACAGGAAGCTGCTAAATGGCTGAATAGGACAACACTCAAAACAAAATGGCTTTAAGTGGATTCTAGGCAGAAAATAATAACCCCCTGGCTAGTGCTATGGTGTGTGTGTGTGTGTGTGTGTGTGTGTGTGTGTGTGTGTGTGAGTGAGTGGAAGGTTCCTCCAAAAATTTAGAGGAAAACAGAACAATTATTCTAATATTATTTGTATACTCAAGCTTTATCATATTGTTTCAAATATGGAAAATTAATGGTTTTTACAGTATAGGAATTCAAAATTATCTTTTATGATCAATTACAACATTATGGAAGAGAATAGAAAATTGCTTTCAGTATCACTTATAATAGGTGATATTTTGGAAGTATTCTTAACTGAAGGAAATAGAAATTAATAAATAGGGTAGCCATGTATATCCATCATAAATTCTATCATAAGTCCACTGCAAGAAATGGCAATTCTAACCTAAATTCTGTCATAAATCCACTGTCAAGAAATTTAAAAAAATATGTTACAGAAGAATCTTTTCCTGATTAGAATTGTTCGATGAAATTCAAATATTTAAATAGAAATGTTCCAGCTTCAATCTTCTGACATTTTCTATGCGTCAAAATTTGAGAGCAAAAAATAAAAAATAAAGCATTCACAGAGTATAAGTATAAGGTAATCTTCCTAAAATCAATATAAATTTCCCACTTCAATGTCACAGAATACCAATGAATAAATATGATTATAATAAAAGGTAGTATTTAACCAACTCTAGTATACCTCAATTAAAGGTGCTATGGCAAGCCACATTATAAAATCCACACAAATCCAGAAACATCTTTCTTTCTTTGTCTATTTCTATATTTATCACACACACACACACACACACACACACCTTCCAATCATTTACCCCAATATAGTAGAAGCCAAAAGAATAGAAATAGAGGACTTACAAGTTTAGGTTCCCCTTTTTTAATAAGATGTCTTCTTTGTTTATTAAAACAAACCTTACCATTGCTGGCACAAATAAACTTCCAAATTCATTATGGACTTTTCAACTTAGCCCTGGCACCTTAGCAGAACTCATTTGATCCATGTCCAAAGAATGCATAAGTATAACTAGGTAAGCAAGCATGATCTAACTAGTGGGTGGATCACATACTTAGTGACTTAGTGGAAGAGAAGCAAGTAATATAAACATGTGTTCGTATTTCAACCGTCAATTTTGAAGACGTTCATTTAACCTTTGATCAGGTAAATTAATATTCAGATTGTTTCTGTCTGGTTGCATTTTATTTGGGTTAGAACCCATGCAAGATATAGGGACAGCCTGATTAAAAAAACATTCATATTCTGACTGATTCAGTATTGATAGAAATAGAGATGACAGAACTATATTTGCACAACTTATAAGCATACCCATAGACAAATTCCTGTTTTACTAATTTCTTTGATAATTAATTTTGCCTGGGTAAGACAGTGATTAAAATGGATTTTTTTAAAAAACAAGCAATCTTTTCTATGTACATGTGCATATATTTAGAGACAGAAATTGTTCAAACAATATGATGAAATTTACCATTCAAATTTTTAAGCTTTTCATCCTTTATTTAAAAAGTCTTCCAACTATTTTTAATATACCTTTGAATGCCTCAATTTCTTTTGGCATTTTGAAATATGTTTGGTGCGATGGGAAGCAAACAAATTTAATAAAGAAAGAAAGAAAATAAGGGAGAAATTATAGAGTAGAATAACAGTGTAACATTGATTGGGGAGGCTATTTTCCATGCTAAATGAGAAAATACCTAGATACTGTGATAACAGGGATTAAAACTCTTTAAAACTATTAAAACAAGATTAAGTTAGAGTAGCTAAGCATGATTACATTTTTGGTCAATATATACATTTCTCATGAAATTTTTGTGCATACATAAGACAATTTCATGAACAATATTTACTCTAGAGGGAAAAAATGACATGGAGTATAGCTATCCTGTGTCTATTCCACTAATCACTAGGTAAAATAATCATATTTATATCCTTAAGTTCTATTATTTTATTAATATAGAAATTCATTCAGCATTTATATCTCTGTGATCAGAGACAATGAAAATCAGAGTGTGTGTATGATACAACTCACATTTGACCAATGCTTATTTTATTTTATTTTTACTTTTCATTTAAATTTGTGATTAGCAACTTGTTATTATTTGTTATGTTTAACTTAACAAATACAAGCACACACAGTCCTGAAATGAAACTGAAAATGATTTTCAAAATGAGGACAATCTTTTTCAAAATGATTAAGTGACCTTACAAGAACAAAACTCAAGAGATTGTGCTTGTGTTTACATAGTAGATATAAAATAGATTTATAAAGTTTGATATCAAAGGTGACTAAGAATTAATTCCAAGATGCAAAGGTCTGAATATGAAATATGGCACAATTTGTGATTCATGCCAAAGAGAACTCTGAATTCCATTTGTCAAAAAGAGCCTCACTGGTATTTCATCATTCAGCCATTGATAGAAAAGATCCCAAATTATATAAAATTGTTTATCTTCTTGCTCTCTAATTTCAAAAGTCAATCTACTCATCTCAGCACATTCCAATATTTTCTTTATAACTTCTTCCTGTAATGGAATTTTCTCATTTTTCCAATTTTTTGCAAATACAATCCTAGCCGCAGTTAATACATTTACAATCAAATATTTCAAATCTTTACTATAAACATCTGGTAAGATTCCCAATAAGAAAAGCTCCGGTTTCAAATCTATATGCTTCTTTGTCATTTTTTCCAACCACATGCGGATTTTAGTCCAATATTTTCTAGCATCCTCACAAGTCCACCACATATGGTAGTATGAACCAGGTTTCTGATGACATTTCCAACATTTTTCCGATTTGTTCTTGAACATTCTTGCTATTCTTGTCGGGGGAAAATGCCACCTGTAAAACATCTTATACAAGTTTTCTTTATAGGCTGTGGACATTGTCATTTTATAGTTTTGCAACCATAATTTCTGCCATTTCTCTAGGTCAATCCCGTATCCAAAATTCCTCCCCCAAGCAATCATAGTTTCTTTAACTTGTTCTTCCTCTAGCTTAATTTCCAATAAGTAACCATATAGCTTTTTAATCACCTTTTCATCAGTACCCATCAAAATCTTATCTAAATCAGTCTGTTTATCATAAAATCCCTCTGTTTTGGAATCCTCCTCATACCTTGAGTGTATTTGCACATATGAAAACCAATTCATCTGTATACCTTGTTCCTCTAAGTTTTGTATCGATTTAAGTTCACCCTTTTCATCTAGTAATTCCCCATAGCTAACTGTTTGTTCCTTTTTATAAATTATAGGATAAGAAAACGCTTCTATCGTCGATAACCAAACTGGAATTTTCAAATAACATTGTTTTTTTGTCTTCTCCCAGTTTAACTACAAAGACTCCCGTATATAATGTCTTCTAAAATAACCCTGTGTTTTGGTTCCCTTGTACCATAGAAAAGCATGCCAACCCAACAACAAATCATGACCTTCTAGTGTCAACAATCTAGTCTTCCTTAATGTTATCCATTCTTTAACCCACATCAAATTTGCAGCTTGATAGTACAACTCCCAATTAGGCAGGCCAAACCCTCCTCTAGTTCTAGCATCCTGTAAGAGCTTTAGCTTTATCCTTGCTTTCTTGCCTTGCCATATATACTTCAACACAATTTTATTTAAGTCCTCAAAATAGTCTTTTCCAAGCCTAATTGGTATTGTTTGAAACAAAAATAAAATTCTGGGTAGAATATTCATCTTAATTGTTGAAATCCTCCCTATTAATGACAGTTGTAGGTTTTCCCATTTCTTCAGGTCTTGGGCTATCTGTTGTTTAAGTTTAATGTAATTATTCTCTTTTAATGTACTACATCTTGGCGTCAAATATATCCCCAAATACTTAACCTTGTTTGTAATTTGGATTTTTAACAATTCTGCCAATTCTTCTCTTTGTCTTAGTAACATATTCTTTGACAAGATCTTTGTTTTATCTTTATTTATTTTCAGACCGGCCACCTCACCATATGCCTCTATCTTTTCCAGCAGCTTCAAGGCTGTTTCTATAGGATCTTCTAAGATAAAGACTAGGTCATCTGCAAAAGCTTGTAATTTAAATTCTTCCTTTTTAATTTTCATTCCTTTTATAGTTTTATCTTCTCTGATATTTCTATTCAACACTTCCAAAGTCAATACAAATAGCAAGGGAGAAAGAGGACAACCTTGTCTTGTGCCTTTTCTTATATTAATAGGATCTGTAAATTCTCCCTCCATCATTACCTTAGCTGTTTGTTCATTGTAAATTGCTTCTATTGCCTGGATAAATCTTCTAGCAAAGCCCATCTGTTCCATTAAAAGTAACATAAATCTCCAATTCACGTTATCGAATGCCTTTTGGGCGTCTAAAAATATCAAAGCCATTTGCTTTTCAGGATGCGCCTCATAATATTCCAAAGTATCCAGAATTACTCTCATGTTGTCTCTAATTTGCCGCTTTGGCAAAAACCCATTTTGGTCTGGATGAATAAAATTATTCAAATATTTTTTAAGTCTTTCTGCTAGTATTGAAGCAAAGATTTTATAATCTGCATTTAATAAAGAGATCGGTCTGTAATTCTTAATTTGAAGTGGATCCGCCTCCTCTTTTCGAATAAGTGTAATATAGGCCTCTGACCATGTTTTAGGTAACATCTTTTTTGACATAGCTTCATTCATAACTTCTAACAATGGAATACACAGTGATTCTTGAAAAGTTTTATAAAATTCTACAGGAAACCCGTCTGGACCTGGTGCTTTTCCGTTATTTTGTTTCTTAAGTGCTTGACTTAATTCCATCATTGTTATATTACTTTCTAGCATTTCTTCAATCTCTTTAGGTATCTTAGGTAAATTTACATTCTGCAGGTACTGTTTAACTTTCTCCTCATCAATATCTTCTTTCTTATATAAATGTTTATAAAAATCATGAATAATTTCTTTTTTCTCTTTGCTGCCATGACAAATTTGACCTTGGTCATCTATTAACTGCAATATTTTCCTCGACTCTTTCTCCTTTCTCAACTTATATGCTAGCCATCTACCTGGCTTATTTGCATCTTCAAAATAATTCTGTTTAGCATTCCTAATTTTCTGTGCCAGTTCTTCTTTCTCTATTAAGTCCATTTTATGTTTAGTTATATCCAGTTTCAGTTTAACGTCTTTTGTCTGTGGCGTTTTCTGCAGTTCTTTTTCAAGTCTTTTATACTCATCCTCCAAGGCTTTGAAAGCTTGCCTTTTCCTAGTATTCTTTTTTCTTGTATAGTCTATTATCAAGCCTCTGGCATAAGCCTTCATTGTATCCCAAACATTCTGTATTGAAGTGTCTTCTTTTCTATTCTCTTTAAAAAAAAAGGCCAGTTCTTTCTCCATCCATTGTATAAATTCTTTCTCCTTTAAAATAGTATTATTTAACGTCCATCACGATCTTTTTTTTTGTCCCTTCCATTTAATTGTCAATGGGTTATGATCAGCCCAAGTACTTGTTTCAATATTTACTTCTTGAATGCTAGATATTAAGTCTGTTGAGATCCAAATCATATCAAGTCTAGACCATGATAAATGTCTATTTGAATAGAAAGTATATTGCTTAAGTTTAGCATTTCTTTCTCTCCATATGTCTTTTAAAGTTAATTCATCTATCATTTTAAAAAAAGATTTAGGAAGAATTTTTCTATTATACTTTGCTGTTGTTGCAATATAATCAAGTTTATTGTCCACAATTCCATTGAAATCTCCCATCATAATTATATTAACATAGTCCAGTCCAGCCATTTTGATATGTAATTTTTTATAAAATTCTTCCTGTTCATCATTCGGGACATAAATTGCAGTCAAAAGTATCTTTCTATTGTTGTCCATTATTTCCACCATTAATATTCTCCCATCTTCATCAGCGTAAATCAGTTTTGCTGGGGTAGCCTCTTTGATATATAAAACCACCCCTCTTTTCTTACATTGAGTCAAAGAAGTAAACAATTTCCCTAATTTTGGTTGTACTAACAATTGTTCATGTTGCTTTTTAATGTGTACTTCTTGTAAGCAAATTATATCAAACTTTAATTTCCCTAATTTATGGAAAATCTTCCTTCTCTTAGCAGCTGAATTCAGTCCATTTATATTTATTGTAATCAGTTTTTTCTCTTCCATGGTTATATTTTATATTTAGATTTAACCACTCTCGTGGATCTTAATTCACACTGATCTTTAATATCCACCTGTCCACCTACTGCGCCTTCTTCTTTTCCAATCTCCATTTGTTCCTCTTGAGGTTCAATTAATGAAACCTCCTTTTCTGCCTCTTCTTCTCTCCCTCCAAAAAATTCTGCGTAGAACAGTTCTGCTTTCTCAATTGAATCAATTCTATGTCTCTGTTCTTGCCATGTGAACATCAATCCTTCTGGGATCAGCCATCTGTAAGTCACCTCCTTTTTCAATAACATTGGTATTTGATATTATATTTATAAAATGGTTTTTTTTTCTTTTTTTCTTTTATTTAGGATAGAACTGGTAGGACTATATGATTTGTTATAGAATAAATTACTTAAATTATAGTTATCTCATAAGGCATGATTGAATAAAAGTATAGTCAAATCTTTTTTTCTTTAATAATGATATGAGGATATATAAGTTTGCATTGACAATAAGAGTTATTATATAAGGTAATTGTAATTGTGACTACGAAATGAATGCACAAAACTGATGAACCAACCGACTCACTGTTTGTATATAAATACGGGAGAGCTGATGTTTTTATGTTTTGTCTGTTTGTTTGTTTGTTAAAAAAACAATAAAATTGTTTAAAAAAAAAAGAGCCTCACTGGTGTCCTATACCACATAACAAACGTCTCTGGAAAGAAGCTGAAAAATAAATTTGTGATAAGGAAATATGGGAATGTTGTATGTTCAGTTTCAAGTTAATAATAGTAAAAATATATAACTAAAATATTTTATGGGCTAAATGCTATGAAATATAGATATATCATTTGTTAAAATGTAATTATTATCCTTCCTTCCTTCCCATTTCTATTTTTTTTTCTATTAAATTATGTATTTTTTTCATATATTTAGTATTGTGTGTGTGTTATACAAACCATTGTAAGCACACTGAGCTTAAGGGACTTAAAACACACCCATCAGAATTTATTATAGGATAAGAGAAAAGTGGGGCAGATTCTGTAAGTTATTATAAACCAAACATATATCCACAGCTGCAGAAATGTAGCTCAGAAACACAACTAAAAAGAGCTGTTTACAAGATAAAGACACAGGTCATCTAAGCAGGCCTAGAATAGAAAAGAATGTATTTACTCTCAAGAGGGATAATCAAATAGAAAGACAAGCTATAATGGCAAGAAAGACAAGCTATAATGGCAAGAAAAGTTAAGATAATCACAAAAGTGAATGAAGCTGTTATCAAGATCCCTAAGGAGTAAATTATTACTCCAATCAATGATGTACTAACTACAAATATTTCTCTCTCATCTTCTGTCTTTTTTCTCCTCTTTCTCTCATATATAGAATATACTTTCTTAATATATATACTGACTTTCTTAAGCTAATCATATGCTGCCTGGCATTGATCTAGAGGACCATGAAAATTATCTAATAATCCTTTCCTTTCTTCTATAGCTCTCATAAAGCTAGGGCAGACAAATTTTCAGTCTTAGTGCCATAGCATGATCTATTTATTTAATTTAGAAGGCAAGAGCCTTCTAAAACTGGTTCAATTTTTTCCCCTTTCAATATCCAAATCCAAATAAATGACTGTAAAGGTCACTTTTTAGGCAGAGAAAGAATCAGAAGATGCAAATAGATGTATGCAGACTCATGAATTGTCACTAAAAAATATCTGTTTCTTTGCCAGCTCATGGAAAAGGTTGTAGAAAAAATTATGAAAGGCTGTGGTCTTATATTTTAGGACATAAATTGGTAACAGAAAATAATTCAGTTACTAAAATTCACTTCACTCACTTCTTGTTAAGGTGATTCTCTGATTCATTTCAAAGAAAAGGATTATTTCTAGTGTGAGTCAACAGCCCAAGAATATAAATGTCACTGATTTTAAAATATATAAGATTATTTTTTATCTGGATTACTTTAGAATATTGCATTTTTCCAAAGTATTAATGAAATTGTATGAAGGTTCAGGTGATCTTTCAATTAAAAATAGGTGTGATAGAATTATATTTCTGAGTTGAATCTTTGAATTGGTTTGAAGCAATAAATAAAATTAGACACCTTCAAATATTTCCTGGGAAATTAAAACTTGATTTGGGTTTTATATGGGTTTTCTGGATTTGCAAAGTCTACATTTATGAGCCTTTCTTCAGTTTGAAGGAATTCCTTTTATTCCTTAGAAAATTTGTTCAGCAGGTGGTTGCATGAAATTATGTCCTTTATTGTTCTTCCAGAAAAATGTCAACAAGCTGGTGGATGACTGCAAGTGACCTTTCTTCTTGCAGCATATTATGTACATGCTATTCAAATCCTCCTTAGAATACCACCCTTTACCAATTTACCTATAGTGAATTGGTGGAGGGAACCATATTGGAACTTCTTCTCTTTCTTTGCTAGGGCCTCTGGTCCAGCTATCCATGGAAGGTACACATCATTCTGTTTCAATCTTGGGTCCTCTACCAGAAGCCTGGAAGTTTGAGGGTTCTGGAAGTATCTTAGCTATTTCTAGCACTGCAATCTTCTGGACAAAGGGCTATGATGTTGTTCCCGGGATCTGTTGGAATTATTATCTCAGCTTAGGAGTCAGAGTCCCAGTACTTCTATCAGCCACCGGGACCACTTTGGCCTTAAATTTTCACATTCTTTCTGTTAAGTTTGAGCAATGAGAGGCTGAACCAGAGCATGAGTGCAACAATACTTTATTAAAGCAATAAAGGGCTGACCGTGCTTGCCACGCCTGGAACTGGCTCGCAGAAATCAGCAACTGGTTGGACCCCGCAGCCTGCTTTTATAGCTGGCTGCTGGGGAGAACCAACCAATGAGGAAAGGGGGAAGAACGCCCACTCAAAGTGAGTGGACCTGAGTGAGGACTCCTAGAGTTCTCAGGACATAACACCCCTTCCCCCCAGCTGTGAACATGCATAGTCTTTGAGGTAGGCAGGAGGTTTATGTTGGCGCCCGGAACGGCATAGTTCTGGAACATTGTCTGTCCGTCCGGGGTCTGCCTGGGCAGGCAGAGTCGGCAAAGTGTCACCAGTGTGCCCCTCGGTTTGGGCCTGCCCTGGGCTCGTAGGGTTGCTCACTGGGGATGTGCTCTCGAAGGCTGGATCGGGCTGGTCAACTGTCTGGGCGCTGCTGTCTGTGTTCGGGCTTTCGGAACCGGTTGTAGGTGTGAACTGATCGCCGGGCGTGATGTGGATGTGAGGCTGAGGATGAAGCCTCCCCTCGTCTAGTGTCTCTGGGTCCCTGCTGGCGATGGTGCTGAGGCGTCTGCGCAGTTGGTCTATGTGCCTTCTCCAGACGCGGCCAACCTCCAGTCTGACCCGATATGACCGCGGCCCGGTGATGGCTACGATCTCGCCCGGGATCCACAGGGGGTCTCCAGCGAAGTTCCTCGCGAAAACTGGCTCCTGTAAGATAAAATGTCTAACCCCCGATGAGGAAGCGAGGGGAGAGTCAGGGCAGTAATGTGGGTGTAGTCTGTCCAATACAGTCCTCAGGCGCCTGCCCATCAGGAGCTCAGCTGGGGACTTATTGGTGACTGAACAAGGAGTTGAGTGCTGGCTCATCAGGAACCGCGAGAGTTTGTGGTGCCAGTCATCTTTGTTGAACCTTGCCAGGGCTTCTTTAGTGGTCCTGACGGCCCTTTCAGCCAGCCCGTTACTGGCAGGGTGAAATGGGGCTGTGAAAATGTGGCGGATGCCCAGGTTGGCAGCGAAGTGGCTGAACTCAGTCGATGCGAACTGTGGGCCATTATCGGAGACGATGGAGTCGGGTAGCCCATGCGTAACGAACAGGCGTGTCAACACGTTGGTGATTGCTAGTGTGGTGGTCGTGGATAGCTGTGCTATGTCAATCCACTTGGAATAGGCATCCACGACCACCAGGAACATCTTCCCATGCAGAGGGCCCGCTAGGTCGATGTGGATTCTAGACCAAGGAGCGCTGGCGTTTTCCCATCTAGTAGGGGTGGCAATGGGGGGAGCAGGACGGGATTCCTGGCAAATGTTGCAGGAACTTACCCAATTGACAATGTCCTCGTCTAGACCCGGCCACCACACGTAGCTGCGTGCTAACGCTTTCATTCTCACGATGCCAGGATGTCCCTCGTGCAAAGCTTCCAGAACTCGGGTACGCAGTGAGGCCGGGATGACCACTCGAGTGCCCCATAGTAGACAGCCCTGCAGACTTGACAATTCCTGCATGCGAGTCTTAAAAGGTGTGAATTTGTTATCAACATTGCCACCCGGCCACCCCCTCCTCACCCAGTCGAGCACCTGGGCGAGTGTTCGGTCTGTCTTGGTTTTAGCAGCAATGTCCATGGCCGTGATGGGTAGGTCCAACTGGGTGATTTCGAAAATAGCGTGGACAGGAGCAGGGTCTTCAGCCGGGGCCGGCAAGGGGCAGCGACTGAGGGCGTCAGCGTGGGACAGTGTTTTGCCCGGGCGGTGTACCAGTCTGTAGGAGTAGGCTGCTAGGAAGAGAGTCCACCTTGTCATCCTAGGGGAGAGGACTTGAGGGGTCTGCTTGTCCCCGGCTAGGAGGCCCAGGAGGGGTTTGTGGTCAGTGACCAGCTCGAAAAAATGGCCGAAAAGGAATTCGTGAAATTTTTTCACGGCTGCAACAGCTGCTAGGGCTTCCTTATCGATCTGGCTATAATTGCGCTCCGTAGCAGAGAGCGTCCTGGAGAAAAAGGCGATGGGAGCCTCGGCGCCATTGGGAAGCCTGTGACTTAGTACCGCCCCGATTCCAAAAGGGGAGGCGTCAGCTGCCAGTACTAAAGGGAGGTTAGGGTCAAATTGAATAAGTACCGCCTCTGACGTGAGTAGTGATTTGACGGCGTTAAAGGCATTGTCTTCCTTGTGCCCCCAGTGCCATGGTGACTTTTTATCCAGTAATCTGTGTAGGGGTTCAGCTACTGATGCTTTATGGGGCAAAAAGGATGCGTAAAAGTTCAATAGCCCCAAGAACGCCTGCAGTTCTGTTTTGGAGGTTGGAGTGGGTGCCTCGTGGATTGCCTTAACCTTGGACTCCAGGGGATGAATGCCAGAGGCGTCAATTTTATAACCCAGAAAGTCCACCTGTCTAGTGGCAATGGCACATTTTTCTTTTTTCAACTTAAGGCCATGCTGTCTGAACCTCTCTAACACAGCTCGAACTCTTTGGAAGAGTTGGGGTCTGTCCCTGGCCGAGACTAAGATGTTGTCGAAGTAGGGTACTACACCAGGGAGGCCCTGCAAAATCCGCTCCATGAGGGATTGAAAAATACCCGGGGCAACACTTACGCCAAATTGGAGACGCTTGCATCGGAAGGCACCCCTGTGAGTGACAATTGTCTGGAGTTCCGCTGTTTGGTTATCTACAGGGAACTGCTGATATGCTTGAGACATGTCCAATTTAGCAAAAATGCTGCCTGGTTCGAATGTGTGTAATAAGTGCTGGATGACGGGCACAGGATAAGCGCTAACTTGTAGAAATTTATTGATTGTCGTCTTGTAGTCCGAGCAAATTCTCAGGCTACCGTCCTTTTTGAGGGGTGTGACAATGGGCGTCTCCCACTTGGCGAAATCTGTTGGCTCAATGACCCCTTGTTTTAATAGCTTATCTAATTCTGCATCAAGTTTTGGCCGAATAGCAAATGGGACCCTACGTGGTTTTAGCCTGATTGGAACTGCTTGGGGGTCAACTGAGAATGAGATGGGGGTACCGTTATAACACCCCAGCTCTTCGCTGAATACATCTGAGTAATCAGCGAATAAGGAGTCAGTATCTGAGGTTGAGACAGCATGGACTCCTGTTAGCCCTAGGCCGAGATGGGGAAACCAATCAAGCCCCAATAAGGTGGGTAGATTGCCGTTAACTACCACTAGAGGTAGGTGACCTTTAAAAGCTTTAAAACTGACAAGAAACTTGCTTCTGCCGATTACAGGAATGGTCTTCCCCTGGTAGTCCTTCAGGCCAAACTGGCATCTCTGGAGCTGGCTAGTGGATAGGCTTGGTTGGAGCCTCTTAAGGGTGTTCCACGAGATAATTGAGAGCGCTGACCCTGTGTCAACCTCCATGCGGCACGGTTTACCTTCTAGGGAAACGGAGAGAGAAATTTTACTAACAGTGCGGCAAGTGTGCTTGGCAAGGTGATGCGTGCAACAGTTCAATACTTGCCTCTGTGGTCCCGAGTGCGAGGGAGGGTGCCTTTGTGCTGCGCTTTGGGGGGCTTGGCAGACTCTTGCGATGTGTCCCCTTTTATGGCAGTTATTGCAGGTGGCTCCTTTAAACTTGCAGGTGGCCCTCTGATGAGATCCCCCACAGGCTAGGCACAGGGTGATGTGCTTGGGTGGACCGATGTTTTCTTGTTTGGCTCCTACCTGCGGCCGTCTGTCGTTGGATAGGCGGTGGACTGCGTTTTCATCACTGATGGGTTCCTCTGCTACCACCTCCTCGGAGTGGACTGGAAGTGATGTCAGCTTGGCACTTGGGCCCTGGATTTCGGTGGCTGAGTTTGTTGCCAGCTCAGCTACCAAGGCTTCCTCGACTGCTTGTGTGAGGTTGAGGTCTTTTTTTGCTAGAAGTCGCCTTTGCAGGTGGAGGTCCTTGACCCCGCAGACTAATTGATCGAGGAGCATGTCCTCCAGGTAGGTTCCAAACCCACAATGCAGTGCTACTGTTCTGAGGGCGGCCATATATTGATTGATGGTCTCCTTGCTCGATTGCTTCCTCATACGGAAGGTGAATCTCCTGGCAATCTGTGAGGGCCTGGGGGAATAGTGGTTAGTGAGAATTTCAAGTAACTCAGACCACGGAACGTTTTTCAACTCACGAGGAGCCACGAGCGCTGCGGCAGTATCGTAGACGGAGGCTCCGCAGTAGATTAGGAAGTACGATTTCTTCCGATGCTCCCTCGCATCCGCCAGGCCAACTGCATCGATATAATGATTGAAGCGGTTCTTATACGATTCCCACTTCTCCTCGTCTGGTTTAAACGCCGGGAAGACTGGATTGGAACTCATGGTGCTGGGACCGGTTGAACGACCTGAGGAAAAAATCTCTCTGGGGCAGCAGACAATGTTTTAGTGCCCTTGGTGGGCAAGTGATTTCAGCTCAGGAGAGGCTGTTTTAAATCCTCTCTTTCTCTCTGGGTTAACCACGTTAGGCTGTTAGCCATTGATGGCGTTTGGATTCGCGCCTGAGTGGGCGTCAGTGACTGGCTACAGCACTGTGCTGTACCTTTTAGGTTTGAAATTCAAATGACAACCGTTTGAATTTCGCGCCTGATATGGAGCGGCTGCGGCTCGCAGCGCTTCACTTTCCCTGTAGCTGGGCTAACAAGCGGCTACAGACGCTTCTAACTTTCGATTCTGACCGCTCTCTCTGGCTGCGGATCAGCGTTCGCTCTTTATCGCTTGCTGACCGCTTTCTCTGTCAGCGGATCAGCGTTTGCTCTTTTTATTTGCTCTTTTTGTTGGCTGACCGCTCTCTCTGGCTGCGGATCAGCGTTTCCCTTATCGCCGGCCGATCGCTCTCTCTGGGCTGCGGATCGGCGGCTAGTGACTCAGCGGTTGCATGGTGCTTCTGGTAGCCATCCCATCCTCGTCGCCAGTGTTAAGTTTGAGCAATGAGAGGCTGAACCAGAGCATGAGTGCAACAATACTTTATTAAAGCAATAAAGGGCTGACCGTGCTTGCCACGCCTGGAACTGGCTCGCAGCAATCAGCAACTGGTTGGACCCCGCAACCTGCTTTTATAGCTGGCTGCTGGGGAGAACCAACCAATGAGGAAAGGGGGAAGAACGCCCACTCAAAGTGAGTGGACCTGAGTGAGGACTCCTAGAGTTCTCAGGACATAACACTTTCCAGTTCCTCCTTCAGGCCCTGATACTTATGCAGTTTCTTATAATCAATCTTTCTGGTGTTGCTGTCACTTGGCACTGCTACATCTATCATTATGGCTGTGCTTTAGTCCTTGTCCACTACCATTATTTTTACACAGAGACACCACACACATACACACACACAATACCTTTGTGCTTTGTGATTGGTCTTAGTTTGGGGGGAGGAAAATAAGGGAAAAATATGCCTCTGCCTACAAGCATCCATTGGTATTCATCTGGTTAGTGTCCTGTCAGTGTGTGAGAGAGTTGAGGCCTGTTTGGAAATTGAAGCAGTATTTGCTGTGTGAGCAAGAAAAGGACAGCAAGGAGTCTGGGCATGGCTTAGCTCAACTGTTCTGTACTAAAGCTGGTTGCTGCTGTGAAACTAAAACAGAAATGGAAATTCCACTCCTCTGCTGCGGTTTTGCATTTGAAACAGATTTATTTTCAGGTGGGGAGGGGGAGTAGAACTCCTTAGCATCAGAGCATGTTAATAATAATATACAAAATACTAATGCTCTGATAGTCATTTTGAAAAATCCTTTCTTAGTGAGCACCTAGAAGCCAAGAGGAATGTGCCCAATTTCAAGTTTGTAGGCTTTATGGTTCTGGAGATTTTGTGATGATGCATGAGGGGTATTTCACATATATATATTGTTTTCAAAGCAATTCAAAATGATAATACAAAATTAATGTATGTAATCTACAATCTTTATATGTTCCAGAACATATAAGTACAAAATAAATTAATGATTATAACTAGTAAGTGTTAAAACTTGGCATTTGTTTTAAATTGACAAATTAAGACATTACCTGTATATGTAAACTGCTAGACTGCTAGACCTTAGATAAGAAAAATAACTTCTTGTTTGAATAGGCATGTATAAAGATGAAATAGTTGTGAATATTAGGTTAAACAGGAGTATGCAAAGAAGAAACTCCCAGTGGCTGAGTTGCACTGAATTAATCATACAAGGAATTAGGTCAGATAATTGAAATATTCGTCACATGAGTATGCAAAATATTAAAAAAGATCACCAGATGTATTATGTGCAAAGTTCAACTGGAATATCAACATGATGGATAATCACTCAAGATCTAAGGTCAATGTTCTAACTTTCAAATGCAGTTTGTAAACTATCCATGCTGTAAGAGTGGGTTTGGGTTTTTGTTTTTTGTTTTGCACCAAACAGGAATAGTTTGTCATTGCCTTTTGTAGATTTATTTTGGAGTTCCTTCTCTCAGTTAAGTTGATTTTTTTCAATTTCTTCTTTTTGCACAATTTCTGCCTTTCCCTTATGATATTATCATACTTAACCTCAATGGAAATTGATCCTTGGAAAATACATGGAACCTAGTTTTTAATTGCAGTCTCCCAATACCTGTAATTGAAATTCAACTGTCATATTATTTTTGACAATCCAATCTTTCTAGAAAAATGAAATAACTTTTGTATTGTTCTATAACTGATTCCCCACTTCTACAAAATTTACAAAATTTATTTTATTTTTACAAAATTTCATAAATGCTATAAGTTAAAAAAAAAACCTCATGCTTTTGTGAAAACTTTGAAGGTTGTAGTATAAAATTATTCCTGTTTGTTGGATAGAGATTATGTTGTTTGCCAGAGGGAGAATTCTTCTAACAGTTATTATTTCAACAGGTCAAATACCCATGCAAAAAAAAAAAAAAAAGCTCATATGAGCAACAGGGAAACAAGTGGAACTCAAAACCAAAGCGTGGAGAGGAAAGTGGCTCAGATAGCTTGTTATTTTCACAAGAATATTAGAGGGAGATGGAAGTAAAGCACATTTAGACTTTCAATATTCTATTGCAATAATCAATCTTAATAAAAGTAGTTTTAGATTTCCCTGGACTCTGTTTCTTACTCTGATTTGCCCTGTGAGACTGACAGTTATAAATCTTACAACCTCTTTGTTTTACACCACCATTAATCTTTTCAGAGTGGTATAATATAGTAAGTAAATAACTAAATCTTATTGCATCCTTCCAATTTGTATCAGATTATAGAGATGCTGTGAAAGTATATATCTTAACCTTATCTTACATTTGTCTTCGTATCCCATGATATTTTGATTAGCATATCACTTAAGTATATGATAAACAGCACGAGAGCTACCTAAATGTTTAGATGATCTGAAAATCATACTTGAAATCATGCTCGTTAATGGTTTCTTATAAAAGTGGAAAAAGATATCGTGAAGTGCCACAAGAGTCAATATTTAGTGAAATTCTGAACATTTATCACAGCTGTTGGGAATTTGATTTATCCCCATTTCAAGTATAGCAGATTTTTGCTTTTTCCCTGGAACAATGTCTCTGAATTTAGCAGCCCATAATTGTTTCCTACCTCAGAGACAAAGAAGCTGGGACAGCTGTGTCAGAAGTAATGTTTTTTCCTCCTGGTGAGGTTTTGCTTGAGACAAAGGAATGTGCATTCCTAATCTCAGAAGCCAGCTGTCATTTGTGTGAATACAGGCTGGAATCACAATGGTAAGAAATCAATCATATTTTTAAAAATTCAGTTCTGTTCCATATGTCTGTATAACAGATTTTGTTGTGGTTAGCCGACAGCAGTGAGGAGGAGGTTCCCGAAGAGCCTGTGCTAAGTGTGAGTGAGCACAGGATGATTCATAGAAGAGCAGCATAGGCAACTCGGGAGCAAGAATGCTAATTAATGGCCCCTCCCTCCAGGGAATATAAACCTGGTTTCAAAGGGTTTTTGCTGTATAGAAGGCAAAAAACATTCTAAGAAGCTCTAAGGACCCAGCATTGTGTGTAGAGATACTGGCTTATCTGAAGAATTCTGTCAAGGCTTTTCTGGTTGGATTAATTGGCTGCAAGCCATCTTTTATCTACAAAGAAGTTTATTTGTAGATTAAAGCTGTGAAAGTTTGAGTTACTGAGTTTGTCTGTGTTTGCTCTTTGGGAACTTGGCTGGGTCAGAACAGATTTATGCTTAAATCACATATGGGAAGAGGGGGTAAAACAGTTCTTTTTCTAAACAAATATTCCCCAAAGGGTCTCCATTTTCATCCCTGTTGGATTTTCAAATGGCATGATTATTGATTCAGAATTCCCTCATTTCATTCATAATCACTAATGTGTTTGTGTTACCTAGCAAAATAATTATTTCTTCTGTCTCACATATATTCAGAATAAAAGAGTGGACTGGAACTTGGAGGTATTCTAGTTCAACCCCCTGCACAAGCAGGAAACCCTATTACATTTCAAACAAGTGGTTGTCCAGTATCTTCTTAAAAATCTCCAATGTTGGGGGACCCACAATTTCTGGAAACAAGATTAATTGCTCTAACTGTCAAGCAATTACTCCTTAGTTCTAAGTTGGTTCTCTCCTTGATCAGCTTCCATCCATTGCTTCTTGTCCTCCCTTCAGGTGCTTTGGAGAATAGTTGATCCCCTCTTTGTGGCAGTCCCTTAGATATTGGAGCACTGATTTCATATTACCCAACTCCTTCTTTTCATTAAACTATACATACCCATTTCCTGTAACTCTTCTTTGTATGTTTAAGCATCCAGTTTGATGTTGGGATTCTATCAGTTTGGCCCGGTTCAGGTGAATCGGTAGTAAAAAATGCTACCGTTCAGCTGAACCAGTAGTAAAATAAAACAACTACTGGTTCAGCCAAACTGGTATTTCTTTTTCTTTTTTTCTTCCTGATGATCAGCTGTTCCAATGATCAGCTGTGCCAGGATCCCCCTCGCTATCCTACTGCTTCACCCAGGAGGCTTCCCTGAGGACCAGGAGGCAAAAAAGGGGTGCACGAGGAGGGTGCTATACAGCCCCCCTGTGGTCCATTTTTTTGCCTTCCTGGAGGTTTCCCTGAGACCTAGGAGGCCAAAAAAATGGAGTACAGGGGGTGCTGCACAAAAAAAGAAAAAAGAACCCCCACCCATCCAGTCACATGGCCACTCCCACCTAGCTACTTCCACCTAGCCACATCTATAGAACTGGTAGTAAAAATATTTGTATCCCAGCCCTGGTCCAGTTCTCTAATAATCTTTGTTGCTGCACTTTTACCAGAGTCTCAATATTTTTTTTTCATATTGTGGCAACCAAAATTGGATGCACTATTCAAGTGTAGTCTTACCAAACCATTATAAAGTGGTACTAATGTGTCACCTGATTTTGATTCCATCCCTCAGTTTATGCAGCCTAGGACTGTGATGTTTTTTGGCAGATGCAGCATGCTATTGGCTTATAGAGAAGTGATTATCCACTAGGATCCCAAGATTCCTCTTGAAGTCATTATTATTGTGGCAGATACCACCTATTCTATACATGTGCATTTTGTTTTTCTTGCCTAAATGTAGAATCTTTTCTCACCATCCAATTTCACTGTTAGATAGGCATAGTGTTCAAGTCTGTCAAGAGCCTTCTTTATCTTGAACCTATCTTCTGGAATGATCGCTATTCCTGAAAACTTGGTGTCCTTTATAAATGTGTTGAGTTCTCCTTCTATCCCCCTTGTTTAAATCACTGAAGAAGATATTGAAGAGTAATGGACCTAAGACAGAGCCTTGGAGTATCCCATTGCATACTTCCCATCATGTAGATGCAGTTCCTTAGACTATACAATGAGCGTGAGTAGTCAGCCAGTCGCAAATCCATCTGGTGGTAATGCTGTCTATCACACATTTTTCTATCTTATCAAGTAGTAGACTGTGGTTTACTATATCAAATGCCTTACTAAACTTCAAGTAAATTATATTCACAATTTCTCTGGTCCACTAATTTAATGTGATTAATTTTGTCACATTTCCATAGAATACAATAAGATTTGTTTGACATGATCTATTTTTGACAAACCCATGTTGGCTTCTGTTATGATTTTGTTTGCTTCTAGGCTTTTGCAGATTCATTGCTTGATTATATTTTCGAAAATCTTCCCAGATTTTGATGTCAGGTGGATAGATATGTCCTGGATCCATTTTTGGAACTACTATATAAGAAACTACTTCCTTACATATGTTTCTTTTAAACAATTTAAATCCCTCTAGCTGTGTATTCCATTCACGTGTTTTGTGCCACCTAATTACTGTAATGTCAACAATTTCTTTCTCTACAGTGTTGGTAAAAGACCATTTTGTGGGCTTAATGAAGCCTAAATTGTCAAAACCTTTCCATCATTACATGAAATTTATATTCTAGAATAAACGGAGAATATTTACTGGAAGCAGAGGAGAGACTGAATCGATATTTTGATATATATATATATTTTTTAAAAAAGAATGAAAACAAGAAGAATAAGGAGTCTAAATATGTTGTTTTTATCGTGGTGGAATCACTAGCTGAAAAGAAGGAGTTAAACCACCAGCCTTGAGGAGGAGCTAAAAGACATTCTAGCTCAGACTCTGGGAAGGAGAAGGAAATATTTGAAGTTGAGATATTAGGAATGTATTTGTCCTCTCCCAAGGGAAGACAGACAATCTGATGAAATTCCTATGGAGTGTTGTTCATCAATGAATAAACCTCTTTGACCATTTCTTGGAACTGTTCTGGGTGTTTGTGCCTGACAGGTATTCTGGGAGACATTTCATTTGAAATAATTATTTATGCATGAAAACTTTTTCAAAAGCTAAACTTCATTCAAGAATTTTTTCTCTTTCTGGATTTATTTTTTGATGCTATGTAATACTAAATAATAAAGGCTTATTTTTCTAAATAAGACTAAATAAACTTTACTAACCAGGATCTACAGTAACATAGGTTTATCATGTTGTGGCCCTGTATGATTCATTTTGCAGATGAAGGTCACTACTGGCATGCTGTCATTGGTCTTGCTCACCAAGTCCTAATCTCATAAACAGAGGAAGGATATTCTGTTTAAAAACAGTTTATAGTAATTATCAGGTGATAAAGGTCTTTCTCCTTTAGATGCAAATGAAACCGTGATAAAAAAAAATGAGAATAAAAGATTTTGACCATGAATAACAATTTCTCTTTTTTCAAAAGACAGAAATTTATGTTTCTCTTCCTTAGTTCAATGGGTTCAGCCTTCTAGGATGCTTGACACAGCCCTTCACTTACAGCTTAATGTAGCAGATAGGGATGCAGATCTGTGGTTTATCATTTTTAATTAAAATATAACATAACTTGCTTGAAATTGTGCTCATAAATTATTTAGTTGAGAACTTCAAATAAGGGACAGTCCTACAAGCAGAACAACTGAATTATAAGCTAAAACCTGTCAAGAAATGAGCGGGTAACAGACCTTTATATAAAGATTCTGGAACCTCTACAAAAATACATAATGAGAACTGCCAACAAAAAAGAGAGGTTACATAGCAAGTTGAAATTAACATTCTGCTAATAGGGTGAAGAGTGTGTTGTGTGTGGGGGGAAAAGATTCAGAATTCTTTTCTTGTTCTTTCTTTTTTCAATATTCTTTAAAGAAGTTAAAAGGAATAAAATCTGATTATTAAATGTTATTCTAATTCATAGGTAAACAAGATTAAACAGGAAACGTCAAGCCACTTCTAGCAAGTTAGGAATGTCTCATATACACAGGTGCTATTTCGTAGGTTACTGTGTGAAGTTTGTTTGTTTGTTTGTTTATGACAATTTAGGTAGTTTATCTCATTTGCATATGAGTCTAGGTAGTGTACACAATTAAAACAAAAGTTAATCAATATAGTTTATCAATTAAAGCAGATAAAAACAATTAAAACTATAATAACAAAAATAGGGCAACCATATTATGGGTTTTATATTTCCATAGAATCCTCAGGCAAAACCAAGTTTTGAGGGATTTCAGAAAACCAGCATGGTTGGTGCCAACCTCACCAGCAGTAATGATATACCAGAAAGCAGGTCAACACAAGAAAATGCTATCCTTTTGGGGCCTGCCAAACAAATTCTTTGACTAATAAGGGTTTCAGCATGCCCTTCCCGACAGATCTGGTGGGATGAGTAGATGTAAATGGCGTGAGGCAGTCCTTCAGATAATCTGGCCTCATGCCATGGAAGGCTTTAAAGATCAACTGTACTGTGCTTGGGCCTGGAAGCAAACTGGCAGCCAATGCAACTTGCCAGCATTCACCTAAAACTTGTTTGTTGTTCCCCATCCAACTTACACTGTTCAGATATCAAGAAAGGACCTCAATTGTCCCCTCAGGGACAAAAATATATAGCTTGGTATCAGTAGTATACTGATGGTACTTTACACAGTGTGAGATTCTAGTGTTTGATGGAATTATTTCTGGTATTTCTTCTGCTCACTCTCTCTGCCTGAGTTCAGACTGAATAGATGTGTATTTTGGGCCACTCACTTCTGGAAGCATTTTCTCCTTAGTCATACATGGGATCACATTTCCTCAAAAAGTACTGATGCACAATCAGGCTCTCTTTTGATTCTTGCAATGGGTGGGAATGCATTTGCACAGATTCATCTTTTGCATCCATTGTGCCCCTCTCTCCCTTGTTTCCTTCTTTCCTTCTTGTTAACGTATCATATATTTACATTTACAGTTATTTGGATTTCACTTTTTTAACAATTACTTTTCCTGTGACTCAATGATTAATGTATCTCTATGTTGTTTTGTTTTTCTTTGTGGTGTAAAATTGTAAATAGAATAATTATGTTGTATAATTGAGTTGTAATTATACTTTATTTCCTATCTAACATTCATGCAGTATTTTCACAGCTTTGTATCCTATTTTTATTCCAATTGATAAATATAGGTTTATGTAGTTAGTAATTTTGAATTTTTATAGTTGCCCATATCACATATTTGACTCTGGGAAGTTTATACAATTAAAAAAAAAAACACTAAGCAGTTAAATAATTAAAATAAAATCCAAGAAAAAAAATAAAACAGTTTAAAACTTAAATCTGCTAAATAGCACAATTCATGTAACACAGCCAGCTCAAATGTTTCATTCCACTATTGCATCCTCAAGCAGAAATAATGTTCCAAAAGGCAGATTTGGGAGAGAATTCTAGATAAAAGCTGTGGCAAGCTAGATATCACTTTTGAAGTAGGACATTGTTTGGTGCTGGATGAAGGATCAGGGCTGCTGAAAGCAAGGAGATATCTTTTGAGATAGCTCATGTGTACTCTGTAGGCACTTCCTATGAATGGATCACAAGAATCTTTGTGTGTGTATCTATATATCTACATGTATGTATGTATGTATGTATGTATAAGTATAAGTATATGTGTGTATGTATGTATAATGCTCAATTCACCTTCACTTCTTAATCAGTTTAGACTTGCTACTTTATTGACTTGAAACTATTAAAACTCTTGAGAACACAAGCTATACAATATTCATGAGATGAATCACCTTTTCCTTGGAGAAAGAATTTTTAAATACAGTTTTTGGATTAAATAGCAAAACTGTGCTCAGAGTATTGATTTTTGAAAAGAAATGATGAATTCAGGGTCCAGATGGATTTGGGACTATAATAAGTTTGTGTTAATTAGAAAAATCATTCCTGTGAAAAATGGCAATTTTTTTAAAAGCAAAAACATAATAATGGGCCTTTAAGATAAAGTTTGATACAAATGGGAACTGGAGAATAGCAATAGCACTTAGACTTATATACCGCTTTATAGTACTTTACTGCCCTCTCAAAGCAGTTTACAGAATTAGCATATTGCCCCCAACAATTTGGGTCTTCATTTTACCCACCTCAGGAGGATGAAAGGCTGAGTCAAACTCGAGCCTGGTAGGATTCGATCTGCCAAATTGCAATAGGAGTATCTTGCAGTACTGCACTCTAAACACTGCGCCACTGAGGCATAATAATTATAAGTCTGTCCTGAATGAAGCAAAAAAAAAATTCATGGATATTTTTGATTATTGGTCTTTGAAATCATTTGATATCATAATGGACAGTATGTTAATGAAGCTACAGAAAAAGAAGAATATATAATAGATAAATTTGGAATCTGAATGTGGAATTAAAGGTGCCAAGCAAGGAGAAGGATATGGAGCAAGATGTACTGGATTTACAAGTCAATGTTTCATTACCTAAAGAAGATGTACAATTATTAAATTATTATTTTCAGTTTAGTTTTTAATTAAGGGATCAAATGGGCAATTATTTTTGTATATAATAGTATTTTCCCATTCTGGAACAATGGGAAAATATGTGAACTAAGGATTGAAATTTTTACTGGGTTGTAATTTGAAATAATTTTGTTAAGAAGTGATACATTGTTGGTATTTAACTCCTGAGAAATTGTCAAAAAATGTGTAAGGAAATATCAAATAAGTGTTGAAAATGTAATCAACATGAAGGTATTTCTTAGTACATTTGGTGGACATGTAAGACGTCCAAGAGTTTTAAGGATCAGATATGTGGCTTGATATAGAAAATATTAAAAATGTAGGTAAAAAATAAAACAAGAAGCTGGATAAGCAAATTCAAAGAAAACATGGGACTTTGTCTTATTTATGACAACATTGGTGAGACATTTATATGCACACAAATAGAAAGATATACAAATGCTAGCAAATGAAGAGATAATTGTGAAACTAGTGGAACTGGCAGAGATGGAACTGGCAGAGATTTTGATGAAAGTTAAACTTTTATCTAACTTTAATTCTACATGTGGACCACGCTTGGACTTTGCTTGAAAAATATAAAAATGAAGTTCTAGTTTTAGGATTTGATAATTAGATTTGTTATATAAATGTATGTTTCATTGCTATTATTAGAGATATATGTTTTGCATATTTGTAAGATTTATGCTTAAATTTAGAATAAGTGGTTATTTTGTTGTACTAAGAGTCATGGTGGTATAGTGGTTTAAATGCAGTATTGCAGACTAATTCTGCTGACTGTCAGCAGTTCAAGGTTGACTCAGCTTTCCATCCTTCCGAGGTGCGTAAAATGAGGACCGAGATTGTTGGGGACAATACACTAACTCTGTAAACCACTTAGAGAGAGTTGTAAAGCATTATGAAACAGCATATAAGTCTAAGTGCTAATGCTATATAGTTTTGGGAAGATATTTTTGGATTCTTTGGTTTGTATATTATTATCTATTTATTTATTTATTTATTTTGATTTGTCAATTGCTTACAAGATAATAGGTATAAGTATATACATCAGGGGTGTCCAACCTTTCACCTTCCCTGGGCCACATTACAAGATGAAAATTTGGTTTGGGCCGCACATAAAATAAAATAACAGTAACGATACCTGATCATCCAAAAAAACCATAGAAAACATAGTTAACATATTAAATTTATTTGGAAATGAAGTTAGTGAGATGTTTTTATTATTTATTATTTATTAAAAATTATTTATTTTTTATCACAGTTTTTTTATCATGGTTTATTTTCCCGCCAAATTTTGCGGTGGTGGGGGGAGAAAGCTCGCCTGCCTCGCGCCTACCTCTCCTCCTGCAAATGGCCCGGCTGGATGAGACAGGACTGAAAGGCAGAAGCAGCAGCAGCGGTGGGGGCAGAAGCTTTCCCCTGCCACCGCTGCTGCCCCCGCCACCGCCGCTGCCGCTTCTTCCCCCGCCACCACTGCCGCTTCTGCCCCCACCACGGGGGCAGCAGTGGTGGCGGGGGAAGAAGTGGTGGCGGGGGCAGAAGCGGCGGCGGGGGAAGAAGCGGCGGCAGCGGCGGCGGGGGCAGCAGTGGTGGCGGGGGCAGAAGTGGCAGCGACGGTGGGGGCAGAAGTGGCAGTGGGGGCCGAAGCAGCAGCGGGGGCAGAAGCGGCGGCAGTGGTGGCGGCGGCAACAGCAGGAGGTGGCGCTTTTACGGCGCCTGCCGTTTCTTTTGCTGCTTGGCCTGGCGCTCGCCTTGCCCCGCCTCGCGCCTGCCTCTCCTCCTCCTCGCTGGCTCTGGCACAAAGGTTGGGGTGGGCACTGGGCCGCATTATGAGGTGACCTGGGCCACATGCGGCCCCTGGGCCGCGGGTTGGACAAGCCTGATATACACAGTTATGAATACATGAAATGGGTACATATAAGAAAAACAAAAGAAACAATAGGACAGGGATGGTAGACACATTGGTCTGCTTATGCACGCCCCCTACAGACTACTTAGGAAAGGGGTGAGGTCATTAGTAGACAGTCTAAGGTTAAAGTTTTGGGGGTTGGGGAAGAAACCACAGGGTCAGGTAGAGTATTCCAGACATTGACCACTCTGTTGCTGAAGTCGTATTTTCTGCAATCAAGTTTGGTGCGGTTAACCTTGAGTTTGTATCTATTGTGTGCTCTTGTGTTATTTGTACCTGTACTGTAGTTATTATTTTTAACATTTCTTTTTTTCTTTCTTTCTCCCCTCTTTTTAGTCTTTTTTTATTTTTGTTAATTATATTTTGTCCTTTCTTTAAAAATATAATTAAATAAAATTGCTTTTCCTTTTTTTAAAAAAGGATAATCTATGGACCAGGTCAATATTATGTTAATATCTTCCCCAAACATTTAACTACCAGACTATATGCTTCTGGTGTCTAACATGTTCCCCTACACTTACACACACACACACACACGCACACAAATGCACACACACACACGCACGCACACAAAGATAATATCTTTCTATAGATTTACTTATAAATCTACATAAATTCAACATTTACAGAATGTCATTCAATCTAATGCAAATCCAGCTGGCAATAATTCTTCAAATAATAACAGCTGGATTTCATTAATTTCTTCACTATATTAAATAGGATTAAGTATAGGCATTTTGTTGAATTTTGTAGGAATTAATGTAACAGCTATTTTATTATACCATACACAGGGTAGAATTGCTTGCTTCTTTGTTTATTTATGTCTTCATTTTTTATAATAAAAATATGCAAGTGTGCTTTATCCAAATCTGTCATTTCAGCATTTGTTACATTCATTCAATTTTATAACTGCTTTTCTTTATTAATAGATCTAGTTAGTCATTTAATTTTTGTAGACTCTAAGAAAAGTCATTATAAAATATGTTATAATTCCATATTTTAATATTATTCAATAACCAACTATTTTTTAATCTAGCATTTTTAAATCTAACAAATCTAAAAAGAACAAAAATACCCCTAACAGGTGTTCATTATATGTTTTGCATTATATTGCTAAACCTGAATATTGAACACAAAATATTAATTTTCATATTCAATTAGATCTTTTTCTGTTAAATCATATCTCTTTTTTTCACTTTGAGCATCATTTGTTTTATACACCTTGTGCATTATATTTGACAGTCCTGTAGCTTAATGATAGTAGACATACCCACTAAATGTTATTGTATCCAGCTACATGTTTAAAAATATCAGATATATTTCCTATTATTTTTAGAGGTGATATCCCAAGGTTCTAAACTCAGTCTTGCTACAGGCTTGGGGCAGTTATAACAGTTTGACAATAGAATGACTGATTTGCAGGGATTCTATCTTCTTTTAGTACACAGGGCATTTGGGGTGATATTGATATTAGTAGAAAAGCTAACTTCAAATCCTTGAAATCTGTTAATACTGTCACTGTAATGTTCAGTTTGGGTATTATTGATCATGAAGTCTATACTGATCTTCTAGTCATGCAGCAAAGATGTTTAAATGTATCTTATTTTAAGAAAATGATACTTTGATACAAGCCAATAACAAGCTTAATTTGGTGGTGTACATAGACTATGTAGGCCCCCTGAATCCTGGCTGAGTGGTGCCTCTCTGGAATAGGGGTCCCTGTGGCCTTGGGGCTGGTTGGGGCTGCATTTGTGGTTGCCAGGAGGAAGATGGGTGTGGCCTGGTTCCCTGGTCGGGTGGAGGGGATGTGGCTGCTATCTGCTGTCTGGGCAACCCCCCTTCAGATCAGGGCTGTGTTGGTGCTGGCTGCCATTGGCATTGAATCCACCCCTGGCCTGGATAAAATCCCCACCCTGGGAGGGATACTCTCTGCAGGGGACAAAATTCCTTCTGGAAAATGAGGGGATTGCCTCGGGGGCTGTAACATACCTCTGTCAGTTGATGTGTCTTTCTGGCTTCCTCCAAGTGGCATCTGTGTAGTCTCCTCCCTCCAATCTGACAGAATAGCAATATGCCTGGGGCTTGAAAAAGATTTCTCTTCAGACAGCTGGGTTACATCTGGGTTATAACTACTTCTTGAGTTGAAACCCTTTGGTATAGCTCCCAAATCTCTTTCTCCTACAGCCATTCTGAAAGCATCCATCATCTCCTCCAAATAAGGCCTAGCAGATCCAGTTAATGCACTGGAGGGAGGGCCCCCACATGCTTCTTCCTGCACATCTCCAACTTCGGCTGATTGTTGATCTTTTTCCATCTCTGGGAAAAGAACTCTGGGGTATCAGCCAAGCCCCTTCAAAAATAAAAGTACACTCTGGGAAATAAATGTAAGGCATCCAAAAAGTATAACCTTGAACTTTTCAACTCCTCCACCCCCTTCCAATTAAATGTGGTGGCTGAATTTCAAAGCTGACAGCTAGCTTCAGCCCTTACAGGAAATAGGTTCATGGATACATGCAGCCCTCCATTTGCAAACTGCCTACACTGGTAAAAAGCTTAGAAAGATAAGAACAGAAAACTATGAATAGCACCCTGATTGCACTGAGAACAAACTAAGTCAAATAAAGAAAGAATACTTTAGAGGAGGGAAGAAAAGATAAGGTGCTAAGATGGGGGGGGGGGGGCTTTTTTTCTGGAAATAATTTTAGATCTCATTTTAATTACTATGAATGACTCTGAAAATATTTTTCAAAAACAGACACCAATCCATAAAAGGATTATAGAATGAGCTAAAATTAATAAATAATCAAATCCAATGCTGCTCTATAAAGAGTTTGAATTATTTTTATAATGAATGTCTTTTTTCATTTAAGAAAACACAGGTAATATAACTGATAAACATTCACTCACACAGAGAGACACTAATAGCAGTAGGATTAATATACAGTAGATAGGCATATTTTTCAATATGTTTCCATCTATTTCTCCTCAAGTAATTTCATCATAGCAGTAAGCTTCAGACTAAACCAGCTAGCCACATTGATACCTTCAACATAATACTAGAAAATGGGAACATTTCACAGCTCCATCCTATCCCTGTAGCCAGCAATCTATGGTCTGTCAAGCCCAAATGATGGATCCGTACTTCTTTTTCCTGAACTTTCAGACAATGAGAAGGATTGCCATTGTTCTACCACAACCCATCACAGCAAAGATTGTGCTATCAATATCCCTAATCAGCCGCCACTTAATTCCAGACTGTATAAAGGCACACAAGAAAAATGGGATGAATGTAGGAAACATATAGCTTCAAAAAAGCTCTGTTTTCCATTAGAGTCCTGGCTAGGATGCATATCTGTTATGTGGAAAGCCAAGAAAGTACATTTAATTTTATACACTCTCAGTAAGACTGTGCTTGGTAACTAAAATAATGTGTTTATATAAGCTTATATACAAAAGAGCTAATTACAGAATAATCAGAATGTAGATAACCTAAGACCCCAGGGACTCATGTAAAAACTGAAAGCTTTGGGTGTTGACACCAACAACTTCCAAATTGTTTAACACCTTAAATTAATCACTTTAAATATAACGTTGTCTTAGTATTATTTCTTACTTTTGGGGGTGCAGTTCCTGTTGTTTTAATGTAGTTTTAATATAAATATCTGGCCAGTGACTGTAGCTGAGAATTCCTAAATTAAAGCATTTATAATCAAATTTATTTTATCTTTTTAGGCATTGCAAAGAATATGCTATAGCTTCCAAAATTTAATAACTAATATATTATAGCATTTATAGAAAGTGCCTGTCTACACTAACATTTTGTTTGGCCAACCTCACCAGCAAAATAATACTGTGTTTTTGCAAAAATAAAACCTGGTTTTCTTTTCTTTTGGGCCCCGAAATAAGCACTTAGGCTTAATTTCAGGGAGATCTTTTTTTTTTTTTTATGTGCAGGAGGCAGCAAGCATAGGGGTCAATGTGAGTGGGAGCACTGCTATCGCCAGCCCCACCACCTGTCTCACCATCTACTTGCCTGTGGCTGCAACAGGTCAAGCTTTCAGGGTGCCCTGGCCTCTACCCTCCCTGCCTGCAGGCCCTGCTGCTGCTGGGACATTGGCGCTCAGGTCTTGTCCTGCTGGTGGAGTTGGTCTCAGCAGAATGCTGCAAGGCTCATCATGATGGTGGAGATGCTCTTGGAATGACATCATGAGGCTTGTCGCACTGGTGAAGCTGCTTGTGACAAGATGCTGCATGGTGCATTGATCGGCTTCACCAGTGTGAGGAGCCTCACAATGTCTTGCTCCAAGCAGTCATAAATCAAGCAGTGGCTTGAGAGATGTCAGGGTATGGGAGGCCTGGCTGTGAAGGTTTTAATGTATGCAGGTGTGGGATGCATGGGGCACCTCCAACCTCCCACCTCCACCCTTGCTTGATTTTTATACCTGTCCCTCACTTCACACAATCAGATACTGGGTGGGGGCTTATCTAGGGAGTAGAACTTATATTAGGCACAGATGTGAAAATAAGGCTAGGGCTTGTTTTCAGGGTAGGTCATATTTTCAGGGAAAGACAGTATTTCTGATTATAGGATGCTAGGAACACATATTAAAGATAGCAGTAATAATAAATCAAATCTTTATTATGGTTGTTATAGACTTGAATGGGAGGAGTGGCAGAATGTGGGACTTCCTTCATTATAATCTAGAACTTTATTTCCACAAAGTAAGAATTGCCATGTTTGAATTTATAACATCTGATTCTGGCTGTAGGCAAAGGGTGTTTGTAAAGAATGATTTAATCCTTTATCCTTGCAACCAGACAAATTCTGCCTTTCAGTCAGGTCTCTATTTTTCAGGCATATTTTCTGAAGTTACAATTTGCACAACTCTACATCAAAAGAACAAGTGCTTCCAGGAGCACAATTCCCAGTACCGCTGTGCTACAACTTGGTTTCTAGTGTACAACTTCCAACAGCCATTTCTTTGCCTTCTAGCTAGAAGCTTCATTGTTCCTTTCATCATTGTAATGATTTAACTCGCTTAGTGTCCCATAAAGTTATATGGAACTGTGCCTGGAGCAGAAAAGAACTGGTATTATATTGAAGTAAGCAAGCCTTTGTGACAGAACATGAGATTTTCATTAAAGAAAGCTGGCACGTTCTTAACTCTGATGTTGTTCTGTGTCAAGAGCAAGAGGGACCCCTTGGGCAGTGTTCTTACCACATACAAGCTCTGATGTGAACTTTTGTTCACGACCATTTTGGGATGCTTGCTTAAATTTTGCCTGATTTCCAACACAATGGCTCTGTTCCACCTTGGTTAGTACAAATTATAGCAGTGCTTAGATGCTTAAACTGCCTAGAGGGGGAAAAATTCCTCTAAAGGAAAGAAACATGCTTTACATCACAATAGTGATCAAACTCCTGTTTTGAGATGACAATATATTATAGACTACACTATAGGTTATATATTGTACTCTAGAGCAGGACCACTAGAATTTTCAGATAAAGTACTTTAAAGCAAATAGATCATTCTGATACCTGAATAGAATCCTTTTACTCAGATCAGCTATTTCTTTGGAATTAAACATTAATTTAAAAAGTTATAGATTTCTCTCTCTCTCTCTCTCTCTCTCTCTCTCTCTCTCTCTCTCTCTCTCTGTATATATATAAAATAGCTGAACAATGATGCTTAAGAAATTTAAATAAAGGCTCCTGTTTGTTTTTTAAATGAAAATTATGTTACATTTAGAACACAGCCTATAACATACCATCTTTTATAGCAAGAAATTTTAGAGCCATGTGTTCTGCATTTTTTGCAGAATCATCCAAAAAAACTGGAAGTCTTACTGAAAGTAATAAAATTTCAGTTAACAGATAACAAAACAAATTATTAGATTTTAATCTTGCCCCATCTTCCTGGTCTTAATAATTTCACTATTGAACACACTGTTCCTATTTAGTTAGTTATACACAAACACATACACTTTTATTGGGGAGACTGTTCATCATCTTTGAGCCTGGGTTAATTTTATTAGATAATATCAGACCCTAAGAACAATGCCATATACTGATGCTCCTCAGTAGAACAAGGTTACATACTGTATCTTCCACATTTAATGTGTAACTTTGAATCTGTTGATGTGGAACGTGTTATTTAACAGCCTGAGACAGTTGTGATTTTTTTTTTTTTATCAATCTTAACATGTAATTGTGGTGTTTGTAAAACAGGTAATAAAAACCTACTAGAATGTGTATTTTAAAAGAGATTCACAGATGTGTCATATTTAAAGCTCTCTAATACATATCAAAAGAGTCCTTAAGCAACTGCCAAACACCTGGTGTACAAGAGAGAAATTCATGGTAGTTTAAATACTGCATTTTAATTCACTTTGCAATGATTCAGAATGTGTAATTACTAACTCATAAACATGAAAATATGACTGCATAAACCATTTCCCTTTAAAATACCTGACAGAATGTGCAGGTAGTTCTTAAATACTTGCAACTTGCTGCCTTCCTTCTAGCATATGCCCTATTCATATGTTAATTAATCTTTTTAATTCTTTCATTTGGAGAAAGCTTTTTCTCTTCCTCCTCCTCCTCCTCCTCCTCCTCCTCCTCCTCCTCCTCCTCCTCCTCCTCCTCCTCCTTTAAATTATGTAGTGCACAGGTCAACAACGTTCAGAACCTTTTTAATATGTGTTGCAGTCTCATGTCTGTTTGTCTATCCATATATCTATTTGACCTCTCTATATATCTTTTCTTTGATAATGTTGTTTGCTGTGAAGTTTCTCATGTTAATGAATATAAGTCTGAATTCTAAACAACTATTTATTTATTAGAGCAATTACTATTTATTGCTCTACCCATTCTGAAGATTGACACCATAACACAAACATCGTATGGCAACAACTTTCATGAATCATATTCCCTTTATTTTTACCCAGTTCATAAATGAGATAGGCTTATGTCATCTTTATCTGTGCCACTATTAAAATTGTGTTCTTCCCTTTCTTTTCCCAAGGGCTGATTCAAATATACAAAATATGTAAGGTATTTTTACCTTTTAGGTTGGGTAGTTGTAGGGATTTAAAATAAAGGTAACAGAATTGACAATGGAGACAGGACATCAAATGTCACAGTAAATGTTTTTGTTGATGAATAGATAACACTTCCACTCACCAGTAGGGAAAAGCTGCTGTTCATCTTTTCACCTTTTTCTGCACTTGTTTCATTTTCTATTAATCTCTTAAATTGTGCTGCTTTAAAATTTAGTCATAGTTGAATGGTACACAGAAATAGAAATATGTAAGCATGGAAATTTAAGGTTGCCAACTTCTAACTTTTTTCCTTTATCAACTACATTCTTCCTCCCTCCCTCCCTCCCTTCTATCTTTTCATCTTCCTTCTCAATGAAGACTTTTCCTTTTCAGTCTTTATCCCTTCCCTTCCCTGTCCTTATATTTTGGTAATATCCCTTTCATCATACTTATTTTTCTAGATGATGTTGCTTTTTTCTTTCCTTTTCTTTTTTCCTTCTCTTTTCTTTTTCTTTATTTCTTTTTTTTGAATAATCCCATACCACAGTAACAAAAAAATGCCCCTCCCAAGTTATGCATTAACACATTTTTCTTTCAAACCTTAATGAAGATGAAACGAAGAGGACCATCTTCAGATTCATACTCTTTGGTATCCCACAATATATGTCACCCAATCAAGTATCTGATGCTTTGAACAAAATGATAAAAGCAGCATTGTATCACAATCTCTTCTCTCACTTGTATATACGTTACAGTATAACAATAAATATAGAAAAGTGGAAGAGCTTGTACTGTCATAGTGCAATGCTTCATTTATTATTTGCTATCCTTTAACTCCCCAGGAATGTTTCTGCAATATAAGCATCTACAAGAGAGGGATTATGAAGTATGCATTGCCTAGCAGACCAGGGATGGAGATGAAAATCTGGGTATCTTTAGTTTACTGATAGTTACTACACCCTTTGTCAGTGTATGATCTTTCCTTAGTAGTTTCATGTACATATTAAAGAGGAGCAATGAGAAACCAAAGCCCTGAGATAGCTTACACAGCAAGAGGTTAGGGCTAGAGCTCTCTGCTCTCCCAATTAACAAGTGGAACTAGACATGGAGGAAAGTGTAGAATCATTGCAAAACAGATCTGCCTACTCCCAACTCCTGAAGCCATTCCAAAAGAATGCCATCAGTGATGATATCAAAAGCAATTGGGAGTTCAAGGAGGGCCAGATTATTTACATCATTACCTATCCTTCCCTTTCAGAAGCCCAATCATTGCCATCTCAAGATTGTAATCAAACCTGAGCCCTGACTAAAAAAATCAGCCTTTTAAATCTGACAGTCCACTGACCTCCCCATAAACTTTCCTAAAAAGAAAGATTGGAGAATGGATGAAAGTTACTCAATACTGTCAGGACTGATAGAAGACTAAAGCCTAATAAAGTTAAGTATCAATTTTGCCAAGGTCTTACTAAAGTGATTGATATTAATATTATTAATTTTAATGCAGATAATTTCAACTGAACTACCAGCTTCATTCTATTTGAATTTTGTACAGATGTAGATATGTTTAGCAAACCAACTTCTTTTGTTTCTTTTCAACATCCTTTAATTCCTATATTCTAGCTAGATCTAAGTTATGTCTATTAAATGATATTCCCTGTTCAATAACAATTCAAATTCCTGATGTTTATTTTCTATGCCCCGGCAATTACAACTTTCTATATTCTGAGCATCAGAAATCTCAATAATATAATGTCTTAGGAATTTAAGTCACCTAACAGTGATTTGGGTTGGAAATATATAAACCAGGATAGACATTTTAATACTGTATCTTTAAGAAAATGCAAAAGTGTAACTGGGTGTGGTTTCTCAAACGACCATAAGATGGAGCCAGAAACCTGGGTTGTTTCATCTTAGTCTCAGAAGAGAGTGTGAGTCAGTCTCTGTTTCCTTCTGTTGGAGAGTTTTGCCGTTTCTTCTACTTGACTGCTATTCTTGGATTTGATGTAAGTCTGTTACTGAACTGTTTTTGACACTGGACTTTGTTATTGGATTATCCCTGGACTGAAAACTAACTGATTTAACCTGTGAATGACTTTGGACTGCTTGTTTGAACTCTGCTTAACATTTCTGGAAGTAAAAAACTACATTTGCTGTACAGTGTATCTGTGTGCTGTGTGTGTATTATTCAAACACTTCTCTCAATATGTCTCCCTGTATGCGCTCATTTCCTAATGGGGAATTACTCAACATAATGAAATAATCATTTTTTTTTATTTTTCAATTAATGACAAAAGGTTCCAAAATAATCACTCTATCTCTTATTCCTGTAGCACATAATTCTTGAGCTTAGATTTTTATTTGGAGTCATAGAATTATAGAGTTGGAAAGTACACGGCAAGTGTTTTAATCTAAACTCTTATCAAGACCAGGGATTCTTCAAATTGTCCCATTAAAGTGTCCAGTAATTAAACACCCATAACTCTAGGATGCAGGCTGTTCCACTGCTTAATGATTCTCCTGTTGAGGGAATTTTCTCTATTTCAACTTTTGATCTGTCTTTGTAAAGCTTTCATCCATTTGTTCTTCTATACCCTCAGGTACTACAAAGAATAAATTCAGTTTTTTCTCTTTGACAGCCCTTCAAGCATTTAAAGGCTGCTATCATGTCATTCCTTAGCTTTATGTTTGTTAGGCTAAATATTCACAGTTTTTAATCTATTCTTCATAGGACTAAACCTCAAGACTCTCACCATCCTAGTTGCTTTTATTTATACCCTTTCCAGATCCTCGGCATCCTTCTTGTCGTGTTCCCCAGTCTTTGTGAGATGAAGTTGATATAACACCAGCAGTCCATTGTCCAGATAATTTATAACCTTGTCCCAGAAAACAAATGTCTTCTGTAAATACCATTCATGCTTCTGGTCATTTAAGTATTATTTCCTGCAGTGTTATTTCCTTTTTCAGTCCTTTTCTATAGTAGCAGATTGGAACAAAATCTGAATCTTCAGGGTCTTCAGCTTCCACATTAAAGATTCTACCTCAAGATGATAAAGCATTTTAACAGTATCTTTTGTTCAGTTGTGAACAAACATAGAGGATTGATTACTTTAGTGGCCTTTATAAGTTAAGGCAGCTATTTTACCATGACTTTGTTCTGTACTCCCAAGTAAGACTTCTTCATAATCAGTGGATCATGTATTTCAAACATATTTGTTTATTTTCTTTAAATTAAATTAAATAAAACACACATACATTTATTTTTCTTCTTTCTTAAGTACTGAATTCCTTTGTCTTCAGAGTTCCATTCTCCATGAATTCATCAGTATATAGAACAGAACAGAACGGAATGGAACAGAACAGAACAGAATAGAAATTTTTATTGGTCAAGTGTTTAAACACACAAGGAATTTGTTTTGCTGCAAATGCTCTCAGTGTTCATAAAAAGAAAAAAAAAGAAAAATACATTCATCAAGAATCATAACACTTAATAGTAGTCAAAGGTTACTGTTAAGTTTGGGTAATGAGAGGCTGAACCAGAGCATGGGTGCAACAAATACTTTATTGTAATAATAAAGGACTGAACATGCTAGCCAAGCCTGGAACTGGCTCGCAGCGATCAGCAACTGGTTGGACCCCGCAGCCTGCTTTTATAGCTGGCTGCTGGGGAGAACCAACCAATGAGCGAGGGGGAAAGCCGCCCCCGCAACGCGAACGGACCTGAGTGGGAACTCCTTAGAGTTCCAGGGACATAACACCCCTTCCCCCCAGATGCGAACACGCATAGTCTTTGAGGTAGGCAGGAGGTTTATGCTGGCGCCCAGAACGGCGAAACTCTGGTGGGTTGTCTGTCAGTTCAGAGTCTGTAGGGGAAGGCAGGATCGGTAGGGAGTCACGAACGCGTCCCTCGGTTCGGGTTGGCTCGGAACTCGTAGGGCTGGTCACTGGGGACGTGCTCCCGTTGACTGGTTCGGACTGGTCAGCCATCTGGATGTCGCTGTCCGTGTTCGGATTCCCTGGATCGGCTGCTGGTGTAAGCAGGTCACCGGGAGTGGTGCTGATGTGGGGTTGATGCTGTGGCCTCGCCCCGGTCTGTAATTCTGAGTCACTGCTGACGAGGGTGCTGTGACACCTTCGCAGCTGGTCCAGGTGCCTTCTCCAGATTCGGCCGTCCTCCAGTCTGACCCGATATGACCTGGGTCCGGTGATGGCCACGATCTTGCCCGGGATCCACAGAGGGTCTCCAGCGAAGTTCCTCGCGAATATGGTTTCCTGTAAGACAAAATGCCTAACCCCCGATGTGGAAGCGAGGGGAGAGTCAGGGCAGTAATGTGGGTGAAGCCTGTCCAATACAGTCCTCAGGCGTCTGCCCATCAGGAGCTCAGCTGGGGACTTATTAGTGACTGTGCACGGAGTTGAGTGCTGGCTCATCAGGAAACGTGAGAGTTTGTGGTGCCAGTCATCCTTGCTGAACCTAGCTAGGGCTTCTTTAGTGGTCCTAACGGCTCTTTCAGCCAATCCGTTACTGGCAGGATGAAATGGGGCCGTGAAGATGTGGCGGATGCCCAGGTTGGCAGCGAAACGGCTGAACTCGGCTGATGCGAACTGGGGGCCATTGTCGGAAACAATGGAGTCAGGCAGCCCGTGTGTTACAAACAGGCGAGTTAATACCTTGGTAATCACTAGTGTGGTGGTCGTGGATAGTTGTGCCACGTCAATCCACTTAGAGTAGGAGTCCACGACCACCAGGAACATTTTTCCGTGCAACGGGCCGGCTAGGTCGATGTGAATTCTGGACCACGGAGCACTGGCGCTTTCCCACTTAGTGGGGGTGGCAATTGGAGGGGTTGGACGGGATTCCTGGCAGGGATGGCAGGAGCTTACCCATCTGATGATGTCTTCGTCGAGGCCCGGCCACCATACATAGCTGCGTGCTAATGCCTTCATTCTGACGATGCCAGGGTGCCCCTCGTGCAACGTCTCCAGAACTCGGGTACGCAGTGAGGTCGGGATGACCACTCGAGTGCCCCACAGCAAACAGCCCTGCAAACTGGATAACTCCTGTAGGCGGGTCTTGAAAGGTGTAAATTTGTTTTCAACATCACCGCCCGGCCACCCCCTCCTCACCCAGTCCAGTACCTGGGCGATCGTTGTGTCAGTCTTGGATTTGGCCGCAATGTCAAGGGCAGTGATGGGGAGGTCCAATTGGGTGACCTCAAAGATAGCATGGACCGGAGCAGGGTCTTCAGCTGGAGCCGGCAGGGGGCAGCGGCTGAGGGCGTCTGCGTGGGACAATGTTTTACCTGGGTGGTGTATGAGTCTATACGAGTAGGCCGCTAGGAAAAGGGTCCATCTCGTCATTCTAGGAGACAGGACTTGAGGGGTCTGTTTGTCCCCAGCTAGTAGACCCAGGAGAGGCTTATGATCCGTGACCAGCTCGAAAAAGTGGCCAAAGAGAAATTCGTGAAATTTCTTCACTGCTGCGACAGCTGCTAGAGCTTCCTTATCGATTTGGCTATAATTTCGCTCTGTCGGAGAGAGCGTCCTGGAAAAAAAAGCGATGGGAGCCTCGGAGCCATTGGGGAGCCTGTGGCTTAACACAGCCCCAATTCCAAAAGGGGATGCGTCTGCTGCTAGCACTAATGGAAGGTTGGGGTCGAACTGAATAAGGACCGCCTCTGACGTGAGTAGTGATTTGACGGCGCGAAAAGCGGAATCTTCTTTGTGACCCCAGTGCCAAGGCGATTTTTTATCCAACAGTCTGTGCAGGGGTTCTGCCACTGATGCTTTATGGGGCAGGAAGGATGCGTAAAAATTCAATAGCCCCAAGAAGGCCTGCAGTTCTGTTTTGGAGGTTGGAGTGGGTGCCTCGTGAATTGCCTTAACCTTGGACTCCAGGGGGTGAATGCCTGAGGCGTCAATTTTATAACCCAGAAAGTCCACCTGTCTAGTGGCAATGGCACATTTTTCTTTTTTTAATTTGAGGCCATGCTGTCTGAACCTCTCTAACACTGCTCGAACTCTCTGGAAGAGTTGGGGTCTGTCCCTGGCCGAGACTAAGATGTCGTCGAAGTAGGGTACTACACCAGGGAGGCCCTGCAAAATCCGCTCCATGAGGGATTGAAAAATGCCTGGGGCAACACTTACGCCAAATTGGAGACGCTTGCACCGGAAAGCACCCCTGTGGATGACAATGGTCTGGAGTTCCGCTGTTTGGTTGTCAACAGGGAACTGTTGATACGCTTGAGACATGTCCAATTTGGCAAAAATGCTGCCAGGTTGAAAAGTGTGTAATAAATGCTGAATGACGGGCACTGGGTAAGCGCTAACTTGTAAGAACTTATTAATTGTGGTCTTGTAGTCCGAGCAAATTCTCAGGCTACCGTCTTTTTTGAGGGGTGTGACAATGGGCGTCTCCCATTTGGCGAAATCTGTTGGCTCAATGACCCCTTGTTTTAATAATTTATCCAATTCCGCATCTAATTTAGGCCGAATAGCGAATGGGACTCTACGCGGTTTTAGCCTGATTGGGACTGCCTGGGGGTCGACTGAGAATGAGATAGGGGTACCGTTATAACACCCCAGCTCATCGCTGAATACATCTGAGTAATCAGCGAATAAGGAGTCAGTGTCGGAGTTTGAGACAGCATGGACTCCTGTTAGCCCTAGGCCGAGATGGGGAAACCAATCAAGCCCCAAGAGTGTGGGGAGGTTGCCGTTAACTACCACTAGAGGTAGGTGACCTTTGAAAGTTTTAAAATTGACAAGGAACTTGCCTCTGCCGATTACAGGAATGTCCTTCCCCTGGTAGTCCTTCAGGCTAAACTGGCACTTCTGGAGCCGGCTTCTTGATAGACTGGGCTGTAGCCTCTTGAGGGTGCTCCACGAGATAATTGAGAGCGCTGACCCAGTGTCAACCTCCATGCGACAAGGCTTACCTTCTAACAAAACGGAGAGAGAGATTTTACTAATGGAATGGCAAGTGTGCTTGGCATGGTGGTGAGTGCGACAGTTCAATACTTGCCTCTGAGGTCCAAAATGTGAGAAGGAGGGGTGCCTTTGTGCCGAGTTGTGAGAGGCTTGACAGACTCTCGCGATGTGCCCCTTTTTGTGGCAGATGTTGCAGGTGGCTCCTTTGAATTTGCAGGTGGCCCTCGGATGAGATCCACCACAGGATAGGCACAGGGTGATGTGCTTGGGTGGACTGATGCTTTCTTGCTTGGCTCCTACCTGCGGATGCCTGGAGTTGGTGAGGCGGTGGATGTCGGTTTCATCACTGGGGCCTTCCTCTATGACCACCTCCTCAGAGTGGACTGGAACTGTCGTTAGCTTGGAAGTAGGACCATGGATTTCGGTGGCTGAGTGTGCTGCCAGTTCTGCTGCCAGGGCCTCCTCGATGGCTTGTGCGAGGTTGAGGTCCTTCTTAGCGAGTAGGCGCCTTTGGAGGTGGAGATCCTTGACTCCGCAGACTAGCTGATCGAGGAGCATGTCCTCCAGGTAGGTTCCAAACCCACAATGGAGTGCTGCGGTCCTGAGGGCGGCCATGTACTGGTTGATGGTCTCTTTGTCTGATTGTTTCCTCATACGGAAGGTGAATCGCCTGGCAATCTGTGAAGGTCTGGGAGAATAGTGGTTAGTAAGGATTTCTAACAGTTCTGACCATGGAACATTTTTTAACTCACGTGGAGCCACAAGTGCTGTGGCAGTGTCAAAAACGATGGCTCCACAGTAGATCAGGAAATATGATTTTTTCCGGTGCTCCCCTGCATCAGCCAGCCCAATTGAGTCGATGTAATGGTTAAAGCGGTTCTTGTATGACTCCCACTTCTCCTCATCCGGCTTGAACGCTGGGAAGACTGGATTGGAATTCATAGTGAGGAAGTCGGTTGTACAATCTGTTGGAAAAAAAATCTCTCTGGGGCAGCAGCAGAAGGTTTCTAGTACCTGTGGCAGGCAAGCGATTTCAGCTCTGGAGAGGCTTTTCACAACCCTCTCTTTCTCTCTGGGCTAACACGTGGTTAGGCTGCCGGCCGTTGGCAGCGTTTTGAAATTCGCGCCTGCGTGGGCGTCAGTGACTTTGAAATACAGCACCGCGCTGTACTTTTAAGGCAGAAATTCAAATGACAGCCGTTTGAATTTCGCGCCTAAAGAAACGAGCGGCTGCGGCTCGCAGCGCTTCACTTTTCCTGTAGCTGGGCTAACAAGCGGCTACAGACGCTTCTCACTTTTGTTGCTTGCTGACTGCTTTCTCTGGCTGCGGATCAGCGTTCGCTCTCGTTGCTTGCTGACCGCTCTCTCTGGCTGCGGATCAGCGTTTTTTGCTCTTATCGCCTGCCGATCGTTCTCTCTGGCTACGGATCAGCGGCTAGTGATTCAGCGGTTGCATTGTGCTTCTGGTAGCCATCCCATCCTCGTCGCCAGTGTTAAGTTTGGGTAATGAGAGGCTGAACCAGAGCATGGGTGCAACAAATACTTTATTGTAATAATAAAGGACTGAACGTGCTAGCCAAGCCTGGAACTGGCTCACAGTGATCAGCAACTGGTTGGACCCCGCAGCCTGCTTTTATAGCTGGCTGCTGGGGAGAACCAACCAATGAGCGAGGGGGAAAGCCGCCCCCGCAACGCGAACTGACCTGAGTGGGAACTCCTTAGAGTTCCAGGGACATAACAGTTACAAATAAGCAATCAAATCATATTAGAAAACATAATAATAAGCAATCAAATCAAATTATACTAGTAAACAGTCAATAAAAATCATAAGCAACAAAATTACATTCATGCAGTATAGGTGGGAGGAGATGGGTGAAAGGAAGGGTGAGAAGATGAATAGTAATAGTAATAGTAGTGCAGACTTTGTAAATAATTAAGTGTTGAGGTAATTATTTCTTGAGTAGAGTGATGGTGTTTGGGGAAAAAAACTATTCTTGTGTCTAGTTGTTCTGGTGTGCAGTGCTCTACAGTGTAGTTTTGAGGGTAGGAGTTGAAACAGTTTATGTTCAGGATGTGAGGGGCCTGTAAATATTTTCACAACCCTCTTTTTAAAAATTTTTATTGGTTTTTAAAACAAATATAAACAAACAAAACATAAAAACATCAAGCCATCTCCCATATATATACATACAGTGTGCCAGTTGGTTTACAAATTGTTTTGTGCTTCCATTTCGTAGTCTTCAATTACAATTACATTGTATATACTCTCATATTTTCAATCAGATATTAAATACATTAATATCATTATTAATAAATCATCTGACTATACTTTTATTCATTCATGTTTTATGAAATAATCATATTTTACTTAATTTGTTTTATGACAGTTCATATTATCATCCCAAAACTATCCTAAAATCATTTTGTAGATATAATAAGAAAAGAATACATCTTTATATATTTATTATTTTCTAAGAATCTACATATTTCATTACTATATTTTATTGTCTAACCATTGATAGAAAAGATCCCAAATTTTATAAAATTGTTTATCATCTTGTTTTCTAATTTCAAATGTCAATCTCATTTCAGCACATTCCAATATTTCTTAATGATTTCCTCCTATGATGGTGTTTTCTCATTTTTCCAGTTTTTAGCAAATACAGTCCTAGCTGCTGTTAATACATTTACAATCAGGTATTTCAATTCTTTACTATATATTTCAGGTAAAATTCCCAATAAAAATATCTCTGGTTTCAAATCTATATGCTTTTTTGTCATTTTTTCCAACCACGTGTGGATTTTAGTCCAATATTTTTTAGCATCCGCACAAGTCCACCACGTATGGTAATATGAACCAGGTGTCTGATGACTTCCAACATTTTTCCGATTTGTTCTTGAACATTCTTGCTATTCTTGTCGGGGGGAAATGCCATCTGTAAAACATCTTATACAAATTTTCTTTATAAGCTGTTGACATTGTCATTTTATAAGTTTGAAGCCACAATTTTTGCCATTTCTCTAGATCAATCCCATATCCAAAATTCTTCCCCCAAGCAATCATTGTTTCTTTAATTTCTAATAAATATCCATACAATTTTTTAATCACCTTTTCATCAGTACCTGTCAAAATCTTATCTAAATCAGTCAGTTTATCATAGAAACCTTCTGTTTTAGAATCTTTATCATACCTTGAATGTATTTGCGCATATGAAAACCAATTCATCTTTATACCTTGTTCCTCTAATTTTTGTATAGATTTAAGTTCACCCTTTTCATTCAATATTTCACCATATCTAACTGTTTATTCCTTTTTATATATTATAGGATAAGAAAATGCTTCAATAATCGATAGCCAGACTGGAATTTTCAAATAACATTGTCTTTTAGTCTTCTCCCAGTTTAACCACAGAGACTCCCATATATAATATCTTCTAAAATACCCCTGTGATTTTGTTCCTTTATACCATAGAAAAGCATGCCACCCCAACAACAAATCATGTCCTTCTAATGTCAACAATAGTGTTTCTTAATGTTATCCATTCTTTGGCCCACATCAGATTTGTAGCTTGGTAATACAATGCCCAGTTAGGCAAACCAAATCCTCCTCTTATTCTAGCAACTTGCAAAAGCTTTAGCTTTATTCTCGCTTCACAACCCTCTTTTTGACTAGTGCAGTACAAAGGTCCTCAGTGGAAGACAGGTTAGTAGCAATTGTTTTTTCTGCAGTTCGAATTATCTGTTGAAGTCTATGTCTGTCTTGTGGACTGCAGAACCAAACCAGACAGTTATAGAGGTGCAGATGACAGATTCAATAATTCCTCTATAGAACTGTATTTTCAGCTCCTTGGGCTGTTTGATTTTTTTGAGTTGGCACAGAAAGAACATTCCTTGTTGTGCTTTTTTGATGACATTTTTGATGTTAGGTATCCATTTTAGTCTTGAGATATGATAGAACCTAGAAATTTGAAGATCTCTACTGTTGATACTGTGTTGTCTAGTATTGTAAGAGGTGGTAAAATGGGAGGGTTTATCCTAAAACCTTCCATCATTTCTACAGTTTTGAGTGAGTTCAGTTCCAGAGTTTAGTTCACTTCCAAGAGGCAAGTTATACAAGCTCCTGTCTGTATGCGGATTCATCATTATCTTGAATGAGACCAATCAGAGTTCTATCATCTGCAAACTTCATTAGTTTAACAGGTGAATCATTTGAGATGCAATCATTGGTATATAGGGAGAAGAGAATTGGAGAAAGCCCACAGCCTTGGAGGGGGGCTGTTCTAATTGTACAAGTATCAGATGTGATTCTGCCCAGCTTCACCTGCTGCTTCCTGTCTGTTAGGAAGGTTATGATCCACTTACAAGTGTGTTCAGGAACCACTAGCTGGTTTAGTTTAGTTAGAAGAATGTCTGGAATGATGGTATTGAATGCTGAAATAAAGTCTACCTTGCATAGGTATTTGGAGATTCAAAGTGTTGTAGAATATAGTGCAGAACCATACTAACAGCATCGTCTGTCAATCTATTTTCTTGATAGGCAAATTGCAGGGGGGGTCTAACAGTGGATCTGTGATGGTTTTCAGGTGGGACAGCACTAATATTTCAAAGGTTTTCATAACTTTAGATGTTAGAGCAACTAGTCTGTAGTCATTCAGTTCCTTGATGGAGGGTTTCTTCGGCACTGGGATGATAGTAGAGCATTTGAAGCAAGAAGGAATAGAATAGAATTATTTATTGGCACAGTGATGTATTGAAGGTTTGAGTGAAGATGGGGGCCAATTGGTCAGCACAGACTTTTAACCAAGAAGGAGTTATCTTGTATGGGCCTGGTGCTTTTCCTGGTTTTTGTCTGTGAAGTAGATCATGCACTTCTTTTTCACCAGAGCTTATGAACCCAATGGGTTGGGGTCATTTGTGGTTGTTGTTGTGTTTGATATTGGGTCAGTTGTAGGATGCTTATCTGTTGTTGGTGTGTCTGAGGTAGTGGTTGTGGAGATAGGTGGCTGTAGTTTCCTTTCAAACCTGAGTAAAATACATTGAGGTCATCTGCTAGTTGTTGATTTCCTTCTGCCTGGGAAGGAGGTTTGCCATAGCCGGTGATATTTTTAAGAGTATTCCAAATGTTTCATTTGTTCATTTGTTGAGAACTGATTCATTAATTTTTCAGAATAGTTTATTTTTGCTGCTCTGATCTCTCTTGTTAATACATTTCTGGCCTGATTCTACAGCATTCTGTCACCTTTTTTGTAGGCTTCCTCTTTGGAACAACGTAGCTGCTTCAGTTTAGCTATGAACCAAGATTTATTGTTACTGTATATTCACAGGTTCCTGGTCGGTATACATAGGTCTTCACAGTTGTTACAGTATCTGTGAGCTCATCTAGGTCTGCAGAGGTATCTTCAAAAACATTTCAATCAGTGTAATCAAGGCAAGTTTGTAGCTTTAGCTTTGCTTCCTCAGTCCATATCTTCATTGATTTAATTGTTGGTTTAGTTGTTGGTTTCATGGTTTTAAGTCTTTGTCTGTAAGCAGGTACAAACTGAATCATGCAGTAATCAGAGTATCCCACAGTTGCTTGTGGTAAAGACTGATAAGCATCTTTTAGTGTTGTTTAGCAATAGTCTAAAGTATTCTTGCTTCTTGTTGGACAATTGATATGCTTGTTGGACATTTGATATGCTGAAAATATTTTGGAAGCTCTTTTCTTAAGTTGCCTTGGTTAAAATCTCCTAGAATAATGGCAAGGGAATCTGGGTATTTGGCTTCAGCTTCTATTATCTGGTCAGCTAGAGTTCATAATGCCTTGTTTACACAAGCTTGTGGAGGAACATACACAGCTATTAGGATAAATGGGGAGAACTCTCTTGGTGAATAAAATGGTTTGCAGTTGATATGTACTATTTGAGTTTTCATCATGGAATTTATATATCATAATTATATCTTGAGACCAGCTTTTGTTAATATAAAAACATAAGCCTCCTCCCTTTTTTTAAACCTGATGACTGCAATTCTGTCTGTTCTAAATATCTGGTATACCTGGTATATTTATAAAGTTATCCATTTCCTTGTGTAGCCAGGTTTCAGTGAAGCATAGAGCTGATGAGTTGTAGAAATCAGAATTGCATCTATTGAGAAGAAGAATTTCATCCATCTTATTAGCAAGTAAGTATAAATTAATCAGAAAGATTGAAGGGAGAGGGTTCCCCCCCCATTGCTAAGAACCTACTTCTTCTGTAAAGGTGCCTCATCATGAGTAGAAAACCATACTGTCTTAAAGTTTGTCTCTCATAATAAAAAGAAATAATAGAGAAATAAGAGGAAAATGTTAGGGCTAGCCACAATTTTTCTGATACAGAGTACAATATTTTAGGCCACTTCTCTCGAGTATCTTATGCACCTAAAAACAATGTGTGAAAGCAAAACAAAGAAAAATGTTTCTAGAGCACCAAAAGCACTCATACTATCCCTTAGATAGCGGACTTGACTAGTCAGCCTTGTGCTGAGGCTTTGTGTCTGGGTTCATTTGTTTTATGAAAACTGTGTTCCCTACTTAAAAGATGAAAGTAACACTGCGCATAACATCAATTTATTATAATCACATGTTTTGAGAGTTTTGAAAATTATGTATTTATGTTAAAGTATTAACAAATTATATTTAATCAACATTTAAATAAATATTAATATTAAATAAATATTTAAACAAATTGTATGTTTATTTAGTTCAAATGTTTTATGGAAGTTGTTCATATAGTTTTCATGTTGTACTTTTAGAATAAGTGTTTATTTGAATAAAGTGATTTGACAAATCTTTTCCTCAGAAAGAATGGTGGCATTCCATAATTTAGATTATAAATAAAAAGACGAAATAAGCCATTTGCAGAACAGTGCTTTTTCTAGCTGCTCTCTTATACTGCCTGTGAATTTTTGTGCTATATGACAAGAAATAAATGCAGCTATGAAAATCAGCAATACAAGAGATTAAACAGACATGAACTTCTGTCCTACTTTGGGACAATTTTCAGAAATGAATTGTCATCTGCTTCTGTATATGGAAAATGCTAGGAAGATTAGCACATTCACATTTCTAGTTAAAAATAATCTGAACACCACCATGAAGCAAAGTATCATCACTTTTAAATAACTGTAACCCCCAAAACAACTCAGAACACCAGATGTTTAATGGGGGTCTGCAAACTAGACCTTTGACCTCATTTTTACATGAAAATGAAGTTGAGTGATTCACTAATGTGTTTACCAGAGACAAGGATGAAAAGAAGTGAATTACTTGATTAAAAAGAGAGACAATTAAGGCTCTATAATTAGGTAGTTTTAAGATAATAATTACAAACCCAGAACTTTATAAACAAAGAGATATTATGCAGCTACGAAAGCATTTTTCTGATCAGAGGTAGGAAGAGCAACAAAGGTTTTTGTTTTGAAAAACTGGTTTATTGTATATTTTGTAATGGTTCATATGTAATGAATTTAACAAATATGTAAAACTGATAATCATTTAAAGACAGAAGGAAGTACATTGATTTCATTCCCAAGTTTTCATTCTCTCTGTATTTAATTTCTTAAATGCGTATTTTATGAAATTCTAAAAATATATTTAGTACATTTGTTGACAGTCACATTCCTTCAGAACGCTAAATTATAGATTAGGGGATAGTATATCTTAATTCTTAGAGAGTTCAAAAAATGTCCCATATAAATTGTACTCTTGGTTTTCTTCTTCTGCTACCAATTGGGCTGAAAATTACAAGAAATCATAACTAGTGCTCTAACCCCTTTGATAGAATTCATATACACAAATAGAAAAGGAATGCTTTATCAGAATCTCTGGTGCAAATAAATAAAACAGAAACCAAATAAGTATGAATATTTCAGTTCTTTAATTGATTAACTTTAACAAGTACTGCATACTGATAATACTAGTATGAATCTAGAATGGGAATATATATTAAATGTATCTACTGTGTATGTATTGTTAAATTAGGATTTATTTTGAGTAAAATGTTATCTGGAAAGGGAAAACACGTTGAAATTTTTATGTTTGTTAGAATGGATCCACAACTAATCATTTGCATTGTGACAAATATTTTTGATCAAAGTGAGGCAGTGTATTTGGAGTTTGAGTTGAGAAAAAGACCTTAGAAACAATGCTCACTCTTTTTTATACTTTCATGCAGTGTATGACTTTTCCAAATTTTAATATCTATCAATGTTTAGAAGATATTTGTAGACATGGGATGGATAGAGGATTTCTATCATTCAATTTAAAAAGCATTGATTCATCACCTTTTGGAATGGTAGAGCACTGGATCTGGATGGCTTATATATAAAACAAAATTTAAAACCAAACTATCTTGCTTGAGTAATTGAGTCTTGTATGCTTATCATCTAACAAAATATCTTGGTACTTGTAAGGAAATTTGAATGAGTCAGCCCATAAAATCCCATTCATAGTAGCAACCAGCCACATTTTCTTGAGAATTTCAAGACATTTATTAAGATAATAGCTCTTCCCTGATACCAAAACACTCATATGAGAAGTACACTTAATATAGTAATATTATTAATTTGCCATCTAATTTCATTTGAAAACTTTTTAAACCTGTGACATTTTACTTTGTGGCATGTGCATTGTAGAAATTATTTAAACTTCTGAATCCAGTAGCTATAAATTTTATTAGTTGTCGCTAAAGATACCTCCCCAGGTTATAGTATTAAGAGAAAGGAAACTTATTTTCTTTATAATTTTCTCAGATCATATACAGTTTTATGACCTCTGGTTTTTTTTTTTTTTTTAAAAATGTTTACTGCAGGCAGGCTCTTGAATACTTTATTGTTTTCATCATGTTTGGCCAAGAAATTTTGATGGGACAACATGTTTCTGGAAAGATTTTTAAAAACTGATTAAAAATAATTCTTTTATAAGAGCCTAGAAATAAGGAGATTTGGTGTGACATTATTCTGGAAAGGTTCATTGACATTATATTTAATGTTTAATTCAAAGCCTCTACTTGGACTGAAGTGCTTTAGAACTTCAAAAGAAATTAACCCACCTTTCCTGGCATTTACGGTGTTGGTGTACTTCTCATCTGAAGATCGTTTGAACATATTTAAAGGTGCTGTTGTCTCATGATTGCTTCTTTTTCAATTGATACAATAATAGAGAAATAATCACAAGAAAAAAAATCCTACCATTTTGACAGGCAGACAATGCTGAAAACATAAATGTGCAAAAGCTGTCATCTGCCAATTTTTGTAATCTATTAGCTCTCCAGGAAATCTCAAGAAAAAGTGCATGGTAGAACTTTCTGCATTGCAGGGTGAAACACTTCTATTTACCTTTGTGATCAAGATAACATAAATAACAGGAAAGGTGAGCCACAAGATTGGTTCTTTAAAGGAATATAGATTTTTTAAAATAAAAAAGATTTTTTTAAAAAAATAGAAATACCCTCTTGTTTGGAATGCTCTTCTAGTTTCATCTTACATTCTTGTTTTTCGACACAATACAGAGAACAATTTTTTTTTGTCTTATTTTTCTTGACTACTATTTATTCTTCTTACTACTATTTATTCCAGACCCAGAAAATCAAGCATATTTATCCAATATTCATTGAAATTACTCCAGGATACTACTAGCAAAAACTAAATTAAATTGTAATTGTTTATTACACCCAGCCCCATGTCTGAACTGTCCATAAAATTTGATGTTAGGGATTTGATACATTAAAGACATGTTGCAAGTTCCTGAGTTCTTGTGGTATAATTTCCTGAGTTTTCCAATGATTCATTACTTGTTCCAACTCAAGAAGTTGCAACACAGCAAATGATCCAGGATATCACAGCACAAGACCCAGGATACCATAACAAAAGAACTCGCAAGCCCATCACACAACCCCTTACCCAAGCCGTTAAAACAGAAGAGGCTAATGGAAAAAAAATCACTACAAAACAAATGACCCAGGAGATTACAGCACAAGATCCAGGATATCTCCACAACAAAACTCACAAGACCATCACACAGCCCATTATACCAACATCAACTCCATCAACCAATCAAGAGGCAGCAGCGCAGCCAACCAGCCCAGAACACCAGCCCCCACCATCAGTATTTATAGAGAGACAGCAGCTCTGATCACACACTGCTTGCACTGGCACGAAGCCGAAAGCACCAGCCTGAGGATGGCAAGTGGGACCTCACTGAAACATTGCCAAGA
>NW_020769317.1:9786270-9845799 GCF_900518735.1 Pseudonaja textilis | reverse complement strand
TGTGTGTGTGTGTGTGTGTGTGTGTGTGTGTGTTCTGAGGTTTTTGCAGGTATTTGTATGTGGATCTTTGGTTATTCGGGTTTTCTCCCGCGTAAAATTGGAAGTATCTTGGCAACGTTTTGATGAAATCTCATTCGTCATCTTCAGGCATATGTCTTCAACTTTGTGCTTCTCGGAGTAATTTGAGCTTGCAGCTGCTTCTTCCTTTTAACTGCTAGTGGGGGTGTGACTTGATTGGGTGGAAGCTTGGCTGTGTTCTGATTGGGTGGGGGGGTGTTCTCATCGGTTGGGGGTTTGGCTGTGTACTGATTGGTTGAGGGATTGGCTGTGTTCTGATTGGCTGGGGGTGTGTTCTGTTCAGGTGGGGGCTTGGTTGTGCTCAGATTAGTCTTAGTTGCCAGGGGATTTGAGCTGGTGAGCTGTGATCCTGTTGCTTGGTTTCATGGTCGTAGTCATGCCACATGTTCATGGTGGGTGTCTGTTCGCTTCATGTATGGGTCGGAGGGGTTTGAAGTGGGCAGTGATGCAGCTGCGGTATGGCTTCTGGTCCGTGGTCATGTCTCATCATCTGTGTGGGTGTGAATCTGCTTTCTACACGGAGGTGTGGTGGTAGCATCTTGTGTTGCCTTCGTGGGTGTGGGTCTTGTGTCATTCTTCATGTTAGGTACTCATTTATTAGTGAGGGAGGGTTTCCAAATGGCTGGTAGGTGGGAGGTATCTTCTCGTTTATTCATGCTGTGTGTGTGTTTTTCTATCTCTATGGCTTCTCTATGGCTCTATGGCTTCTCTTTGGCTTATTCTGTTGTTGAAGTGTTCGGTTTTGGCGATAGTTCTGGTATTTTTAAAGAATCTCATGTCCTGTGGCTTTGAGGTGTTGGACCAGGGAAGAGGTCTGTGAACTTAAAACTATGCAAGCAGTGGAAGAACAAAGTGTAAAAATGAATTGGTTTTCATATTTGCAAATACAATCTAGATTTGACAACGATGTTAAAGCAGAAGGTATTTATGATAAGTTGACTGACTTAGATAAGATTTTGATGGGTACTGATGAAAAGGTAATTAAAAAACTTTATGGACATCTATTAGAATTTAAATTGGAGGAGGAACAAGTTAAAGAAACAATGATTGCTGGGGGCGGGATTTTGGATGTGGGATTGATTTAGAAAAATGGCAAAAATTGGGGTCTCAAAATTATAAAATGACAATGTCAACTGCATATAAAGAAAATTTGTATAAGATGTTTTACAGGTGGCACCTATTCCCGACGAGACTTGCGAGAATGTTTAAGAATAAATCGGATAAATGTTGGAAGTGTCATCAGATACCCGGTTCATATTACCATATGTGGTACATGCTCGGACGCAAAGAAGTATTGGACTAAAATCCACACATGGTTGGAAAAAATGATAAAACAACATATAGACTTTAAACCAGAGATCTTTTTATTGGGAATTATACCAGAAATATACAACAAAGAGATGAAATATTTGATTGTAAATGTTTTAACAGAGGCTAGGATTGTATTTGCTAAGAATTGGAAAAATGATAAAATACCTATGCAGGAGGAAGTTATTAAGAAAATTATGGACTGTGCTGAAATGAGTAAATTGGCATTTGAAATTAGAGAGCAAGAAGATAAACAATTTTATATGATATGGGATTTGTTTTTTTTTTAAGAACAAGTTTTATTGATTTTTAAAGACAAACAAAACATAACACATAGAAGTATAAAACCTCCTTTCTAAGAATTACTTATACATTTCAACAAGACAAATAAAGCATTATTTTTTAAAACATGGTTCCACATTATCACACGTCCGTTTACACATATATATCTTTTCCAAATTTCTCATTATTTCTCCCTTCACTTTCATTCAATCATATTTCCTTCTATCAAAGTTTCAGTAATTCTCAATCAGTCATAAAGACACAAAATACATAACCTAAAGCAAAACATTGGAGAAAAAAAAACATCCTTAGTTATCATTTATACATATCTTTTCCCAATTTCTCTCCCTTTAATTTCATTTCTCCAAGATTTTATTAATTTAGAATCAAACATAGATAATCCACACACTAAACATAAAACATAAAACTTCTTTTGAAAAGTGACTTGACCCCAGGTTACATCTTTTTTGACAGACCTAAATCAAATTCATGCCCACCTTATATACCCTTCATATCTTATTAACCATTTTGTATTTTCTATATAACTTCTCCCATCTTTTCACTCTCTTAATTATATTTTATTTATTTCATATTATTTCAAAGTCATTATACTTGTGTCTTTTGTCCGTTCTTTACCAAACATCTATGTATCTCTTCCCTTTAACAAAAAATTTCCCCTGTGATCGCTTTTGAAGTATGATGCCTTCTCCTAAAATAAAGTTTAAAATAATACATAATTTCCATCCTGATTCTGCTTAGTACCTTCTACATATTAAATCTTGAAATAAAAGAATAGTAAACTTATAGTATAATTAAATATATAATTTCTATTCTAATTCTAATTCTGATAAGTACATTGTTTTAGAATAGAAAAAATAAAATACTAAAGTTATAATAATATTAAAACACTAACAAATTAAACTTTAACTAAGCATTAATCATTTAACAAGTCTCCTAATATTTAATCAAATATCAACATCCATCATTATTAAACATTAATATTTCATTAAATATTCCAATAAACTGTTTCAAATACAAATACTACAATACTATCTTATGCACTCTTGCAGAATCTTCTTTAATTATAAGCTATCTATCATCCTTCATCTCTAAAAAAAAAAAACTTTTTTAAAAAAAATCTTGTCCTAACCCGTGGCTTTTTTTTTCTTTTTCCCTCCCTTTCTTCTCCAATCTGGTCTTTTTGCCCCCTCCTCTCCTCTCCCCCTTTTTAAGTTTCCCTCTCTGTTGTAATTCTCTTTTCAATTGCTTTCTAACATTGTACCTTCTTTTCACCCTATTTTTCTTTTTCTTGGTTGTTTTATTAAATCTTAAATTCTCCTTTTCCCTTCCACCCTTCCCATTTTCTTTCTTAATCAAACTTTTTAGTCCATTAAAGATGGCTTCTTCCTTTTCTTCTTCTTCTTCTCCTTCTCCTTCCTCCAGTGTTTGCTGGTACATAGAAACCGCCATTTCTAAAAAATGGAAGGCAGCTCCCAAAGAATCCTTGCCACTTTGTTGTCTTTCTTTTAATTTTTCATATTCCATTTTCAGTTCATCAACCGGTGGTACCATTATAGTTTTTTTAAAAAAAAAACAACAACCCAGATGCTTTCAATCTTGAAGTAGTTTCCAAATGTCAGAGTTATCAAACAATCCAAACAAACAAAACTTTTTTCCTCTTCTTCTCTTTACAGTTTTTTCTCCAGAGGCAAAATCCCAGATGTATTTTAAAAGCCGTATTACCATTAATTAATGGTCTTGTAATCTTCAAGGCGTCTCCTCCAGCAAAGCTTAAAAAAAATTTTTTTTTTAGTCCGCCCCTTCCCACTTATAACAAAGAGCTTATTTTTACCTTTAGAGAGCAAGTTTTTCTGTGCTCCTTTGCTTTCTCCGTAGGGAGGGGGAGTGAGCTTTCCTTCAGCACTTTCGCCGATGTAACAGATTCTTTTGGAAACAAATGTATCATTCCAAAGTCAGGTTTCCAGGGTGTTTTAAAAGTAACATAATGTCGTGGTTTAGCCAAGAAAACTTCTCCTTCTAAGACTTCCTCCTGCGCAAACTTATCCGGTTGAAGAATCCTTTATGGCTGCCATGGAGACAGCCGCTCATCTGTCTCAGGAAAAAGGAGTCTAGCCGGCTGGGGAAGGGGGGTGTGATGTCCCCAGACCCCTGCCCGGATCTCCTCTGTCTTCCGCTGCCCCTTCAGGGCAGCGACAACCCCCAAATCCAGTTGGATCGGGGGTACCTTGACGGCGAGCGCAGCAGGGACCCGCAGAGAAGCGGATTCCTGCCGCCGCCGAAGCCTTACAACCGGAAGTCATGATATGGGATTTGTTTTATCAATGGTTGGACAAAAAGACATGGTAATATAATAGACTAGATAATTTTGTGATAGAAATTTAATAGATTGATATAAGACATAATATAGACATATATAACCATTGTTTGAAAGTATAGCATACATTTTAAGATAAAACTTGGAACATCTCGTATAAAATGCTGGAATAAATAGTTTAGTCATGGATGATTAATAACTGATAAATATACAAGCATATGTTAGTTTGACAATGTGAAAATTGATATAAATTGTGAGTAAATGACTACAAAAGAATAGCACAAAAGATTTGTAACCAACTGAAGCACTGTATGTATATAAAATGGAAGATGGTTTTATGTTAAAAAAAAAAAGAGAGAGTAGATTTTACCAGTATGGAAAGAATCACTGTCTTTGGTCACAAGTCCTAAGTGTCTCTTTGCCAAAGCAAGGATAGTTGAAAGGCAGCACTTTTTTTCTTATTTTTCTCCAATCTCAGGAATGAGATATAAAAAATTGTGTCTCTAAGACAGGGCATCAAACTCATGTCATCATGGCGGCATCATGTAAAGTATCGGGACTTTTCCCTTCACTAAACTGGGCATGGCCAGCATGTGATGCATTCAGCCCATGGGCCAGGAGTTTGACAGCCCTGTTCTAAGAGATCTTGAAATGGTGTGTGTTAGCTTAATGGGAAATTCAAAGAAAGCCATACATTGTATAAAGGGATGGGATTCTACTGGTTTGGAGCAGTTCAGGTGAACCCCTATCTCCGACGATCAGCTGGTAGTGAAGCAGTTTGCTGCAACAATCATGTGGGCCCACCCATTTACCCCTGTGCTGTACTTACTTATATCCTCTCAGCTTATTTATGTGGCAGAGTGGATTGCTGCTCCTCAGCAGTAACATAGAAGGTAAGTTTTTATCTGGAAGATATTCATGGGCACAGAGCGTGCATGCTCGTGCAAACAGTGCAATCACCAGACCAGTTGTTATATCAGCAGCATCCCATCACTGACTGTATATCAACTGAAAAGTAAATTCTGGAAAGTAGTTTCACTGGAATTTTGTGGAATATATCTTCATGTGGTTAGCAGAAAAAAAGAAACTATGTTTCATCCACTTTCCTTTTTCTTTTCTTTTCTTTTTGGTTAAGTTGCTAAATAAAGATTTTTCTTTTCTTCAGTAAATGCTTGGCTGTTGCTCAAGGTTGCTTTTAATCCATTCTTTACTGCATTTTCATGTTTGCTTTAGAACTTAAGGTTAATGGAAGGCTTTAATTAGGTAGTCAGCATGTAGATGAATACACTAGGGTTCTTGGGAGCTAACTTCAACTTATCTGTAAAGAGCCGTGGAGATGGCCTTGAATGGAATATTCAGAAGCCATAGAGAAAACAAGAGCAAAAGCATTGCTTAAGTGCCGTGAAAGAAGATAGTGGAAAGGAAGAGAGTCAATGAGGTATAAGAGGGAGGAAGATAAAATGAAAGCAGGCTTATAATTCTCTGTTACTATATTTATATTGTATACCTCTATCTCTATCTATCTACCTATCTACCTACCTACCTACTTACCTACCTACCTACCTATCTATACACATGTATGTATGCATGCATGTATGTATGTATGTATGTATGGTATCCAGCTTTGTTCGGATATTTTCCCGCGTCATTATAGTGGGAAAATACCCGAACAAGCTGAATACCATATATATAAAACTGTGAAAACTTAAGAAAACGTGTGTGTGTGTGTGTTTTCATAGATTTTCATGGGTACAGGTATGCAGGTCTTGGCATGTTCGGGTCTTTTCCCATGTAAGATTGAGAGTATCTTGGCGATGTTTCAACAAGGTCCCACTCACCATCTTCAGGCTGGTGCTTTCGGCTTCGTGCTTGTGAGAGAAAAGCGTGATCTGAGCTGCCGTCTATAAATATTGTGGGGAGATTGGTTGTGTTGTCATTTCTTGATTGGTTGATGGAGTTGATGTTTGCAGATTGGCTGACTTTTTCGTAAGAACATGTGTGGCTGAGGTATTGGCTATGTGTCTATCAGCTCCCTGTGTTGTAACGATCTGGGTAATGGGCTGTGTGATGACCTTCTGAGTTTTATTGTTTTGACATCCTGGGTCTTGTGCTGTATTCTCCTGAGTTGTAATGACTGGGTCATGGGCTGTGTGATGACCTTTTGAGTTCTATTGTTGTGACATCCTGGGTCGTTGGCTGTGTTGTAACATCCTGAGGTTTTGTGGTGTAACCTCCTGAGTTCTGTGATGTGATATCCTGACTGGGTGGCTGTGATGTGATATTCTGGGTTTTGGTTTGGCTCCGAGTTTGGGCCTGTCTATGTGTTCATGGCATGTGTCTGTTTGCTTGGTTTGGGAGTTGGGGTATGTGGCAGCTGGTGATGCAGCCATGGTCTGGTTTCTAGACGGTGGTTGACTTTCGTCTATGGGGTGGGTTTGGGTCTGAGTCTGGTGAGGGAGATTGGTGGTGGCATCATGTGTTGTTTTGGGTCCAGTGTTGGTTTTTGTGGCTGGGACTCATTTGTTGATAAGGGCCAGTTTCCAGATGTCTGGTAGGCGGGAGGTATCATCCTGTTTATTCATGTTATGGGGGTGTTTCTCTATTTCGATGGCTTCCATGATTATTCTCTTGTTGAAGTGTTCAGTATTGGAGATTAATTTGGTTCCCTCAAAATTAATTTCATATCCTGTGGCTTTAAGGTGCTAGAAAAGGAAGGAAGCATTTTCTTCTTTTCTGACTGCATTCTTGTGTTCTGCGATGCGTGCATTTATTCTCCTGTTGGTTTGTCCAATGTATATGGCTGGGCAATTGTTGCATGGTATTTCATAAACTTCTTGGTTTTCTAGAGGGATCTTGTCTTTGGGATTTCTTAGGATGTTGGCTATTTTTTGGTCAGTGCCGAAGGGTATCCTAATATTGGAGAATTTTGCTGGTTTTATTTGTGGTGCCTTTGATGTGGGGAGGAGGGCAATACCATTGTCCTGTTCTGTGTCTCAGTTTCGGAGGGGGTGTCTCTTTTAGGATTAAGTTGGTAATTGTGTTTCATTGGAATCTGTTGGAAATTAATATATTAGTGAGGATGTGTAATTCTGTTCTCAGGTGGTCTTTGTCAGCTAGGTGTTTGGTTCTGGAGATGAGGGTCTTGACTATGGAACTGATCTGTGCAGGGTGGTGATAGGATTGTGCATTTAAATAGCAGTTGGTGTGTGTTTTCTTCCGGTTGGTGGTGTGTCCTAAGGAGCCATTGGTTTTTTTTGTAAATTAGGATGTCCAGGAAGGGAAGTTGGTTGTGGGCTTCTGTTTCCATGGTGAATTGTATTTTGTAGGCTGTTGAGGTGTGTGAGGAATTCATTTGAAGAAAAACAAACAAAATTACAATTAACCATGTAAATATATTCAACAAGAATGTATATACACTTTGTGATGGATTAGTAAATTATTATGTAAAATAGAGTGAAAACAAAAGTCTGTGATTCAACATTTCATATTTTCCAGGGTTAGTTCCTATTTTACAGTTTCCAGGTTGTTAATAGATATTATATACTCTGTTATTAATGTTTGTGTATGTATGCTGGGAAATTTAAAATATTCCTTTTGAACATGGGAGAATAATAATAAAATAAACTATATTACTTCCTAGGCTCTCCAACTCTTCACAATACTCAATCTATACCACTGATTTTTGCAGTGTTACTTTTGTGCAAGATCTTGTGCAATTTTAATGATAATTCACACCTCTCTTCTCTTACACTGACCTAAAAAAATGTCATTACCTGCTCTAGCTCTACTAGGTGATCAAGAAAGGGGACTTTTCTTGAAATTTCATGTACTACAATCTATTGACTCCAAATATAGCTACATAAAAAAAACAACAACCAAGAATCTGGCTTTTCTTATAGAGTGAGTTGCACTTCCATCAAGTTACCATTTCTACTAAAAGATTCATTAGAGCAGGGGTGTAAAACTGGCGGCCTGCTGCCAGATGAGCCACATGCAGGTCATGCCTACCCCAGTTCTGCAAAGGGAAAAATCATTGCAAAATGTCGCACGATAGCAACATGACATGGCGAATTTGACATCCATGCACTAGAGTAACTGTCTTCTAGGAATAATAACCATGACAAGAAAAGAATTTTCCACAAAGGTAACTCCATAGTGCTGCAATATCTTAAAGAGAAAACCAATTTACCAGCTGTAAGGCGAGAGAATCAGGCTGAGGACAAGCTAGGAATAAGATGATTACTATGTCACAGAGGACATTGCAAAATAAAGATTATATCGGACAGTATTTGTGCCATGATTAACAGATTGGTTCATAACCTATGTATGAGTCAACCATCCCATATTAGAGAGTATGAAGTCATACTCTGGCCCTTTCCTAAATCCAGCCATTTCTTCCATCATTGACCCCTTTACTTTGCTTCTTTTTAACTCACTTTCTTTTTCATTTCTTGGCCTTATTTTGATTTAGATTTCTGCAGTCTTTTATTTTGCTGACCTTATATTTTCTTTATTTTTCTTTAGTCATCTTTTCTTCCACAGGATTTTTCAAATAAAAGTCTCTTTTTATGTCTCTGCACATTTTTTTTATGAGGTTCTGGTTCATCAGCCTTTCAACCACAACATTTTTTACAGTTCTACTTCTAAAAATATCTTCTTATTCTACTGCCTTTTTATATTACTCAAGTCTATTTCCACTTGACTCTTTGACTCAGCCCTATGTTTATCACTACTGTATATGCTGAAAAAGAAATCAACTTATGATTCTCCATACTAGGAATGGGGAAATTCTTCAGATAAAGATTATTTCTGTGTAATAAATTTTATAATTATGCTTTTAATTATGCATGCTTTAAAAGTTATTATGTGGGTCTGATTGATGAGTTTATGTTGTAGTCTATTAGGATTGTAGTGGTATAAATATATATCTACATATATAGATTGTTTTTGTCTTAAATAAGACAGAGAGAACAAGCTACCAAATGACAGATGCTGTTTTGGGGGAACAGCCAGAATTTCTCCATTGAAAGAGATATCACATATAACATCTTAGCCACATTGATTCTGTTCTCATAAGTGCTAAAGCTGTTTAAAAAGTTGATTTAATGAATATGTTTTTAATCAATCAAAATATATACTTCTTTAAACTTTTGATCTCTCTGATATTTCTGAAATGTAATAGATATTTTTGAATTATTTTATCTCCAGTAGCTCAATAGGAATTTCAGTAAAAAGAATATGGAAGAATATGTTTCTCTCAATTCAAAATTATAATTAAATAAATATGAAGTTTATAAAATATTATGCTATAGTCCCAATTCATTTCTTGGTTGTTTCAGAACCACTGTATTATATGTTATTCACATTTTTATTCTTTTTTTAAATATGAATCCATCACAATTCTAATTTCTATGTCATAACTAAATCATTATTTTCTTACTCCTAAAATATTTTATAATATAAAAATGAGAAAAGCCATTATTTTCTAAACAGACAATACATTTAAAACTGAATCACAGGTAGTTTTCCACTGCTCATGGCAGATGAGAGTAGAATTTCTGTCACTAAGCAATATGGTCATAAAGGATAAGTGCATCACTTAGCAATGGCAATCTTTGCAGGTCACATTGCTGTCATTAACCAAATTCTGTGTCTAGGCAATGTCCTCCCAGCTTCAGTGTCAGTGAAGAAACTGGCAAGAAGTTTCAAATCCGGCAGCTTGCAAGGAGGATGATAGACAGGGAAGTGCCTATCAGTGGGGTACCCTAAGGTTCTGTTTTAGGCCCTGTGATCTTCAATATCTTCATAATGATCTAGATGATGGAATAGAAAAGGAATTCATCAAATCTGCAGATGACATTAAGCTGGCAGGAATAGCCAACACCCCAGAAAATAGGCTCAAGTTCTAAAAGGATCGTGACAGACTTGAACACTGGGCCCTACATAAGAAAATGAAATTCAGCATAGATAAAAGTAAAGTTTTACACTTAGCCAAGAAAAATCAACTGCACAGGTGCAGACTAGGAGAAACATGGCTTAATGCCAGTAACTGTGAAAGGGATCTTGGAATCCAAGTGGACAAACACTTAAATATGAGTCAACCATACAGTGAACGGTTGCAGGAATTGGGGGTGTCTAGTCTAACTAAGAAAAAGACTAGGGTTGACATAATAGCAATCTTCCAATATTTGGGGTTCTGTCACTGAAGGGATGAGGTCAACCTATTCTTTAAAACACCTGAGGGCAAGACAAGAAGTAATGGATGGAAGCTTCTATCTCTAACAAAGAGAGATCCAACTTGTGGTTGCTCCATCACAGGAAGATTTTAAGAAGAGATTGGGCAATCATTTTTCCAGAATGGTATAGGGCCATGATGGTGAACCTATGGCATGCATGCCACAGGTGGCATGCAGAGCCCTCTCTGGGTACATGAGCTCTAGCTCAGGTCTGCCATGCATGAATGTGTGCCTGCTGCAGGCCAGCTGGTCTTCAGGTCTTTGCCACGCATGCACAGGATGGTGGGGTACATGTGTGGGGAGTGGGTGCATGCACAGGGTGGAGTGAATGCATGGGGGCATGTGCACATGCACAGGAGACATGCACACATGTGCAGGGGGTGTGCATGCATGCATGGGGGACACACACATATACAGGGAAATACTCATGCAATGCGTTTTGGAGATGTAATCACATGCATGTGCTTTGGGCACTCGAAAAGGTTAGCCATCACTGGTATAGGGTCTCCTGCCATGGGGAGAGATTGGACTAGAAGAACTCCAAGGTCCCTTTCAACTGTGTTAATCTGTATTCTGTATGGGATGCACAACCCATCAATAAGTTGTGAGTGCAAAAGGGCTGGAGAAGGATATGCATTTTACCACCTTTCCTGCCGGTTTTCCTATTGACCTTTTGGGGATACTGGCAGGGAAGGTCAAAAAGGGATCATGTGATTGTGGGCAACTATTTGAAAGTATGAGACAGTGGGCAAGTGCCCAATTCATGATCATGTTATCACAGAAATGCTGGGATGACTGGAATTCCAAGGACTGGTTATAGGTCCATCACAATTTCAAACAGTTGCTAAACAAATGGCCCTAAGTCTAGGATTACCTGTATGTTATACAAAGTCTGTTAATATACAGTATTTACTTGGCTAGAAATAATTACTCATATTTCCCATTATTCATCATTTTAATATCGTTTAGAATATATTCACATGCCTCTTTTTGCCTTATTCTACCAAAAGGAGCATGATAATTTTTTTTTTTTCTGAAACGGTTCAGCTGGATCAGTTTGCTTCATAGCAGAGGTGTTATTCAATTGGTTCGCACCTATTCGGGAGAACTGGTAGCAGTGATTTGGCATGGGTCGCAGAACTGGTGGTGACCCCAGGCTGACCACACCCCCAAACTGGGTCACCCATTCGCTTGTCCCAGTTGCTCTCCTAGCTTTCTGTACCATGTGGTAGCCATGGCACAGCTCGGGTGGATGTCCCAGGGCTGCTGCATAGCGCACTGCATGTACAGGTGCTACACATGAAGTGCACATGTACAGCAGCCCTGGGACATCAGCCTGCCTGCCCACCCTCCCAGAGCATGTTTTCTTCCTTCTCCCGGTGGTGAACGTGCCTCTTCGAGCCCAGGCCAGTCTGTCCCGGCCAGCCAGCAGGTGGATGGGAAGATATCCCAGTGCTTCTTGCCCCCCTTGTCATGAATGCCTGAAGCAGCCCCTCGAGCTGGCTGAGCCGGGAGCCATCATTCCCAGGTTTCTACTCACCCATGCTTGTGTCTCTCTGTGTGTGCCGGTTGCAAGTGGAGAAGGAGAAGGGTTGTCTGAACTGAACTGGCTGAACAAGGATCACCAGCTGCGCTGGAAGCCTCTCATTGATTTCCATTTAACATCACCAGTGCCTCCAGCTCCAGCCGTGCAGAGGCAGATGCACATGTTTGCTTGCCATTCCCAACTACCCACCGCTGTCCGCACATGGCGACCCTATCCCCAATGAGGGAGAAGACTGAATTTTTGCTTCAGCCCACCTCCGTTGCTGAATTTTGCTGCTGCCGCCTCCTTGGTGGCAGCTGATCATGGGACCTCTATTTCCTCAAGTGCCATCCTCGGTGTTACTTGCTGAAAGTTGGGGAAAAAAACACACACAGAGAGCAGATCTAGCGGCAGTCTGAGTAGTAGTCCCGGTAGCAGCAGTGGCAGTGGTTTCTGTGGCAGGACTCACCCCGCCCCCAGTCATCAGCTGCCCTGAGCTAAAGAAGCTGGCTGCATTGGGGGCAGTCGACCAGCTGCCTCTTCTCCTTCCTCCCAGCCCTGCCAGTGTAGTCTGCAAAACCCCACACCTTCCACTCCATGCTGCAAAGCTTGACAACCCCCCAAACACTGCAGAGTTTCACCCCACAGCCTATTACAAAGCTCAACCATCTCTCTCCATCCTCCTCACCCCACCACCCCAAATGCCATCGCTCACCTTGCTCCGCACAACAACCAGCAGAAAGCAAGTCAATGCAGCTTTCCTCCTTCTTCAGATTGCGGGGGGAAGCTTCCACTCGGGTGGTTTGTGCCCTGTGGAAGCTCCTCTGTTTGCCGCTTGCATGAGCAACCACCAAGCTATTATATTTGACTATTCTGCCCAGGTTTCTGCAACTCTATAGGTAGTTATTCAGCTATAAAATGCACTCTGCCCATGAACAAAGGGGCTGTTTTTATTTATTCTGAGAGTTTTCTATCCTGTCAGAGAAATGTGTTCATGTTTGTCTTTGTGAAAACTAAACCTCCAACTGCTCTGCTCAAATCATTTGCCAAAGCCTCCTCATTGATAAAATATTCTCCCTCCTTTCCATTAAGTCCCTCAGAAGCCCACTCCAATAACGCTGTTACTAATAACTCAGTTCTATGGAGTGGAACTATCACCCTCCTCATGGCAACCTATTGCAATGTCGTTATCTCTGCTCTCTTTAAGTACCCATTCCTAAAGTGTAGGTACCCTGGGGTAAGAGAATAAGTGTGCACAGCAGATGTCAAAAAAGGCTCCTGGGGGCTCCCTTCCCATTTCTCTTCCAACATGTGCACGCCACCCTCCTCACAGACCTGCCACAGCTGCTGGTTGTGAGAGGAGGAGAAGGGTCACCCGAAGGGACTGTCTGAACAAGGATTGCCAGCCGCACCAGAAGTGTCCCTTCAGGTGACCTTTCTCCTCCACCTTCTCCTCCTCACATGTGCAGGCCACCCTCCCAGACCTGCCATGATCACCAGTCGTGAGTGGAGGAGGAGAAGGGTCGCCTGAAGGGACTGGATGAAGAAGGATCGCCAGCCATGCTGGAAGCATCCCTTGAAAGCAGCGAAGAGTGTTTGGCCCAGCCACGGCTGAGAGAGAGAGAGAGAGAGAGAGAGGAAGAGAGTGAGGAAGATAAGGAAAGGGGCAGAGAGAGAGAGAGAGAGAGAGAGAGAGAAATACAGAGGGGGGAGAGACACACAGAGAGGGGGGAGGAGAGAGAGAAAAAGAGAGGGAAAAAGAAAAAGAGGGAATGAGAGAGGAAGGGAGAGACACAAGAAATAAAAGAAAGAGAAAAGAGAAAGAAAGAAAAAAGAGAAAGGAAGCGAAAGGAAGAAAAGGGATAGACAAAGAAAGGGAGAGGTCGAAGGAAGGGACAAAGAAAGAAAAAGAAAGAAAGAGAGGGAGGGAAGAGACCACGAATGAGATATATGGGTGGGAAGATAAATACATGGAAGGAGGGAGGGAAGGAGAGAGAAAAAAAAGGAGAGGAAGGAAGGACACAAACCCTAGCTTCAGAAGAAGCACACAGCAATCTAGGGCTGGCCTGCAAGGGATCTCGGAGGTCATCTAATCCAACCCCCTCCTCCAGCAGGAGATCCTTACAGAATCATAGAATATCAGGGTTAGAAGTAAGTGTGTTTGTGTGTGTGTGTGTGGCTGTCAAAACTCCAAAACAGGTCAAGTAGTTCTGGGGAGATCAGTCATAAGTTAGAACACTTGCTAAACAACCGGCCATTAAGTGAGGACCACTTGTATTTGGTTTGCTGGTCACATGTTCACCTGGTCACGCCCACTCACATGGCCACAAAGACATGCCTACCCAGTCACATGGCCACAAACCCATGCCCATCTGGTCATGTGTCCAAGTCATGCCCACACAATCACATGACCACCAAGCCACACCCACAAATTAAGCCACGCCCAAATAACTGGTAGTAAAAAAAATTGAACACTGCCACTGCTTCATAGTATTTGCAATTAAATTCTTTAGAATGTTAAACAAACCAAACTTCCTCCTTTACTTTAGTTGCATTTTCATTAGCCCCAAATAGGTTCAGATTGGAAGGTTGCAGTTTTTTTCTCAAAAACAATGGCTTTCTTTACTCAATGGACATTTTTTGGTTATATACATTGTATAAAGGACTGGAAACACAATGGTCTCACAATGGGTATAAAAAGCACTTACAGAGAAATAGGAGAATGAGAATGAGAGAAATTGACAAAGAGTGTTGGACATTATTAATTCTAGTGGTAAGCCAAGGAAAAGCTGTTTTTAATCAATGTCCAGAAAACCTCAAGGCAAGGTAGCCTTTATTTTATAACATATTTTCCAACCTCCTATGTGTTTTAAAATAAATAATAATAATATAGAACACGTTTCAACCTTTAAATATCTTGATATAATATTTTAACACTCAGGAATTTGACAGCAGTAAATTAAATATTTTCCAATAAGGCCAATAGTAGCACTAAAACTATACTTTTGAAAGATAAATCCATCTCCCTTAGTGCTCTGTGGGTCTCAGATATGCATACAAAATAACTGTGGATACAACAGAATCCATATTCTTAAGAACACTAAATTGAGTACTTCATTGGATTTCAAAAACTGTTCTTTATTCAGAAGCTGGATTGATTCCCTTGGATTTTAGGGTCTGTCTATGTTGGGTCAACTTTTCACTTAAGCTTAACTTTTCCAGTCATTCCTTGAAAAGTCAAGATCCAAAGTGACTTACACAAATGTATTTTCCCAAATAATTGTTCCTTAGTCTTGATATTCCCAAAAGTGAAATCTCTACAGGTAATCCTTGACTTACCACAATTGAGCCTAAAATATATGCTGCTAAGTGAAACAATAAGCAAGTTTGCCCCAGTTTATTACTTTTCTTGCCAGAGTTGTTAAGTGAATCATTGCAGTTGTTAAGTTAGTAACATGGTTGTTAAGTGAATCTGGATTCCCCATTGACTTTGCTTGTCAGAAGGTCCCAAATACTGATCACATGGCCCCAGGACACTGAAACTGTCATGAATATTAACCAGTTGCCAAGCAGCTGAATTTTGATCACATGACCACGGGAATGCTGCAATACGGTCGTACGTGTGAAAGAAGTTCAGAAAGTAACTTTTTTCAGTGCCATTGTAACTTTGAATGGTCACTAAATAAACCGTTGTAAGTTGAGGAATACCTGCAATTTGGCAGTAGAGTTTGATGTAGCTGATCAGGAAGAGGAAAGTATATTAAGTCCCTGAAATTGGTTATAAACAACCAGGATATCTTTCTTGTTTTTTTTTTAAAACTATATCTCCTGTGCATTTTATTCTGTTTTCTAAACTATGAGGGCCAGATCTGAAGGGGAAACTTATTATATAGGGAAGAAACCAATATGAAGATGTGCTTCTCATCAGTTGGTGTTATACTATCACATCATAAACTAAAATGGCAGGGACTTGAAGTGTGGCCACATTATATGCCTTGGTGGAACAGGCATATATCCTCAGCACAAGGCTGTCCTGCAAGTGATATAGCCCCATGCCATGTAGGGCTTTCAAGGTGATAAATAGCACACATAAGTGAATCTAGAAAGAAACTGTAAGGTAGTATGTCCATAACACACAGCAACAGTACAGTACGAGCAAACTGTGGAAAGCCAGAACTGCATGCAATGTATTGTTCTCTTTGCATTCTATTTTTCTATTCTTTTCTTAGCTGACTGTTTAACTTGTTGGTCAATGACTACAATAAGGATTATCTGTCTACTTAAACAGCATTGTACCACTTGATCACCACATAATATTTTTAAAGTATCTTATGAAGAAATAATCCATATTTTAATGCAGAGGAAAATATATACAGTAATGACTCAAGCTGTAACAAAAGAGATTCAAATACAGAGAACAATTTCTAGGAACTAAAGTGCAGCAGCTTTTTATTGCTATGGGATTGAAAGCAATATCAGATAATGTACTGTGTTTCCCCGAAAATTCGACTTACTCAGAAAGTAAGTTGTAGCTCAGTGATGGCTAACCTATGACACGCGTGTCACTCGTGACACACTGAGGCACTTTGACTGACACGCCTGTTGGTCCGCCCGGGAGGAGGGGGAGGAGGTCGTGGTGGTGGCTTGCATTGTTTTCTGAGCTCTAAGCTCTAGGCTCGCAGGCTCAAAAAACAACGTGAGCCGCCACCACCTCCTCCTCCTCCTCCTCCTCCTCCCGAGCAGACTGAAAGCAGCTGGGGATGAGAAAACGAAACCAAGCAGAGCCGAAGCCACCTCGGCTTGCATTGTTTTCTGAGCCCGCGAGCCTAGAGCTCAGAAAACAACGCGAGCTGCCGCCACCACCTCCTCCCTCTCCCCCCAAGCGGACTGAAAGCAGCTGGGGCTAAGGAAACGAAGCCAAGTGGAGCCGAAGCCACCTCGGCTCACGTTGTTTTCTGAGCCCGTGAGCCTATAGCCAGGGTGCTTTCATTGCACAGCGGAGCTTCTTGTCTCGGGAAACGCCGGACATCTTTGCTGCCCCCTGAGGGGAGGGCGATTCTGGGCTGCACGATTGGGGGACTGCAAATCTTACCAAATTATTGATATTTCTTGAAGTGACACACCACCCGAGGAAGGCTACACTTTTTCCCGATTTTCGACACACCAAGCTGAAAAGCTTAATTATTACATATGTGCCCAATATAATTGTTACAATTGCATCATATGAAGATGTATAGTGGATCCACTGGGATAATATTGCCTGGCTTCATATGCAGAAAGTGAAGTAGTCTTAATTGTAAACTCAATAGAAACTTATTTGCAGGTAGCTAGTTAAGCTGTGCAGAAATTCACCTACACATACCAGGACCTAGTTTCTTAAGGCAATTTAGCTGTTATCTTTTATTCATATTTTTCTCCAAACAAAAATAAAATTCAAAGTTACACCATTTCTTTTGATTAAGTATATAGCATAAATATGAGATCTGGAGGTAAAATAAAACTGGATTTCTACACAATCCTATACTCCATGAAAAAACGTTCTATATAATCAGAAGAACCTCTAATGCTGCAAAGGATTTGTGCTAGGACTTGAACCTCTGGAGCACAGATTCGTCCAGTGTCTTTAAGCCACTGAGCCACCAGGTGAGAGGTTAAAAAGTTAAACTCTTACATAAAAGAACCCAAGTTCCTCTGTTCTGGCTTAATTTTATTTACTTTGTAAGCTATTATCAGAATCCAAACATATTGTCTAAATATAAATTTGGCAATCAGGAGTTCAAAATATTTTGGGGGACAATAAATAGTTTCAATTGGATGGCTTAGTTACATCAGTGATCTCCAACCTTTCTGGTTTTGTGAGTCAGTGGGGGAAAGAGGGGATGGTTCTGTGTGAGTAATGGGCAAGCCTTTTTAAATTCAAGTGAATCTGCACATATGCGCACATTCGCACATGCTCACCTGCCACTTCCAGAGCCCAATTCTGAATGGTGGTGGCCAGGTAATGGGACCTCTGAATAATGTCTTTAACAAACTTAATAAAAACTCGAAAAGTTATCTTATGAAATTTTGGTCATTTTTTTAAACATTGTTTTAATCAATTGCATGTTGCTATTTGAGCATGGCATATTTCTAGCCTCTAAATAAGACAGAATTATAAAAAAATAAATATAGTTCTTATCCATTTATTTTTGCTGCTATAATCATACATTATATTTATTCATAAATATACTGCTGAGCAATTATCTCTACAGTATTGCTCTAAGCTTTTGTTGAAAAATATATTCTGTTATAGATTGGGATTTTATCTTTCTTATTTAATTACCTGGATTATTGCCATAGGCATAGTGATGACAAGATGGAAGTGGCCTTAAAAAGTAATGTTACCTTTCTGGGTGAGTCAGTACAAAGATTGTATAAATTAAAAGGATAAAAGTCCATATTTTCCATTACACAAACATTTACATTATCTAATATTGACAAAGTAAAAAAAAAAAAGTGGTTAAAGTGTTGGTGTTTAGGTGAAAAATCAATATATTTGCACTGTTAATACAAACACATACAGCATACATATGTAGAAGAATGCACAGTCTTTTCAGATAATTAACTAAGCAGAGTCTTCCACCAGAAAGAAAACTGTAGAAAGTTATCATTAAAAACAACAATAATTTTAGGAATGTGGGTGGGGGGATAAGTTCAGAAGAAAAAAACATATACCGTGGCAATTAATATTCCATTTGTGCTGTACCAGCTCCAAATATAGACTATCACTTGATCTCCTAAGGAAGAAAAATTGTTTGTATGAAAATAATCAGAGGTTATAATACTGTCTATATTTTTGATTATCTAGATTTTTAAAAAAAAAACACAAATGTACTACAGTTTTATGTTCTAGAGTTGGATTTCTGTAATCTTGTCATTCAAATCTTTGTATTGGAGATTAAAAGATAAATCAGTTTTATTAATAAGGATGCTCTTAGACTGTAATCATTCGGTAAGGCACATAAGATGAAATAAGATGGATTTATATGTTGTTTTATCAAATTGATGCAATGAATAATTTTTGCAATAATCAGAATCACTAAGGATTTAAAGATAATCTTTCTCGTTATCTTGTCAAAGTTTCAGGTTTACATCTTATCAGATAGATAGTACAAGTAGGCCATATTTAGTTTCTTTAATGTAGCATTTACATAGAAATGTGACAGCTTCAACTCTTCAAAATGTTCAAGGTGGTCCCTTTTGCACATTTCTCATTACAAAGCAACTCTTCTCTATCTCTGTGTTTCTTCTTTCTACAAATGTTTTTCTGACAGTTTTGTCAATGACTCTGTTTGGAAATGAGGCAACATGGTGCTATAAAGCGTGGCAAAAGATGTGTTTGCATGATTTAGCTTTAGCTTCTGTTTGATATTTTGCTTCAGCTTTTATTTAATACCCAGTAAGACGATGCTGTGTTTGCCAGCAATGTTGGTAACACATTTCTGACTTACTCTGCAGAAGTGTTCATGGGAAGCTAAAATGTAATTATAGATTATAAATTATTACCTAAATTCTTCATCTCCAGTTTGTTATTAAAATAAATGCTCAATGTATTAGGGGCTCAATATCAGTGTTATGAATAATGAATAGAAGCACTCTACCACAAATGCCATCTAGATTTGAAGTGTTTCACGTCTGACATAGTCATAATTTTAACTGGAGAAATATAAGAAATAATTCAAACAAATTTTTAGATGTTAACAAGTTTATAACATATTGCTTTAACGTTTTATTTCAGCAGTGGCAACACTTAACCAAAGATTATCTATATATGTTTGTTTATTGATAAGTTTTATGAACTCCCTCATTCCAGAGGCTCTAAGTGGTATACAATATTAAAACACAAATAAGGAATAGTATAATAATAATAATAAAAAAAACTAAATAAACACCAAAAACAATGAGCAGAGTTTTTCCACTGTCAGCCTAATTATCAAAGTCAGGCAATACCCATTTATTTATCTGCTTAATTTTTTTTAAAAAAATCCAGATTTGAACTATTATCTGTAAGGTCATTAAACTGAGGACTAATTTTATCTCAGCGAGTAAGATGATGCACAACAAGCGAGATCCACAGATAATGCCTATTCTATATCTTCATCACCATTTAATACCTCTCTCATAGGAAGCATTTGGCATTTTTTCTTCAGTAAGGTTGGGTGGGTATAATTTACAGTTTCTAAGACACCCACATCATATTTCATTTCATTCCAAGCCCACTCTTTGGTAATTTAATTCGGCAAGTCTTCAAGGTGCACAACTAAACACCTCACATCACAGTTTGGAATAGCATTCAATGCTTGCTACTCAAATGCCAAGTATGTCTTTTGAGAGAAAGGAAGAAAGACCGCCCTCTTGCTTTACAACATGTTTTTAATGTTAATATTTAATCCAGATAGGTTTCACCATTATATATTATTCTTGTTAAATGACAATATCTAAAAAAAAGAGTTTTGTTCCAACCAAAAATCTTCATCTTTCATGAGCTGTAAGCCATAAGCATCTCAATTATGACACATCATAGCTTGAACTACCTTGCTTTGCATGTAATGAGACTATCTCATATAAGTTGTATTACTGAAATAAATGAACTTTTGCACAATATTCTAATTTTTCAAGTTTCACCTGTAGTACATCCAGTAGTCTTAGTAGTAAAACCTTAATAATAATTTACTTAGGATGCTAAGGAGAATGGCACTGGGCCTTTTGGGGGATACATTAAAATAATGGTATAAAGGGAATTTAATATTTTGCTTAGCAAATGAATTTGCCTCTCAAAAGGAAGTAGGACTAGGACATTAACTTGTTACCAAATTCTCCTGGTGAAAGCAATTTCATCCAATGAAACTCTATTTGATTTTACTGAAAGGATTATGTTTCATTCTCTTCTGGCTGATATGCTGACATTCATTAATTTGCCTGTTCAATGAGCAAAAGCTTTTGCTCTCTCATACATTAGCATTCCTGATAAGTTCCAGAATTCTTTACTAATAGCCATATTTGATTGTGCTCATCTGCTCTGCTTTGCTGGAATCGGTTTTCTTTCATTCTTCCCTCCCAAAAATGTTTGAAGATACACTGGCAATAAAAAAAAAAACCCGAATGCCTGATTCTTGAATCTACCGTCAGTACTTTCAATTTGTTATCATTTTATTTTAATTTGAAATACCGTGTTTCTTAGAAAATAAGACTGGGCCTTATTTTCTTTAGATTTTCTTTTCAAGGGGTGTCTTAATTTCTCCAACACATGCCTCACCTAGCCACTGGTCTGCTTCTATCATGGCTGAAAGGAATGCCCCATGGGCCTTGCCTCTCCACCGGGTAGCTTCTTTAGTGGCAGAAAGGAACGCAGTGGTGGGATTCAAATTTTTTTACTACCAGTTCTGTGGGTGTGGCTTGTTTGGTGGTCATGTGACTGGGTGGCCATGGCCAATTCACAAGGTGGTGCTTGACTACGCGCACTCAGTAACTTGATCGATGATGCAGACATAGGGTGATTTCCTACATACCTTCCCCTCCTCCTCTGCTCTTGGGCTGACAAACAAAAAGCTGAACTAAAGATCATGACTGCCAAGTGTGCCTGCTGAATGGGGTTCCTTTTGGGGTAGTTTTTGTTTTGCTTTTTGCCTGAAGCCCCTCGGAGATAAATTTGCACCACCAAATCTTATTTTACCTTGTTGTTGCAGTGCTGCCTGTTGCTGCTGCAGGCGCTGCTGTGGTCGTCTGGCTGCCGAAGTAAAGAACTGCACTGGCTCAGGAAGACTGTGAGAAGCAAGAGGGGAAGCCAAGATACTTGCCTCACAGCAGTCAATTTCACTCTCTCTCACTCCAGTTAGCCACTCCCAGCGTGCACAAGGAGCGTGAAGGCAGGCAGACACCATGCAGATGCATTTTAAAAGTCAGAGAACTTTTCCCCCCACTTCTCGTGTATTCAGGAGCTACACCTCTCTCAATGATGAGTTGGCAATGATCTAACAAAACATCTTCCAGTTCTTAAAGATCAACTTTAAGAGCACCCTGTTATGAATCTCCTAACTGTTTCATCTTAAATTTCTTCTCTAACAGTGACATTATTTTAGTAGCTTATTGTTCAGTTTTGGTGATTAATTCTATGTCATCAGTAAACAATAGCAACAATGAAACTACACCATCACTTTCATTTTTAAAGTAACATGGATCAGCCATGCCAGCTACAAAACCTATCTTAGTTAATTCCTTAACTATGCACTGGTTCCACTCATATCCTGATTGCTTCAAGACATAAAGACTCTTTTTCAATCTCCAGCAATCAGTTGTATTATCATTTTTGATACCTAAAGGTTTCTTTAAATATATAGTATGTTGCAACGGTGCATGCAGATATGCCATCTCTACATCTAAACTATTTACAGTGTATTTGTCCTTAGCTGCCCACACTAAAGCTGCTTGTAATGTAGTAGCCTTCAGACTAGGTGCAAACACCTCATCGTAGTCATTTGTTGTCTGATTGAACCCTTGTGCTACTAACCTGGATTTATGGGTAACAGTCCCAGCTACACCTGTCTTTAGCTTATAAATCCATTTACATCCTATGGCATGTTTACCAGATGGTAACTTAACATTTTTCTATACCTCAAACCTGTGTAAGAATTTCAGTTCCTTATCCATTCTTTCTGCCAAGCAACCTGATCCTTAGCAGGATACAGTTTCAGTTATTATAGTTATTTGGAACTGTATTCACTTGGCATACAACACTAGTCTGATATCTATCAGGTGGTCATGTTACATGGGTTGAATGTCTTGGCAATACAGGGCTTACTGGTGGACTCACCTATTCCACCTGCTCCTGTTCTTCTATCTCCTCCTGTGCCTGTTCTTCTATATCCTGCTATTCTTTCTCTTTAATAGCTATTCATGTTTTACTTATTTCATCTTTAGGGACTATTTGGGTGTCCATAATAACATCATTGCTGGATTCCTGTTCCAGTTTATCCCACCCAACACGCTCAAGAAATTTTGCATTAGCGCTACAATAAACATGAGCTGTGACTTGATCCCAGAATTTAAATGATCTATGGTTTGCCTCATAACCTACACAAAAATAATTTCCTAGCTCTTTGTTGCCCTTTCAGTCTTACTTGTGAGGGAATATACACCCATACTAGTGCTCCAAATGTGTGTAGATAAATTAAATTTGGTTTTCTTCCATGCCAACGAGTGAATGGCAATTTTCCAGTTATTGTGTTAACTACATGGTTTAACACATGATTGCCACTCATTATGTTCTTACCCCACAGTGTTTCAGGCAAACCTGAATCAGATAACATAGTACAAGCTATGGCTTGTAACGTTTTCCCTCTTCATTCTACAAATGGGTTATATTGTGGTCTGTAAGGTGCAGAATGTTTATGTTTGACACCAGCCAATTTCAACATAGTTTGGAATCTCTTGTTAATAAACTCAGTCCCATTATCAGTAACTAAAGTAATTACTTTACTCCTCATTTTTCTCTCAGCAAATCTTAGCCATTTAAAGAAATGTTGGAATGTTTCTGTTTTGTTTTTCATGAGATAGCAGAAACCGTACTGTAGGTAATGGTCCATTATACTCAAAACATAGCAGGAACCTCCAAAACTGGGTTTCTTAGGACCAATTATGTCAGCAAACACAACCTCTAAAGGTTCTTTGGTCTTAAAACCATTCAGTCTGTTTGCTGGAGTAACCTTGCTTTTCTTCTGACTACAGGCATTACACTTTAAGTACTTGCTACAGGGTTTTAATTTTACTCCCTCTGACAATTTAACAGTTTGTTTGAGCATTTTGAAATATATGTGCCCCAGACATCTATGCAGTAAATGTATACATTTGTCATGTGTCTTAACATTGTTATAAAGTGAGTTAGCCATCTTCAACTGGTCATCATGTATCATATATAAATTGTTCTCTAAATTAGCAGTAACACTTTTACCCTCTTTCTCTATTATACAGTTATCTCCCCGAAAGGTTACAACATAACCAATATTAACTAAAGCCCTTCCTGATAACATATTAAATTTCAGTTAGGTACATATAACATAGTTAAATGCTCATTTACACATGAACAATATGCAGTACCTTCACCAGATGCTTTCATCTTCCATCCATTTGCCAATGATACATGTTGCTTACTCGTGGACATCTTTACAAACTTCTCTCTATCTTTAGTAATGCACTGCGATGCTCCACTATCAACAATCCATAAATCATGGTTTATAGTTGAATTGCTAGACATAGCTAAACTAACATTCTTCTTAGCCTTCTGGTGATTACTAGTATTCTGTTGTTTTCCTTTCTTACAGAATCTAGCTATATGTCCCCTAGCCCCACAAGAAAAGCATTTCCTAACAGTACAGGCAGTTGAACACAAATTCTCTTCTTGTGGTTGTTCCTTCCTCAGTTGGTCCCTATCCAGCCATCTTCTTGCTTCTTCTAACAGCCTTCCGATTATGTCAGTCAATGTCAGTTTATCTTTGGTTGGGACTTCCAGTGAAGTTACTGTGTATTCACACGACGTCTCAGTAACCTGAACCTGGTATGGTCTGGGAACATAACCAGTGTTGAGGTAATTCCCCGTTAGGAGAATGAGTGCACACAGGGAGACATAGGGAGAGTGGTGAAGAATAACACACAACCAGCACACAGATACACTGTATAGTAAAATGTAGGTTTTTACTTCCAGTAAACGGTTAAGCAAACTCCAACAAGCAGTCCAAGTCATACATAGTTATAGCAGTCAGTTTTCAGTCCAGGGATAATCCAAATATCAAAGTCCAGTATCAAAAACAATTCAATAATAGACTCACATCAATCCAAGAATAACGATGATCAACAACAGTCAATAGGGAAATGCAGGAACCAAAAACAGTGAATATCAGAACATCAACCAACTAGCAATGACTATGATGAGGTGTTCGCACCTAGTCTGAAGGCTACCACATTACGAGCAGCATTAGTGTGGGCAGCTAAAAATAAATATACAATAAACCATTTAGATGTGAAGACGGCATATCTTCATGCACCATTGCAACATACCATATATTTAAAGAAGCCTTTGGGAATAAAAATTGATAACAAAACTGATTGCTGGAAATTAAAAAAAGAGTCTTTATGGCTTGAAGCAATCAGGCTATGAATGGAACCAATGCATAGTGAAGGAATTAACAAAAATAGGTTTTGTATCTGGCATGGCTGATCCATGTTTATTCAAGAAGGAAAGTGATGGTGTAGTTTCATTGTTGTTCACTGATGACATAGCATTAATCACCAAGACTGAGCAAGTAGCTACTGAGATTGTTTCACTGTTAGAAAAGAAATTTAAAATAAAACATTTAGGTGAAATTAAACAGTATCTTGGTTTGAAAATAGATAAAAACTAAAGGAGGCTACAAAATGTCACAGGCAGATAAAATTAACCAGTTACTGAAAAACTTTAAAATGGAACTTTGCAAACCGGCTAAAACACCAATGAGCCAGGAGTTGATGTGCAAAGTCCTATTTTTGATAAAGTTATTTATCAATCATTGATTGTTAGCTTATCCTGTCTTAGTAATTGGTCTAGGCCAGACATAGCATATAGTGTCAACCAATTATCCAGGTTTAATGCTGAGACTACTCAAAGGCACTGGCAAGCTGCTAAGTGTGTGTTAAGATATCTGAAACAAACAATGCATTATGCATTATATTTGGAGCCTAAGGATGAACTAAGTTTACCTGCATATGCTGATGCAAGTTTCGCTACAGACATACCTACACATAAATCACTGTAGTGTTATTAGGAAAGGTGTTAATTGGATGGCGGTTTATTCGACAAAAAACATCTAAGCTTATCAACAATAGAGGCTGAATTCTCATGTTTGTCTCTATTATGTACAGACTTAGTATGTTATAAGCAACTAATGATAGACATGGGAATTGATGTAAAGGAACCTATTGTTGTATATGAAGACAACCAATCAGCAATTCAGATGGCTTCCAATCTTGCTGTAAAGACAAGATCAAAACACACCAATCTATGATATCTGAATGTGAGACAATGTGTTCAAAGTAAAATAATTAAACTGGAGTACTGCATGTCAGAGTATAACATTGCAGATCATTTTATGAAAGCCCAAGGCACTGTAAAACATAAGGCTTGCTGTGAGGAATATGGACTTAAACTGTAAGGTTTTATATATTGTCCTACCCAAAGGGGAGAATGTTAGGAATGATAGTCACCTAACAGTTGGTTTGGCAATATATAAACCAGGATAGTCATTTAATACTGTTGTATCTTTAAGAGAATGCTGTAATTGTGATTGGCTGAGGTTCCTCCAACGGCCATCAGATGGAGCCAGAAACCTGGTTTGTTACTCTTCTTGCATTTCCTTTTCTTTTTGCCTGAACGTCGTTCTGCTTGGAATGCTGTGAGTCTTGCAAACTGTTAGCAAAACTCCGTTTACTGAACTTTGTTTATGATACTGGACTTCATTTTTGAATTATCCCTGGACTGATTGTATTGAATGCTACCTGCTTTAACCGTGTATGATTTGGACTGTTTGTTGGACTTTGTTTACCCATTTACTGGAAGTAAAACCTACATTTTACTATTCAGTGTACTATCTGTGTGTTGGTTGTGTGTTATTCAACACCACTGTCACTACGTTTCCCTGAGTGCACTCATTCTTCTAACAGGGAGCAGCCTCCATGGAAAAAGCCAAGAATGAGAGCAAAATTCAGTGGTGGCAGGGTTAACAGGGGCATTTGATGGGTCCCTCTGCAGTCCCCTCCCAAATGACAGCCAGGGCTTCGGCATCTCCTTTTCCTCAGAGGCACAGTGTCTGCCTCCCTTCACATTCCTTGTGGAAGGACACACACACCCATCACCCCCACTGCCACTATGTTTGCTCTGAGTTCTTGGCTTCTTCCATGGGAATGTTCTTAAAGTTGACCTTTAAGTGGTCCCGCTACATCTGCCCACCTGCCCAGTGTCCAACTTCCCAGAACATGCTTTTCTTCCTTCTCCTGGGAGACATGCCTCTTCCAGCCCAGCTCGGCCTGGCCAGCCAGCAGGTAGCCACATCTCCCAGGGTTTCTCATCTGCCTTGTCATGAGATGCCTGCAGCTGCTGCATGCTTTTTTCAGTGCAGCTGAAGTCCAGCAGCCACATCGAAAAAAGCATTCCCTGTTCTATGTGTTGGGTCCAGCAAGTTTGAGCAACCGCCACATACAACAAGGCAATGCCAGACCATTGGAGAAGCGGAGTGAAGCTGGAGATTAGTAGATGCCTCTCTCAGCACAAAGAAGCCTCCCTAACTGGCTCACTGGTCTCCTCTTTCTCTGCCTGTTTTCTGTATGACTGAGGAGGAGGAGACCAGCCGGCCAAATGGGCCGCTGCTGGAGGTGACTCTTTTTTGGTCTCCAGCCACCTCCTTCAGCACAGAAGGCCTCCCCAACTGGCCGGCTGGTCTCCTCCTCCTTAACCAACAAACAGGAAGAGATAGAGGAGACTAGCCAATTAGTTGGAGAAGGCTTCTTGCACTGCAAAAGAGGCATCTACTGATCTCCACCTTTGCTCCACTTTTCCAACAGTCTGGTGCCACCCTGTTCTATGTGCCAGCTCTTGGACTTTCCAGGCCTGGCACATAGAACAGAGTGTGCTTTTTTCAGTGTGGTTGCTGGATTTCAGCCACACCGAAAAAAGAATGCAGCAGCTGCAGGCATCTTGTGACAAGGGAGGTGAGAAGCCCTGGGACATCTGCCCACTCATGTGCTGACTGGCCTGGCCAGGCTGGAAGAGGTGCAGTGAGAAGGAAGAAAATGTGTTCCGGGAGGGTGGGCAGGTGGGCGGATGTCCCAGAGCTGCTGCACATGCACATTGCATATGTAGTGGCTGCACACACAGTGCACATGTGCAGCAGCCCTGGGACATCTGCCCAAGCTGTGCCACAGCTGCCACATGGTAGGGAAAGCTAGGAGAATGACCGAGACAAGTAAGTGACTGGGCAACCAGGCAATTGGGTCAGGAGCATGGCCAGCCAGAGATCACCACCAGTTCAGTGACCCATACCAAATCACTGCTACAGGTTCACCTGAGCCGGGGTGAACTGGTTGAATATGACCCCTGGAATGCCCCATACCCACTCTTGCCTCTCCACTGGGCCATTTCTGTAGGGCCAAAAGGAGTTATTAGTAAAGCTTAGTGCAGACTGATAGAAGAATGGCAGGCAGGAAAATTCTCCCTCCCCATTTTCCTCCAGTTCTCCAAAAAATCTCTATTCCAAAACTTCGGCGTTCAGAATGGAAGCTTTTTGATGAACAGGAGAAAATTAGGGAGGGGGGATTTTCCTGTCTGTCATCTATTCCTCAAGCTTAGCACAGACTGAGGGAAGAATGGCAGGCAGGAAAATTCCCCTTCCCCATTTTCCTCCTGTTCTTTAAAAAGCCTCCATTCCAAAACTTCAGTGTTTGGTATGTAGGCTTTTGGGAAAACGGCAGGAAAATGGGGAGGGGAATTTTCCTGCTTGTCATCCATTCCTCAAGCTCCCTCCCCCTACCCATTTTCCTGCCTTTTGCAAAAACGGCTCCACTCCAAGCCTTCAGCAAATCCCAGAACCCTGCAAGGCTTTTTGTTACATTGGGCATGCAAGCAGCGGTATTGCTGTGAAGTTTGTGACATAGGTACAGCCCCTTCAAGCATGTTCCTGCTAGGATTGCTGTGCCATTGTGCATGTGAGTGCCAGCACCACTGTGAGTTTGGATACACTGGCACAGCCGCTCACAGCAGGATGCCAGTTTCACTAGTGTAATGAAGCTCACAGAGGTGCTGCCCTTAATGAGTGCAATGCCATGACAAGCCTGGCAGGGTCTTGCTCCAAGAGGAATGGATAACAGGCAGGAACATTCACCTCCCCATTTCCCTGCTTTTCATGAAAATGGCTCTACTCTGAGTCTTTAGTATCCCAGGATTGCAACACTGAAGGTTCCATTCTGAACCTTCAGCATTGAAATCCTAGGATACACTGAAGGCTTAGAATGCCTCTGCTTCGGCGCAGAATGACCTTTGCCCTCTTTGCAGCTGAACAGTTGTCCCCCCATGCCCGTGTCACCACTTGTGCCAGCCATGCCCATCTCCCAGGCTTATTTGGGGAGAAGGGGAAATTTTAGGCCCACCCCAAAAAACTTAGGATTGGCTTGTTATTGAGGTGGGTCATATTTTCTGAGAAACACGGTAGATGTGATGGAGCATTGTTCTTTATGAAAATAACAAAAGGGGGTGGGGAAATCTTCTCTATATATTTTTGTATTGTATAAAAAAACCAAGCAAATGTGAAGATAAAATAGAAACATTTAAAAATCTAGGAATTTCTTTGTTCCCATAACTTTAATTACAATCATGGAATATTATATTATAAATGTATTCATCACAGCTCATATAGAAGTCATTGAATGTTGTCATCTTTAGTTACTGGTCCTAAACAGGACAAGAGATGGCACTAAGTATATCAAGCTAGTTTTTACTGGTGATTGGCTTCTGCTGTTTCTGTTTCTTGGTTGGTTGTAGTGCTCATCAAGGAGATGTGTTCCCACATGCTTTCTAAAATATTAATATACAAAGTCATATTGAGGTTTCTGATAGTGGCAGGTTGGCTGCTCTGTGGTTTTCTGATTAGAAATACATTGGTAGTTCCGAGAAACTAGTGGGCTGTGCCTAAATGGGCTGTGCCTAATAAGCTTTTGAAAGTTGATAGCATAATTTAAGAAGGCCCAGACTCACTCGGCTATAGACCTGGCTGACGCCAGCAAATTGCAGTGTTGTTAATGCTTCTGGTAGAGACATCTTTTAGTCAACCAAAAGCAAATATATTAAGTGAAAAATTGATTTGTGGTTCACAAAGAGATGCTAGCATCCTAGTTTATGTTTGACAGGATTATGCTCTTCATGTTTAAGCTGAGAGACTTTGAAATGCCTTTCTTCCTTAAGCTTTTTAGGATGTAACCTTCAAAAAGGTTCCCGTTAACATTCCTTCAAAGAAATATAATTACCTTACAAAAAACTTCCAGTGTTATAATCTTGCACAACAAGCATGAGAAATTTAGAAACAATTTAAGAAACAAAGTGCAGTGAGAAAGGAGAGGGCAGCCTTTTACTTTGAGTATAGTGATTATATCATGTAAGCATATTAGTCTTGGTAGAAATAAATGTAAAAGGAAGCATGATTAAAATGGGCACTAAAATTTATATTGTTTTCAGAATCAATTTTAATTAAAATGAGGAGATGGCAAGCTAATGGTGTTTTTAATCTTCTTTTTAAATATTTAATGACAAATATGTATGCAAGAAAACATTTCCTGTAATTTTTCAGGTAAATAAAAATTTATGAATTTATTATGAAAATAATTCTGAATTGTTCCATAATACTTGCAGTTACTAGTAAGCAACCATTTGGAACCAAGCCACCAAATGTTGGGTGAATGCATGTGCACATGCTCACATCATCACTTGTATGCACAATGAGCAATCACATGAATGGATACTCCATTTGTGCAAGCAGTGGGTACCCATGACCACCACTCATGCAAATGGAGCTGCAGACTTGTGCGTGGTTGCCTGCCATTCATGCAGAACCATCCGCTCTTCCCACCCCACCAGTTCGCAAAGCCAGAAAGGTTGGAAATTCTGCTTTAAAGGACAGCATCTTGTAACTAGATGGCTTCCTGTAGTTTCAAAAAAATTGATGACAGAGATGCAAACCTATAACTCTCAAATATTGGTCACATCTTGTTTATATGACTCTAATAAATTAAATATATTTGATAAGAGAAAATAATGCTGCTTTTCATAATTAATCTTGTTTTTGGATACCTGTCCACTGTATTCAACATAAGGGTTAAGAGTTTCTATTTCTACATATGTTGATGACATACATCTCTCAATAGTTTTGGTTTTTTTTTTGCAAAAGTTTTATTCAATTTTCACATATTAGAGAAAGAAAAAAAATCTTTTTTTCATTGAACAGCATGATTCCAGGTTAACACATTTCCATTACAAACTTGACTTTCATTTCCTATTCATCTTTAACATTTAATAACTTATCTTGATCTTATTTTCTTTAATTTTAATCATCAAGCTTTTCCCATCTTATTTTATAATTTTTCCAATTCATTGTTTAATCTATTTCTTTAAATACTTAATGCATCATTATATATCTTCATATTCATTATATTTTATCTTCTTATTCTGTCAGGTCTGCAATTTAGTCATGTATATTTAATTCATCATTCCAAAAATTCACACATTTCCAACATTAAAAACATAATAATAGCAACAATGCAACACTCCTATTATTGCAAATTTCAAGATGCCATCCCTGTGGTTAGACATATCACATAATTAATCCCCGCTAAGATTCCCAGAATTTAACTTTGAGTTAACACTTTAAAAAAGAAGAAAAAGACACCATAATAACTTTCTCATAGTTACTACTTATGTATATCTCTTTTAAACCTGGCTCTGCAAGTTCCCTTTCTCATTACCTAAAATACATATACCTAGATTAAGAAAATTATAGATAAAACAGAGATAATTAATCCCATCATTTCATAAGAACTAACATTGTTTTCCTTTTAACATTGCTCCTGCTTTGTTTGCCACAACTTATTAATTCATTTAATATTATTAATACCTTTATTCTAGTTACCTCTCTTAATTTCATAACATAAAGAAAAAGAAGCAGTCACTGCAATAGCAAAACAATATCAGTCCCCATCTCCCATCTTAATACTCTATATTCCACTGTTTTCTAGACAAATTTTATCATTTCTTGTGTTATTGCTTATTAAGTCATTTAATATTATTAATATCTTTGTTTTGGTTATTTCTCTTAATTTCATATCATACAAAAGAAAAAGCAAACAATCTCAGCAATAACAAAACAATATCAGTCCCTATCTCCCCTTTTAATAATCTATATTCCACTATTTTCTAAGCAATCTTATCATTTCTTATTTATTTAAACTAGTCCTTATACTCTTGCAGAATCCCCTTCTTATAATTCTCAATCAACCATTATCTCTGTGCCTTTTAATTAAACAATTCCATTTCATTGTTATGTGCTTGCTATATTCCTTTCTTTCCAAATCCCATTTCATTCTTGCCCTTTTTCATCACTTTCTATCTCCCCACTGAAATTTCCTTTCCTGCTGTTTCCTTTTCTTTTGTTTGGTTTTTAGAATAAACCCCTTTTTCATTATAATGTTGAACCTCCTATTATTACTTCTCTTTCTATTCCTCCTTTGCTTAAGTTTTTGTTGATTCAAGTGTTCATTTAAGATGGCAACTTTTTACATTGATTTCTCTTCTTGTTGTTGTTCTTGGTATTTTGAAACCTCCATTTCCAAAAAATGCAATGCAAAACCAAATGATTTGCCTTCTTTTTGTAGCATGTCTTTCATGGTTTTAAGTTCCAATTTAAGGTCCAGTAATATTCCTGTCATCTTTAAACAATATTTATAAAAGTTCTTCCAAAGTTTTACTCTTATTGACTCCTCTTCTTAAAATTTCCAGATTAGTTTCACTTTTCAATATCAATTAATTAAAGTTGTAATTCAAAAACACCAAACACTTCCACAATTTCCCCTTATTTTCAAATTTCACTTTCACTTTCCAAAGTACCTATTTTATAATATCCTAATTCCGATTATTTTGTATCAGGTAAATCCACTTAAATCCACTTTCTTAATGATTTTAAAAGATTTCAAAACTGGGGTACCTTATGCCAAAATTCTCCTGGTTTCTATGTTGTCCTCTTTTTCACCGCTTCTCCTGCACAATCTTATTCCAGCTGACTCTTCCCTTTCAGGGTGGTCATTTTAGACCACTGCTTCAGATGTCTTTGGGACGGAGTGTTTGCCAAGCCAAGGAGGGGATATGTGGATCCCCTCTACCCAGCTGGCAGTCTCCCCTTCCTCCACTGTCCCTACAAGATGGCTTCTGCCCCACATCTGAATGATCTGGGTCTCTGACGAAGAATCACAGACCAAAGCGGTGGGCAATCGCAGTCAGCAGTCTGTCTTTGGGGAAATTCACCCGGAAGTCCCATCTCCCAGTAGTTCCAGTTCAGGTTCTCAAACTCATGGCCCATGGGCCATATGTGTCATGCACTGGCCACCCTCACCACCATTTTAGCAAAGAAAAAAAGTCATGATACATCATGTGATGATGTGACACTGCAAGTTTAATACCCCTGTTCTAGTCAGTATGATTAATGATGAAAAAGATTGCTAATGATTGCCAACAAGACCCATAGGGTCACCAATTTCCCTATCTCCCCTTAGATGTTTATAAATGCATAGAAATGAGAAGTGTTTAAGCTTCTCTAAGGCTTTCCTTATGAAGTTATAAAATTTTCAGAACAGAACTCAAATGTAGAGGGAAACAGAGAACATGCTTCTTCTTTATATTTACTTAAACATTTAAAAATGATATTATTTTATTCTAAAGTTGCCCAAATTATCCTTTAGAAAAAGGTTGATATAGTAAAAAAAATAGCACTTATAGCCTTAGCAGCTCACTTCTGTTTTTAGAGCTGTAAAAGTTTTGATCAGTGCCTGAAAATATTAGCCTGGCATCCATTCATTGCCAAGAGCATTCAACCTGCCCCATTATAATGAATTACAATGTTCAACCTTGACTCTGTATTTAGAATATTGAGGACTAAAACTTCAGCTGCATCTGAAGGAGCAACATGAAAATGTTTCATTAACATAAGAGAGACTTATATGAGGCCACATGAAAAAAGTAAGAGCTGGAAAAGTGGATAAATACTAAATTAAATTAAACCTCAAAGAATTCTTCTATAATATTTACAAAGGTGATCGGCTTCTCATGCCAATGTCAGAGAACCCACTCAATATCCTTACCCCCCATGATTTCATTCTTTGGGATTGAAATTGCAATATTGAAAATTGTTTGGAAAAAAATCAGAAGCAACAGTAAAATCATGACATCTCCAAAAGGCTTTGGTATCAACTAGTTCAATTCATTACTTTGAAGCAGGTCCCATTCCTAATTGGCTTTTATAAATCTGTTTTGATACCATGATTCAAAGTCACATCATCAGTTCTGTGTGTTATTCAGCACTATATCATGTGGGAGGTTTTTTTGTCACACAAGTTGAGTTTCAGAAGGAAAAAAAAATAAGATGTGTGTAAATCCTTCAAAAAAATGCAGCACATATATTTCTCTATGAATGATTAAAGTATTATTATCTTTTCTCAGGTTCATGCCGTGCTTATAAAAGCTACTTTTTTCAACCAAATATATTTACTATTTTAGTCATGGTTGAAGATCTTTATAAGACAAAAGTTTCCAATTCTGCTTAGAACTATAAGCATAATCATCTAAATTCTCAAACATCTTTCCACATAGCTTTACAGATGATGGGCACACCGTGGAGAGCCCACAACCCATTAGATGTCAAGGGCCTCTTCAACTATGATGAATGAACATCATCATCATCATCATCATCATCATCATCATCATCATCATCATCACAGTTGAAGGCACTGAAGGCATGGCAGTGGGTATGTCTATAATTCCATCAATCCTGTGTACATACTAGTTAGTAAATAGAAAATAGTTCCATAAATCCAGGGCTTTTTAATATTCTTTGGACATAATATTTGTTTCATGTATCTCTCTCTACTTTTTTCATATTGAATTTTCTTGTTCTTCTGCATGTGTCCCCTTACATTGTTATCTGGAGAAATCCTTCCTCCATTCCCACCTGCATATGACTTGTGCATTCAAGCACATAGACTTAAAAAAATGTTCCATCCTGTCTGTTTGCATAGATCAGTCTGTGCTTCTAAGAGGAAAAGGTCAGTACGACCTTCAATAGTTGAAATAACAATGCATGTTATATTAAGAGAAGACAGGTTGTGTTGGTTTCTGAATGAAGAGAAAACATTCCGGTAACTCTTAAGAAGAACTGGATAAAAATGGACTTTTAATCAATATCAAAGAATATTCTTTTAATTGATTTAAGCTATCTTGTTATTTAGAAATAAAAATCTCTGTATGTGTGTGTGTGTGTGTGTGTGTGTGTGTGTGTGTGTATATATATATATATATATATATATATATATATATACATTTTTTTCTATTTGATTCACAAACATAAATTTATTTATTTACATGGCTACCTATTTCAAACTATGTGGTTCTGGGAGGCTTAAAAACAATGAAAATAAAATCACAATAAAGAGTAATAGCAATAATTACTAATACATATTTTTACCCCTGTTATCTGATGGGAATTTTTTTTGTTTGTTTGAAAAATTTATTAGCCGCTCATCTTACATAAGATAACTTGTGTGGCTTACAATATTACTCATCTTGGTTCCAATGCCTACGGAAATTGCCACATTTTTATAGTCTTCTTAAAAGCCAGGAAGGTGGAGCTAAGTGAATATCAGGAGGTAGGATGGGGATGGACCGGAGATTATTCTAAAAGGCAGGCACTGGCACTGATAAGGAACACTATATGAGTCCCATTAGATGTCACTATTTCAGAGACAGCACCTAAACCATGCTCATTTTATTTGGGTGCAACAGCAAAAGTCCTTAGGGAGAGGAAGCCATGCAAATAACCCAGTCCTGTTCTATGAAGCATATAGCACCTTGAATTACACTGGGAATGTATAGGGATTGAGTACAGTTTGCAAAATAGCTATGCTACATGAGCTGCGGTGTACTTAATTAACTGCACTATTGCATTCAGAACAAGTTGCAGTTTTCATGAGGTTCAAGGGCAGTCCCATGTAGAGTGCATTAAGAGGTGATGAGTACATGAATCTCAACAAGCAAGATGTCCTAATCCAGAGAAATAATGCATAATACAAAATTGTACAAAGCCTAATCACTACAACCTGCCCTTTGAGCAAGATTTGAGAGAATGGTGCATTCTAAATGGAACCAAGATTGGAAAATATCCAGTTCTTTGGTCCAGGAAACTTCAAGCTCACAGCATTCAGTCTTGATAGGGTTGAATTAAAGATTCCCCCCCCTCCCCATCCAGACATTCACAGTCTCCAGGCACTGGAATAGAATAGCTTCACCTGTTCTTTTAGAGGAGAAATTGTTAATAAAACAACATCCTATGCAGTGGTGAGATTCAAATTTTTTACTACCAGTTCCATGGCCGTAGTGTGGTGGGTGTGACAGGGGAAGGTTACTGCAAAATCCCCATTCCCTCCCCACCCTACCAACCTGATTTCCAGCTCCATTCTCCTGTGCAGGTCAACTAAAGAAGACTCAGCAAATCAGCTGGGGCTTGGGAAGCAGAGAATAGAGAGTGGCAGGGCCAGTCAGAGGTGGTATTTGACAGTTCTCCAAACCACTCAAAATTTCTGCTACCAGTTCTCTGGAACTGGTCAGAACCTGCTGAATACCACCTCTGATCCTATGCCATTGAATTATCTCTGCCAATGCCTTCCTGCAGATGTTAAAAGGAATGAGGAGAGAGTAGAACTCTGAGGTACTCATCCAAGCTGGAGTATAGGGCTAGATTGCTCCTTGAGACCAACATCACTGATTGCAACCAGCCCTCAAGGAAAGAAAGCCACCATAACACAATGTGGGTTGAGAAAAACTAAACTTCTAATTCAAGTTAGATGTTGTTTAACAATTTTTGAAACATATACATATTTTAAGAATGAGCATACTTTTAAGATGGATAGATTAGATAAATATACAGTCACTCGAATTATAACTGAAGTGGATATTTCAAATAGGGAAGGGAAGTATCTTATCTTCATTTCTCTCAGTTTATTTATTTTTTTTCATGAAGACTGGCAAAATCAAATTGGATTAGTGTGCAGTGAATGCAGTTAGCGTTTTATGTGAATAATAACCTTGATTTCTATTAGAATTCCTAAACTGTAATTGATTTTCACATGATTAGTTTCATTTTTGTGCTTCCCATTCCTGTTTAACATGTAGAAATTAAGAAAAGATATAGCAGAACCAATAGTATACATACCTCTTTTACAGTTTTTTTTTTTTTAATGGAGCCATTTTCAGGTGAAAAATACACTTGTATTTTTTGATCAAAATTATTTCTATTTCTCTGAAATCCTTTGGAAATATTAAGCAAAAAATTAAATTTCATCATCTTTATTGAGGAATTCCTTAAACCAATGACATTATTTTGCAGGATTGGGTGGTAATCTGAAAAAAAGTTAAGTTATTCTAATAACAGAGAGCTGCTGTTCTGGTACAAAATCTGAAGCACAATTTTGAAAATATGAGCAATTTTGTTAGACACTTGCAACATGATACACTGTTTAACCATTGAAAATTACTACACAGGCATAGTTTTATTCATGTTTAGAGAGGTCCAGTGAAACTTACTTCCAATAAATATGGAAATGATAGCAGTCTTTTAAGTCAGAAGTACCCTTAACATATCGCACAAACCTCACTAAATTCTGTATAATTTGCTAGAGTCTGAGAGCTCACTGGGTTGTTGATTTAGTAACCTCTGAAAAGGTTTCTAGTGAGAGGAAAGCAACAATATAGTTCTGCTATTACATATCACGAACTTGGTGTGCTGAATTTATGCATGTTGCTCTTACTGACATTTGCTTCTGCCAGGCACATACTGATATCCATTTGTCAGAGCTGGAAGTGATTCATGTAGCTCCTTATGTTCTACACAGTTTTTAAAAATAAGAAGAAGCATATGGTAACTGTGCTGTGTCTATTACTGTGTCTATGAGATATATAACTGACTCCCATGGAATCTATGCCTCAACACATAGAAAAGCATTCTTCCTAAGAACAGTAATCATTTTTTTACAGCATTTGCAACTGCTAGAGAATCCAAGACAGGGTGTCTTAGTCCATGGGTTAAATCCACAGAGTGTTTAGCTAAAGCATATAGCAGAACATGGAACCTGAATCTACAATTTTGCTTCTTCCTTGTCTTTACTCATCCTTGATTTGTTATTAGAGCATTACTAAAGGAAACTGCTTTTCAAATTTCTTATCTAAATAAATTAACTGACAAGGTTGCTACCTGTAATCAAGAAAAAAAATGTTTATAATGTTATGGATGCATCTTGTAGAATAATATAGATGGCAGAATACATTTTATATATAATATACCATGACAGATATCAGCTAATAAAATAGGCATTATGTAAGATTTTTTTTCCTATTGATTTACTTTGACTCAGCAAGTGGCACAACCATTCTTAATTTGGGTGAGCTTGGAAAATAAGTAGGGTTGGGTTGATCAATATTTGCATTAGAGACAAAATGTTTGGAATACTCTACCTGACTCTCTGGTTTCTTCCCCAAACCCCCAAAACTTTAACCTTAGACTGTTTACTATTGACCTCACCCCTTTCCTAAGAGATCTGTAGGGGACGTGCATAAGTGCACTAACTTGCCTACTGTCCCTGTCCTATTGTTTCTTTTTATTTTTCTTATATGTATCCTTTTCATGTATTCATAAGTATGTTTATACTTATACCTGTTATCTTATAATTGCTTGACAAAATCAAATAATAAACAAACAAACAAACAAACAACTTGGCAAAAGAGAATTGGAATCTGGATTTAGAAATTTAAAAACAAGACTAAGAAGTGGAAAGCAAAAAATGATGACAATCTATTTCTGCACTCTTGGTTTTGTCCTCCCCCTTAAGAAAAACCTATAAGATATGTCTATGGAATCACTGGGAGATCAGTAAAAAAAATCATGGGCAGACCATTGTAATTAATAAAAACTGAGACTGGTTAGAATATAGTTTTAAGGTGTTTGATGTTGATTATTAAAATTTATGTTCCATGGTTAAGTGCAACGTTTAGACTTTGAAAGGCTGCAAGGGTCCAGACTTTCCAAAAGTAGGTAAGCTTAAGACAAAGTAAGCAGACCTAGTTCACAAATTAAATCTTAATCCATTTCAATATACTTCAAATAAAAATTATATAATTAATATGATTACCTTCCATATACTTAATAATTACAATTTGTTTGCAACACATTGTTGGTCTTAGTGTGATCTTAAACTAAGCTTTCTGAGCTGTTTTGTGACCCTGGAGTCTCAGGTTGCATACCCCTCTTTTATAGATTTAGTTTGCTTGTCTTGCATTACCTTGTGCTATCAGGGTGTTAAACTGGCAGCCCACAGGCTGAATGTATCACATGCAGGCCACATACCCCCCCAGCTCTATGAAGGGAAAAACACTGTGATACATCACATGACAGCAACATGACACTGCGGGTCTGACATCCGTCATCTAGACCCACATAATATATGATGTATTTTATATATTTCTACAGATCATGGAAAAAAGAGTGGTTATTTTATTTTTGTGTGCTGAGAACCACTGAGAATCATATGAATAGGGCTGGGCACAAACTGAATTAATTCACTGAATATTTAAAAATGTTTTAAATTATAATGATAAATTCAATTTGATATGAGTATTTCATTTTTATTTCAACCTTAACAATATCAGTAACCTTGCTGTTACATTCTGATTTTCATATATGTAAAGTTATGTCACAATCTAACACATTTTAGCCAAAGAAATATACAAATACCTGTAAGCAACATTATATCTAAATACATTTTACTAATAAAAACACATGTTCTCGCTAATATTAAATCTATTTTAAAGACATAGAGAAAATTCATAGAACTATCTTTTGAAAATTGAAATAGAGTTTATTTTGAATTGTATAAACTGTTGGGAATAAAGATACCCTCTAAGAAATATACCAGAATACCATATGAATTCCTGAAGCTTTTAACTTTGAATGTTTCCAGTTACAATTAAGAATAGTCAAAAATAGGCATTCTGCCTTCACTAGATCCAATTTAATGCTTTTGGATATATTGGTTTTTGTGCAACCATTATATCAGAAGTAAGCCTCATATAGTTTAGCAAAGATAGAATGGCTTCTTTTATTGTCATAAATTGAGAAGGTTTTTTTTAAAAAAATCTTCAGACCCAAAGACTTGCAAGGCAAATAGATGAGTGGTTTTTCAAGAATTATTTTATTCATAAAATATATGTATGAAAACAAATAAAAGTCTTACCAAAACTTATTTATGAATGGCTTGGAAATAAACTTTTAATAAATATTAAAAATAAAGCTCAAACCTTTTAGACATACAAGACATTTTTCTTGCTATTCATCATAACATAGACAAAATGAAGGAAAACAGATTGCTTTTACATAATTACTCACCTTTCCAGTAGATGGTGGTACAGATGTGTTTAAGAGTTTATATTATAAAATGAAGCAAACCATATGAACCCATTTTTTCTTCATGCAGATTAGCAAGGTCTTATTTCCAATATTTGAGCATTCTAAATTAAATTGTGAGAATCTGTAAAATATGGGAAAATGAGCAATGAATTTTTACTCTACATACAACTCCTACAAAACCACCTATAGAGATTCCATTTTAAAAAAGATCTCTGCTGATTTATGCCAATGTTCATAAACTGAAAGACAACAATATGTACAAATCAATAGTGCCTATAACTATGCAGCCTTATAAATCTGAGTGATGGCACAAAATCTTATGTTGTTTCTCCATAATTTGCAGTAGCAATTCCACTATAATATTCCCTGTAAAATTTCATTTTCTTATCTAATATTGATCTATCTATATTTCAAGTGATAGGAATCAAGCTTTACTTCTTTAATCTGCATTTGCATTATGAGTGAGACTTAAAGAGTTCATTTCAGCATCCATATATATTATAAAACAAATTTATTCAGGTATTAAATTCCATAGCTCTATTGACTGTGCATATATATGAAAGTTCAATTGGATTATTTCTCTCCAATGGGTGTAGGATCAATTCATACAACATACAACATTTACAGGAAAATTATAAACTGCTTCTTAATAGACTGACATTCTTTCATCTGGTTTCTTCTTTTTCCATCCTAGTGTTTGCTATTCCAATCAATCAACCAATTCTATCTTGTTTACCAGTACTGCACCAGTCATTCTACCCAACACTTAATATTCTTCACTTGGGCAAAGGAGAAAGGTAAGTGCTGTACTAGAGTTATGAGAGTACATGTTCATCCCATTCTTCTGGGATGTCTAAGCACCATTCACAGCTAAGGACAAAGCATGTTATAGTTCACATACAACAAATAAGCTATTTATTATTACCACAACCTTCAGCTTTTCCATTCTCCAAATCTTGTTTTGCCATGAGGGCTTTGAGTTGTAAGTTTGGAATTTGGTGACTGCGTAAATGAGATGGAAGCCAAAGATATTTATTAAATAAATGAAGACAAGTAATAATGATCAATTAAAAGTGTGCTGAAGAGAAAAATATAAAGATAAAATAACTTTACAGATATTTCAAGTATTTTGCTTCAATAACTCCTTTCTCAAATATGAGTGACAGTGGATGTATTCCAAAACTGGTGAATTTTGTAGCACTTTTCTGGAATCTTGTCCACAATGGAATTTCATCTTTATAAATGAAATTTCATCTTTATAAAGTTCCCCACATTTTTACAGTACATTACAATTATACAACAGTTCTAATTAAGGACATTTACACAACAGTTCTAATTAAGGACATTTTATAGCTGCTTATTAACTGCTAGCTGCACATTTTAGACAGTGCCAATTTACATATTGTTTTTCCTCTATGTGGGTAGCAAAGTCTGACCAGAGCATGTTTTCCAGATAAATGACATGTTTGGTCTGCACTTGTGCCTGGAAACAAAAAGTAACTAGACAGCCAGCTAATAAGAAGAAGACTCTGAGCTCTGAAGAAAAAATATTTGATGCAAACCAAATATTTTCCATAATGTTACTACTCCTTCCCTAAATGGTCATTTTTATTTCTGCTTACCTTCAAAAGGTAAACCAGAAGAACACACCAACTCCAGTAAATTACACAATTTGATGGACAGGATCTAAAGTGCGCTCACTCTGCTTGATCTTCCCAGATTGGGGAAACAACTGGAGATAAGTGGTACTTTGGATTACCAGTCCCAATGCCATACAAGACTTTAACGGTGATAAACAGCATTTGAATTATAGCTCAAAGCTAATTGGTCACCAATGCAATTCACAAAGCAAAAGGGTCATAGAAGAATAATGTATTATTCTCATCATTGCCCATGCTACCACATTATAGATTAGCTGTACCTTCCACATTATCTTTAAATGCAGACTTGCATAGATCCTAATAATCTAATCATTAAGTGACCAGGGCATGAATGTTTTCTCTTTGCAAAATTCCTTTTGGTCATAGCTGTCACTTGCTCTTTTATTAGGAGCTGATTGACCAAGAAACCCTCCAATGAAAACAAGACTTCAGTGGGGAAGTACCACACCATTGAGAGTTAATGCTGGAATATTACCGAAGCTTGGATGGTTAAAGAGACTTTGTCCTCAATTTATACTCAGCCTCCTGCTTTTTCCTACTATGCATCAAAAATAGTATTTTCTGACTTATGGCAGCACATCCTATACTGTAGGGCTTGCCTGTTGTAGTTCATTTCATTGTAAATAAACACTTCCACCTCTATTTGCTTTTGTGAATTGTTGTAGGAAATGTCTTCTACACTGTGGTGGTCATTGCTCACTTTCCTCTTAAGCCTGCTATTTTTTCCTGCTGGTATAATGTGTTCGATCAAGCTGTTTAAGTCTGCAGTTCAGAAAAGCCCCAGGTTGGAGGGGGAAGACCAGATTTTCCCTTGCTTAAAACAAATTAAGAATAAATTAGGGGAAAAACACCCCTAATTTCTCAGAAATCAAAATACTCCAAACCAAGCTCCAAGATGCATTACCTCAAAATATTAGTATACCTGCCAAGGAAACAACACATTATAAAGAATAAAATGTCATGGCATTTATATATAAATCAAATCACTGCTTCACTTTTACTTTTATACCTATTTTCTAATGAAAAATATTGCCTTAAGTTGTTTTTAATAACATCTTTTATTAGCCATGTTCTACAATGGATTAGTTTTGTTATGGTATCTTCTGTCATAGAAAAGCAATATAAACCTATTTTTATGTGTAAGTTTGTACTTTTATTGAAAGAAGTGATAAAGCTTTATTCCTTGATAAATGATGCAGTTGAACCTTAATTCATGTCCACTTTAGCCAATGTTGTATTTCCACTGTATTAGTACTATTATTTCAATTTTGTTTGAGCTGGAACAATGATTAAAACTTATCTGTAAGCTTTGGAAATGTAGGTGGCCAAATTCCAAGTGAATAATGACAGGCTGGCTATTTTATTTCCAAAGCACTTACTGCTAGGAAAAGAAATATTTTATATGGTAAGTTCTCTGGCTACCCAGTGGTTGTTCCACTGTTATTAAACAGCTATAGACTTTTCTTCAAAGGAGAAACTTCCAGGATTCAAATGTCTTGGGTCCCATTCAGCCTCAGGCTACTATTAGTAAAAGCCATTAAGGTTATTAGTGCATATAAAAAAAGGGGGAGGAAACCTTCTGTTTATGCAACATACATCACAAGACTGTGTACTAACATTTTAAACTGGGCCAGTTAAGGCATGATGTTGGCTTCAGATTTAAAGAAGCCTGCAGACTCACTTCTGGCATTATTTAAAACTAATTCCCATTTGTATAATTGAATACTTCTGTGTTTGTCCATGTGGCTATTAGCAGATATGTTTCAACTCAAGTAAAAGCCATGCTTCAGTTCCTGTTGTGACATCATGAAAAAAGGGGATTTTTTTTCATACAAATGTACCATATGCACACAATAAAGAAGGACACACATTAGAATAAGACATGAATAAGCCAATATATCAGTCTATATTCCAGGTACTGTATATGGATGGATGACTTTAGGCCTATTTTCCATTTTTTGATTGATTTATAAATATTTGAATTGGGAAATCTTTCAAATATAGCAGACTTCCTCAACTTTCTATTTTAATTGCTTCTAGTTTTATATTTGAATTTTATTGTTTTACTGCTTTTATGGATGTTATATTGTGGATGTTTCCCTTGATTTTTTATAATCCACATAAACTGCTGGAACCTGTAGGTGGTGTTGGAGTACGAATATGAAAAATCAATTGATGAGTCTTACTATACTGTTCAAATTTGTACATTAGTCCTTAAAATCTTCAATCAGGATAGTCTAGTTTAGAATCTTGAACTTGAAACGTGTATCTTAATGCACTCCTGATTGGATATACTGGAATATCATTTTTTGAGGAAAGCCTTGAAATAGAAGTTGATGATGATCCTATTTGGACATGTAATCACCCAACAGTTATTTGACAAGACTAGTGTAATGTGAATGCATATTTAAATATGAATGGAGCTGGTCTCACATTTAAATATGCATTTGGCAACTATTACCAATTCTTAGATAATGAATCCTGTATGATCTATCACTATTTTTTTCTCCCCATCGTATATTTTATGTGTGTGCTACATGCAGAAGGCTGGAAAATCTATATTCTAATCTTTAATGTACAAGTAAGCAAAAGGGCCATAAAAATCAGTGTTTAAATATTTTAATTAAAAGTGAAAATGTGTTTAGTATTTAAAAACCTTGTTGCCTATTTACATACACAGTATAAACATCATATACAGTACAATAGATTCAAAAGCCATTTTAGCCCAGAACCTGATCTTCAAGGCACTTTTAAAAGATAGTAGATTTTGGATTCCCTGAAACTCAGATAAAATGGTATTCCACAGGTGAGATACTATGCCAGAAAAGTCCAATAGTTTCTTGCTTCTCTCAACTATTTCTTCAGATTTAATCTATCAGCAACAAGTTATCTATATATATATAAGGTATCATTGACAGGATAACAGATGGTGTTTACTTTTTCCATTCATATTGTTGTAGAATGAAAGAATGTCCCACAATTTTTTGAGATATGTAGAAAAGAACTTTGTCTTGTATGGCTCGCAAAGTGTAAAATAGTACAATGTGATTGAATCTTTTATAAGGCCTTTAAATGCTGGCTGATAGGTTTACTTGTTTAATTGACATTTATTTATTTGTTTGTTTATTTATTTATTTATTTAAAGATTTCTATGGCATCCCAACCTAAGAATACAACTCTGGGCAACTTACAACAACAATAAAAAACAGAAAAAAACCTCAATTATCCATTTTTGGATGCATCTGTGGTGGAATGTAGTCTGAATTCCCAGAAGGAAGGAACTGCATTCTAGATTCAGAAGACAAAAGCTGGAAAGGCTAGGTCAGCAGGAAAAAGATGCAAATGTCCTCCCTAGTATTTCCCAGAATATATCTATAGTCATGCTAATAGTTGTTCTGGTTTAGTTTAGTTTAGTTTATTGTCATTGCACCTCGTACAATGAAATGAATCACCATCTTCAGTGCACATCATGACCATGACCATGACCATGAAAACACACATCCTTCACCCTCCACACATTGAACTAAAAACCCCTGACACCACACCAATACTGCACTATCCTGCAGAATGCAAAAGAGCTACTTCCCTGGGATAGAAGCTGTTTTTCAGCCTATTTGTCCTTGTTTTTATTATTCTGTACCATCTGCCAGATGGTACTAGTTCAAAAAAAAAAGGGTTCCCAGGATGAGATAGATCTTTGAGAATGTTTTGAACTTTCTTAAGGCAGCGGGAGCTATAAAGCTCTTCCAAAGAGGGAAGAGGGCAACCAATGATCTTCTGGGCAATGATGTTAACCCTCTGGAGTGCTTTCCTATCTGCCACTGTGCAATTGGAAACCATACAGGGGTGCAGTAAATTAAAATGATCTCTATGGTGCAGTGGTAGAAGGTTACCAGCAGTTTTTCATTCAGTTGTTGTTTTCTGAGAAGTCTTAGGTAATATAATCTCTGTTGGGCCCTTTTGACCAGTGCTGCAATGTGAGCACTCCAGGTCAGGTCCTCTTTTCTGGTAACTGGTAACACCCCAAAAATTAAAACTGGCCACTTGCTCCACTCAGTCTCCACTGATAAGCAAGGACTGGATGTCTGGTCTGTCCCTTCTATAATCCACTATAAGCTCCTTGGCCTCATTGGTGTTGAGGACCAAGTTGTTGTCTCCACACCATGAAAGCAACCGGTCCACCTCATCTTGGTAGGCAGACTCATCCCCCCTGGAGATGAGTCCCACCACTGTTGTATCATCCGCAAATTTAGTAATAGTATTACTAGTGTGAGTGGGAATGCAGTCATGCACATAAAGAGTGTAGAGTAAGGGACTCAACACCAGTGTTAAGAATAAGGGTTGAAGAGGTATGATTACCTAATCTGACCCTGTGTGAGCGGCCAGACAGGAAATCCATAATCCAAAAACAGATTGAATTAGAAACTCCAGAAGTTTAGAAACTAGTCTATGTGGAAGAATTCTGTTAAACACAGAACTAACATCCACAAAAAGCATCCTCACATAGCCACATGAGTCAGAACAATGTGAAGAGTGATGGCTATAGAGTCTTCTGTAGATCTATATCTTCTGTATGCAAACTGGTGTTTATCAAAAGTCCAGAAATGATGTGCCAGCAGACTAATTTCTCAAAGCACTTCATGATGATAGGAGTGAGTGTCACTGGTCTATAATCATTGAGGTTATTGATAGGGAACTTATTTGGCAGCAGAACAATGGTGGAAGCCTTCAAACAAGATGGAATAGTGGACCGGGATAAAGACCGATTGAAGATCCTGGTAAAGACTCCAGCCAACTGATCAGCACCATCTTTAAGCACTTGGCCAGAGATACCATCAGGACTGGCAGCCTTTCTAGGGTCCACAGCCCTCAGAATGCTCCTCACCTCCTGTTCCTCCTTAATGAGGTAGAGGCTACATTTGGCTGGTGGTTGTATTTTATCTGTCTCTGATGTCTCCACTTCAAAGCGAGTAAAGAAATGATTCAGTTCCTCTGCCAATGAAGCATCCCCCTCAGCAGGGATGACATTGGTCAGTTGTTGGTTTGTAATTTGTTTAATTCCTTGCCACACCTGCCTCATGTTATTCCTATAAAAATTATCCTCAATCTTCCTCTTATAATCAGTCTTGGCTTTCCGAATACCTTTCTTCAGATTAGCTCTGGCAACACTGTATCTTGCCCCATCACTGGACCTAAAGGCCTTGGCCCTGTCACAGAAGAGGTGCTGAACTTCCTTAGTCATCCAGGGTTTCTGATTGGGATAGATCCTAATATGTTTATGCAGAGTGATAGTATCTGTGCAGTGTAGCACAGAACAGTTGCAGTGTGCTCCTCTAGGTCAGGGTGGTAAAAGATGTCCTAATTTGTTGGGAAGCATCTTCTGGCCAAGATTTCACTGTCTTTATTATAGGCAGAGCCCGTCTCCTAAGAGGAATGTACGCTGGTGCTAAAGGCAGTGACATATGGTCTGATTGTCGCGAATGTGGTAATTGTATAGCCTTATAGCCATATTTGATGTCAGTATATACTTTGTCCAATATGTTTGCTCCTCCTCCTCTAACATGCTGATAGAATTTAGGGAGCACTGCTTTTAAATCAACTTGATTAAAGTTCCATGCTATGATATGCACAGCATCAGGATACTTATTCTGCTGATTACTAACAATATTATACAAGAATCCCAAAGCTTGGTAATATTGGCACCAGGTGAGATATAGACTGCAGTAATAAAAACCATGCTGAATTCCCATGGAAGATATATGAGTCTACATTTAAGGGTCATATGCTCCAGATCCATGGAGCAGTGGCTGTCTACAGTCTTTGTTTTGATACACCAACTTTTGTTCACATCAAGGCTTAAACTCCCCCTTTGATCTTGCTAGAATCTCAACTCCTGTCCTGCCAGTGAGCTATGCAGCCTTCCAGCTCAACAGCTGCATCTGGAATAAATGAATGAAACCAAGTTTCTGTGTAATTATTATTGTATTATTATGTGTTGTTAGTCAGACAAGACTAACATTTTAACCCTTGATCAACTAAGAAAAGGATTAGACATCAGTGGGAAATTGTTAAGTACTCCCTATGCTGCAAGTTCAATCAAACTTGGTGATTAGAAATAAAGCTTGGATAGTGGATCAATGTTGTTTTCCTTTACTTAGTTATTAGGATCATTCCTTCACAAAAGTGAAAAGAAACATGAATTCTCTGTTATTTATTGTGACAACAGAATAATTCCAGTAGAGATGGAATTGGTATAGATTGCTCACAGAGATTTGTAAAGTTATTTCCTTGATTAAATAAAATTCGACAAAGTCTGAAGAAGTAATTTAAAATATAAAGGTTAATTCAAGTTATAAATCTCATATTAAATAAAAAATAAGTACCTCAGGAATTAAGGATTATATTGTGAGGGAGAATGTATAGTCAAAACTGTCATCTGGAACTACTGTTTGCAACATATGAAAGAAAATATATATTATAAAAGTCAACATAAAGGAAGTCCATAACTTTTATGAAGTTCTCCTTTGAGAACTGAGACTTTTGCATAACAGTGCACAACAGCTGTTCCTTCAAACATATTAACAAATAGTAGGGAAATAGTAAACCTTACATTTCCCCAAACCCCCTTTGAATGAGATTTTTGCTTTATTTAGATCTCAGTCAAATGTATTTTTTCTTAGTAAACTGGTGAAAAAAGTCAGTTATTTTTTTCTCATTGTTAATATATATACATATTTTCAATTTTCAAAAAACAAAACAAAACAAAAACAAATATTGTACGTTTACATCACAAATTGTCCTAGACTACAAATATTTCTCAGGGCCTCCAAAGGGAATTACAAAGTGCAGAATGTACTTGTAGTTTGTGCAAGTGGACTGAAGATAATACATAAAAAGCAAATGTGTTTTCCTTTTGTTTACATTTTTCAAAAATGCAAAATGATGTCTGATTCCAACATAGAAAGCATACATCCACATAACAGTGTGAGCAAAAATTCAAATTATTCTACAAACTTTTTCTAGAAATACAGTACATATTATGTATTTTTGCTTGATTTTTGTTGATTTAATTCTCATTACTTTAAGCAATTCGTACTATTATACCATTTGTGCATCCAGAAATTTAACAGTTCCATTAACCCCTTTAACCTTCAAGATTAAAACTTAATGGATTTCTGACTAATGCCAATGAAACACAATAATCTTAAAATATTTAAGTTGTAAATGCTCCAACACTGGAAGTTTTAAAGAAGAGATTGGATAACGATTTGTTTGAAATGGTGTAGGACAGTGATAACTAACCTTTTCCATATTGCATGCCAAAAGTATGCACAGCATGCCTGCACCCATGATGCAATGTGTGTGTGATTCTCCCCGCCTCCTGCACATGCGCATGCAACCCCCCGCATGCAGCATGCTCTGCACATGTGTGAATCTCCCACACATGTGTCTCCCCCCGCGCATGCATGGCAAATACCTGACAATCAACTGGCTGGCATGTGGCATGCACACCTGCACAGTGGTACTCTTCCAGACAACTCTGCGCGTGCCAGCAAAAGTGGCACTTTCTACGTGCCACTTTCAGTATACATGCCATAGGTTCACCATCATGGGTGTAGGGTTTCCTGCCTAAGCAGGCGATTGGACTAGAAGACCTCCAAGGTCCCTTCCAACTCTGTTATTTTTTAGTTTACTTTATTGATATTATACCTCGTACAATGAAATCAAACACCATCTTCAGTGCACATCATGACCATAACCAAATAAACACAAACACACATCCTTCACCCTCCACACATTGAACTGGAAATTCCCGACATCACACCAACACTGCACTATACAGCAGAATTCAAAGAGCTACTTCCCTGGGATAGAAGCTGTTTTTCAGCCTATTTGTCATTGTTTTTATTATTCTATACCATCTGCCAGATGGCAATAGTTCAAAAAAAGGTTTCCCAGGATGAAATGGATCTTTGAGAATGTTTTGAACTTTCTTAAGGCAGCGGGAGCTATAAAGCTCTTCCAAAGAGGGGAGAAGGCAACCAATGATCTTCTGGGCAATGACATTAACCCTCTGGAGTGCTTTCCTATCTGCCACTGTGCAATTGGCAAACTATACAGGGGTGCAGTATGTTAAAATGCTCTCTATGGTGCAGCGGTAGAAGGTCACCAGCAGTTTCTCATCCAGTTGTTGTTTTTTGAGAAGCCTCAGGTAGTATAATCTCTGCTGGGCCCTTTTGACCAGGGCTGCAATGTGGGCACCCCAGGTCAGGTCCTCTTTTAGGGTAACACCCAGAAACTTAAAACTGGTCACTTGCTCCACTCTATCTCCATTGATAAGCAAGGGGCTGGATGTTTGATCTGTTCCTTCTATAATCCACTAGAAGCTCCTTGGCCTTATTGGTGTTGAGGATCAAGTTTTTGTCTCCACACCACGAAAGCAAACGGTCCACCTCATCTCGGTAGGCAGACTCATCCCCCCTGGAGATAAGTCCCACCATCCGCAAATTTAGTAATAGTATTACTAGTGTGAGTGGGAATGCAGTCACGTACATAAAAAGTATAGAGTAAGGGACTCAACACACAACTCTGTGGTTTACCAGTGTTAAGAATAAGGGCTGAAGAGGTATGATTACCTAATCTGACCCTCTGTGAGTGGGTCCATAATCCATCCATAATCCAAATTCTATTCTATTCTATTCTATTCTATTCTATTCTATTCTATTCTGTTCTGTTCTGTTCTGTTCTGTTCTGTTCTGTTCTGTTCTAGTCTAGTCTAGTCTAGTCTAGTCTAGTCTAGTCTAGTCTAGTTTAGCCTAGCCTAGCCTAGTCTAGTCTAGTCTAGTCCTATCTTTTATAATTTTAAAGTTTTACTGCAGATTATTAACAGTAGAAATTCAGAAAGTAATAAATGTTCCATATTTCTACATACATAATCTGACTACATACTTAAGGCATAAGAATAGTCTTACTGGATAAATCTAAGGACCAGTTAAGCATTTTGTCTTTCACAGAGGCCAACCACATGTCTCTGGTATGCTTGCAGTCAAGAGATGGACACACACTTCCCTCCTGCTGCTCCTTTCCTCTAGCTATTTTTGGAAGCCTGTTTCTTTCAAAGCAGAAATAACATTGAATTTCCTCAGCTAATGATCCTTAACAGTTCAGGAATTGATCCAATCCCCTTTCAAGCCATCCAACTAGTGGCCATTATCACATCTAGTGGTAATGAATTCTTCAGGTTAATTATGCATGGTGTAACCAGCTCACTGCTTATCCCTAATCCATGATCATTTATGACCTTACTTTTTCCTGCTGACAAAATTGCCATTTATTCCTAATTTGTAGTTTGCATTTATTTAAATGCGGGTTTTGTTTTCCTTCTGTTAAGCATGTCTGATTCTTGGTGTGCCTGGATAAGCAGGCAGTTTTTCTTAGCAAGAAGTGATTTGCCATTGTCTGCTTCTTAGGGCTGAGAACAGTGCCTGGCCAAAGGTCATCAAGAGAGATTTGTGCTTAAAATGGGACTAGAACTCAAACTCACCTGGTTTCTAGCCCTAACAACTACACCACAAACTGACTGTCATAAATGAAGCAACAACCCATAAAACATAGGTTCACTTATTTCATAAGCAATATGTTTATCAAGAACCCATGATAAGGAAACTTGACAAACATTACTTAAAAATCCAAGGGTACAATATTTAGTGGGTAACTTTTATTCATCTGCCTGTTGACACTCTCAAAGCACTGCACAATTTTGTTTTGTTATCTTTATCTTTGAAGAATGTATGATAATTTTTTCTGAATATGACTTAGTGAACTATATGCTTAGTGTTTTTCTTTGGTCCTGTTTCTAGTAATTTTCCTACAAGTAATTAATATGTCAGGTCACCAATTTTCTATATTTCTTCTGATACTTTTTCTTGAACAACAAAACAATTTTCTGATACTCATTAATTCTGAAGGGCTGATTATGTATTTTGTCTAGCAGATTGATAAATTCACATTTGAACTTTTTAAAATTTAGATTTAGATGTATAAAGAGCTAACAATTTTTTGCTCTCTTGTCTCTCAAGATGTCCAAAAATATTTTAATTTGCGTTAGTTGCTCTCAGTTTGCTTTACATGTTTTTATTTTTTCTCAAGGAAGTCATTATTTATTTTTAGTAAGCTTTTTTTTAATATTGCTATTCAGAAGTAGGTTTTTAAATGCTTCATACATTAATGTGTGTGTTCTGGACCTACATCCTTCCTGATTGGTTAAAGCCTCCTGTGTTGGGAAGCAGAACAGATAGAGTCCCCCTTCTTTAATGTCTACATGAGATCACTGAGAGAAGTTATCCATAATATGAGGTAGAATATCAACAATATTTTGATGATGCCAACTATGCATTTCCATCCTGGGCCAGTCAAGCAATGCTGTTCCAGAGTTGGTTCAATGTCTGGAGACTATAAAAGTTTGGATAGGGAAGGATGAGCTTCAATTCAACCTCAGTAACAAGAATGGCTTTCTCCACATTCCCTATCTCTTTCCCTCTCACACCCACTTCCTTGATGAGCTGTTACCTTTTCTTGCAGGAGAAGCATTTGTCTGGAAAGAGCTGATGCAGAGCTTGGGAATCCTCATGGATCTGTGGTTTCTGTCTGAGTAGAAGATGAACGTTGTGGCCTGATCTAGGAAGCATACCTACTATATGGTTATGCATTCTCTCCTGGTCTTCCAGAAGATCTTAAAAGATGACTCTTTCCACAAGTATTAGGGTAGAATGAATCTGAAGTCTAGTAAGTAGAACATTAATAAGTGGTAGACTCTTCCTCTGAGACATCAGTAGTTCTTGCTATGGTTGTTTGGGTTTTTGGAATGTCTTTATTATTTTGAGAGTTCTGGTTCATAATGTGTATGTGTGTAACAACAACAATAACAACAGCAACAATAATGATGATGATAATAAGCAAATAAAATAAACCTGGCCTATCTTGAAAGGTTAACAATTTTTAAGTGAAAGAAATAATGAAGTTAAAATTGTAATTAAATTTGTGAGTGATATTGTTGGAAACATACCACCTGCAGACATCTTGTTGATCATGCTTATCAGTACTTTGCATTATGTGCCAATTGACTCACTTCAATATGGAGAGACCCTGTTATATCCTCATGATGACTATATTTTTCTTTTTTATTATCTAGTTTATTTATTAATTAATACTATAAGATATAAAAATACAAAAGAAAATGGTAGATAGGGGAGGGAAAAGAGAAGGGGAAAATGTAGGAAAAAGGAAGCAAAAAGAAAGAAAAGGTGTTGACTTCCAACTCCCTTTGGTGCAGTAGAATAAGGTAATAACATCAAACCTCAACTTTTTACTTTTACATAATAGTATAAACAATTTTGATAACAACAAACCCATCTAACTGGCAAAACTAAAAACCAAAGTTTCATTTTTTCCACTTTGAGCATAAAGTCCAGAAGTGGCTTCCAAGTAGAAACAGAAGTAGTTGTGTTTTTGTCTTTAATCAAACCAGTCAGTTTAGCCATCTCTGCCAATGCCATCAACTTCTGCATCCTTGCATCCATTGTGGGAATCAAAGTGCCCTTCTGGTTTTGTGCATACAGTAATCTTGCTACCATCAACATATATAACTTCAAAGTACAATTTTCCCCCAAAGAGTTTTTCCTTTAAACCCAAAATAAAGTTTCTAGTTTTATCTTTGTATTCATTTTGAGAAATCTTTTGTATGAAGATGTGAGTGCTACTCCAATATTTCTTTGCTTTATCACACATATTCTTGACAAATTCTGGTGTTTAATACCGATGAGGCATCATCTTATAAAAAAATATTTTAAATTATAATTTAATGTAAATTTTAAACTTTTCATCCACATATTTTCCCATTGTTCAAGCATGACATTGTATCCAAAGTTTCTTGCCCACTGACTCATGCAGTGCTTTACATAACTTCATTCTTCACATTCAAATTCAATAACCATTTATAAACTTTGGCAATAATATGTTCATGACTAACACACAGTAGGATTTCCAATCTGTTTTTCACAAAATCAAACCCATAATTCTCTTTGTCTGATTTAAATCTTTATTTCAATTGAAAATATATAAACCAATGGCAGACATGTCCTTCTGATTCTAACTCCCCATTGGACTTAAAGATCACTATAGTTAAAAGATACTATTTGACAAGAAGTCTACCAGTCTGGAATCATTTTTTTCTAAAAAAAAAAAAAAAAAAGCTTCTTTGGCTGACACCCAGACCAAACAGCAAGCATCAAAATAACTATTTTTTTAAACCAATATGTGCAGTGTCAATAATAATAACTAAAACAAAAATTCCACAAATGATTTCTGATCATTTCACAGCTTTTATTTGATTAATTTCATTATCCTCTCCCTTTTCGTCCTGGTAAAAATGCTTCCTCCACAATATTCCACTTTCTAATTTTGTCATTTATATTAATATCAATAATAAACACAGTAATGAATTACTAAATATTGTTTAGAGCTGTTAAAGTCAAGAAATACTTCATAGAAAATTCAATCAATACTTCATAGAAACACTTCTCTCTATATCTTAAACATACATAAAAAATGAAGTAGTATTTAAAATATTTTGTGTCCATGAGCTGTTGTTGTTACTTTATAAAATGCATAGGAATTTCACAATATGATGGGATATTCTTTTTTAAAAAGTGATTATTCTAATCTGATTTGAAATAATGCTATTTTAAAGAATGTTTGGCAGTTGGTTAGAAGAGTACAAAGCATTAAAGCTAGTTACTTTTTCTGATATAAATAGTCGGAATAGTAAATGCTGTGATATGTTTTTAAACTAGCAATTATGTCACATACCCAACAATTTAAAATATTTCTGAATTGTTCTGTGTATCTCCAACTGCACAGCTAATGGATGCAGACACAGATGTTATTATCATTGCTCCTAGTTATCTCCCATTTCCCAATGGAGAGCTTTTGACAGTCTAACACATTTGTATTTGTTTTCACCTCTTGCTTTATTTGGTTTTGGTTGTAGAGTGAAAATCAACTAATGATATGTCTTCTTAATACACAGTATTTTTCTATCGGAGAAGATCTGATTAGCTAAAATGCTTCATGATCCCAGAGTTAAACTGAGATTCACAAGCACTCTTTCCCTGCCCTACCTGTGCTGTATTACACCAGGATATTTTCCCACCATTAATACTATTAAAAGATTTTATAAAAGAGTGTTTTGTTTTCTATTGTACTGTTGATAAAGGCTAAAAACAATCAATTATACCCAAGGCCAGGTATAATTGCTATCTTCCTCCAAGAATTACAAAAATATGGTATATTAACTTTTATTCAGCAAAAATCTAGACTTCCTTGCTACCTGTAGAATTGGGCAGTTACAGTTACACTTCATTCAAGTATCCACTCTTCTGAGAAGACAGGCACTAAAATGTTAAGCAATTCTGTCCACTTCCTATAATTACTGTATTTCCTAACATTCCATCAGCATTTTAAGTCAAGGTCAAGCTTGTCCTTCATGGGCAGAACACTTTAATTTCATATTAAAATATTTCATCTTTCTTTGGTACTTCTTTCTCGGAGTCAACATAGAATTGACTCAGACAAGAAAAGGGATTTTTATATTTTCAATATATGCTTGATTCTATCTTGAATGTCACATCAACTATAGTATTATATGATCACAAATAGATTCAAAATTGCAAGTTCTGGGTCTCACTTTGTTTCTGTCTCTGTCTCTCTCCATTTGTTTATTTCTAATGCACCTGTGTATGGTTTGCCAATTGCACAGTGGCAGATAGGACAGCACTTGAGAAGGTTAACGTCATTGCCCAGAAGATGATTGGTTGCCCTCTTCCTCCTTTGGAAGAGCTTTATAGCTCTCACTGCCTTAAGAAAGTTCAAAACTTCTCAAAGATCCATCTCATCCTGGTACCCTTTCTTTTTAACTATTACCATCTGGCAGATGGTACAGGACAATAAAAACAAGGACAAATAGGCGGAAAAACAGCTTCTATCCCAGGGCAGTAACTCAATTGATTTCTACTGTATAGTGCAATATTAATGCAATATCAGAGGTTTTCAATTCAATGTATAGAATGTGAAGAATGTGTGTTTGTGTTTATTTTCATAGTCATAATGTACTGAAGTAGTATTTAATTTCATTGTACGAGGTTCAATGACAATTAAAAAGTACAGAGAAGACCAACCAAGATGATTAGGGAACTGGTGACTAAAATATATGAAGAACAGTTACAGGAACTGGGCATGGCTAGTCTAGTGAAGAGAAGGATCAGGGGAGACATGATAGCAATCTTCCAATATTTGAGGGACTGCCACAGAGAGGAGGGGTTCAAGCTATTTTCTAAAGTGCCTGTAGGCCAGACAAGGAATAATGGATGGAAACTGACCAAGAAGAGATTCAACCTAGAAATAAGGAGAAACTTTCTGACAGTGGGAACAATCAACCAATGGAACAGTTTGCCTTCGGAAGTTGTGGGAGCATCATCACTTGAGACTTTCAAGAAGAGATTGGGCTGCCATTTGTCAGAAATTGTGTAGGGTCTCCTGCTTGGGTGGGGGATTGGATTAGATGACCTACAAGGTCCCTTCCAACTCTGATTATCTGTTATCTGTTAATAAACTAAACTAAACTAATCTTATTCTATATATTTCTTACTCATGTACTTTTATATTTATATAGTATAAAATTGTGACTGTTCCAAGTTAAGAAGAAGACAACATTTTTTTTTAGCAGTGGCTGCTATTGGGAAGAAGAAAATCAATTAATTTTATACTTTTATTTTGCTTACAAAGTACAAAATAACTAGTAGGCCAGGACTTGTTTAAACTGAATAAATAATTTTAAAGATCAGTATTTTTAATTTGGAAATAAACTTAAAAATTTGACAATCATAAAAAGATATAATAAATTTGGGAATTCCCCAAATCTGAATAAAGATAAGTTAGTTGCCCTAGTAAAATGTCTGCTTTCTTTACAAGCCTATAGCATAAATTAATGAATACTATGCACAACATATAAATAATTAGCTTTGGCTGTAAATGAAGAACACAAAAATATGTTAAAGAATGTTGATATTAGCCAGCAACCAGTTTCTTCCATTGCACACTATAGAAGAGCATAAGAAAAACTCAGCAGGACCAGAAAACAATAGGCCATTCTCATTATTGATCATACTATTCAATTGACTAAATCAATAATCAATGAACTAAAATAGTATTGTTCACTAAAATCCTACTGTTCATAACTGTCAACTATTTGTATACAAAAACTATGGCTTTAACATGCGGCATAAATTATAAATTATATGTACTTATGGTTAAACTTCTTAAAATTGGTTCTCAACATTTTCCTCATAGTTTTAGTATAAAATATTTTTATCACCACATAGTTATATAAGATAAAGACTTAACATTTTAACTTAACATTCTTTTTAACTTAAGGATGGTCCATCAAAGCAAACATGGTATTAAAAACATGTGAAACAATAAACTCTTGTTATAGGTTACATACACAAATTATTTAGAACCTGATTATTTAGGAGAGGAAAAAGCTGACAAAGCTATGCTACTTTCAAGCAGTATGGAGGTAACACAAGTCTTTGAAAATAGTTGAAAATGTAAAAAGTAGAATGAAAACAGTGGAGTATAAAATGAAAAACTGCTAGCTTTTTTACTTCTGAATCAGGATGGAACTCTTAAAGTACAAAAGAACAATTCCTTTTTCTGCACAAATTCTGTATGAACAACTTCTGCATATACAGTTAGATTGTCAAGGGCATGACTTAACTTTGTCTTCTCTGCTTAACACTGAAAACTTCCTCTGTAGTCTTCTCAAGTACTTTCAATACCCAGAAGAGATTTCTAAGCAGAAAAATCTTTTGTCATTTCTAGTTATCCTCTGGTAAACTTTTTTGTGTTCTGAAAAAGCTAAGAGGAGAAGGAAATATTGTGACTGTATGAACCACTTGATTCAAGAAAATCAGCTCTCACCACAGTGATGAGAAATGTATTGCTTCCATGGTATGAAAGTTCTTCATTGAACCAAACCCAAGGTACTGTGAATATCTCAGAGTTCTCCAAACTTGGCAGCTTTAAGACTTGTGGACTTCAACTTGCATAATTCTCCAGCAAGAATTCTCGATTCTGGGAGTTGAACTCCACAAGTCTTAAAGTTGCCAAGTTTGGAGACCTCTGGAATAGTTGGATATGTAGGATCTGTGCAAAAGAACATGGGTTATTATCATAATGTTAATCCTCCTATTGTCCTATTTTAATCGTATTATAATTGTTTAATGGGAATGAAATTATGTGTCCACTTATTAGAAGTGGTCATTTATGAAAGCTGATTGTGAGTAAATACTCTTGCTCATTTTAGATATGTTTATGAAATGTTTTCTGATAATACCACAGAAATTGTGGGTCATTTTGCTTCAATCTTTTTCCAGTCTTGCAACTTTAATATACTGTACTTTTCTTTTCTATCCCCAAAGTAATATTTTTATCATTATTTGGGCTATTCACTGTAAAGAAAGGAAAAAGTAATTACTTAGAATTTTAATGACATATTGTTCACACTGGGCTTCAAAAGAGATAATTGCCACCTGCTTATTTCTTATATACTTCATACAAAGCTCCCTGGTATCTATCTTGAATTGGAGTTGGATGATTTAGCTATTTGATAATATTAACAGAAGTACCAAACTTCTTATTATCAGGAGTTCTATTGATGGCACAATAGAAGAAAATAAAAATAAGCATTTGAAATATATCAGTGTTTGCTATTCTAGTTGCTGGAAGAGGGCTTTCAAACTCAAGGGCCGTGGGCTGGATCCAGCCCGCACGGTGGTTAAAACCTGCAAATAGCAAAGGACCAGCCTGTCAGCCAAAATAGGTCCCCCTGCACCCTATTTTTGGTCTGGATGGTCTCCTTCAGCTCCCTGATAGCCCCCCCCATCTCCACTTTGGCCATCAGGGTGCTGCAGGGGGCTTCCATCCCATCTTCCCTCCCCTTGCTGGCCTGCAGAAGACAGATACAATACTGATCTGACTCTCTAAGAAATCCAGTTTGACACCTGTGCTCTGAAACATCTCCAAGTCTTTCTTTGAACTAGTCAACACCTGAAATGAAACTGGTTTAATTAGAAATGTCAAGCTTCTGAGAAAGGTTCAATATGATAAAGAATAGAATAAAGTAGTACTGTAGTGCTTTCTACAGCTGATGAGCCACCTGCAGCACACCCCAGCAATTTGGAACATTGAGGCTTCTACATCATAATAAGTTGGAACTTTACACAACAAATCAGTAGAAAAAACCTGGAAGACTTCACCCAGAGGTCAGCTGAAAATGTCAAAACTATCAAAAAGGCCTCAATATTAAATTCTCTGCTGAGTTATTTGGAGAATAATTTACTATATATAGTTGTAAATATGTTTGCCTTTGGAATTATAATGCTTGTTAATATTGAAATATCCTTGTTTCTGTCTAAGAAAGGAAAACTTTAGTACAATATTGCATAACTCAGAGACAGCAAGAAAAAAAGAGTGTTGCATCTGTGAGAATGGGTAAAAAGTTACTCTTTTATAAAAGAAATTGAATTGTATTATAAAAATGCTAATGACTCTTATTGCAAGATTCAACAGCAAAGGCATTAGCCAAAATCACTACAGAATTAAATCTCTCATATTCATTTTCATTTGAATCTATCTATCTATCTATCTATCTATCTATCTATCT